>JAPTYQ010000002.1:1851999-1862052 GCA_029814465.1 Ostorhinchus cyanosoma | reverse complement strand
CTTCCTGGTTCTAGTCAGGACCCGAGCAGCAGCGTTCTGGATGTTCTGCAGAGTCTAACAGCTGGTTTAGAGTCCAGTCAGAAGACCGTTACAGTCTAACCTGCTAGAGATAAAAGCATGAATAAGTTTCTCTAAGTCTGGTTTAGACAGTAAACCTTTGATTCTGGTGATGTTTTTGAGACGGTAAAAGGCTGATGATGTTATTGATTTAATGTGGCTGTTAAAGTTTAGGTCTGAGTCCATTATTACCACGAGATTTCTAACCTGATTTTTAGCTTTTAAAGTAAGAGATTCCAGATGACTGATGACACTTTCTCTGGGTTTTTGTGGCCAAAGACAATGACTTCAGTCTTGCCTGAGTTTAGTTGGAGAAAGTTGTTTTGCATCCACACAGTGATCTGTTGGAGGCAGCCACATGCTATTGTTTGAAATCACAATATATATACTAAAAGTACCAGTTACAGGTTTTAAAAGCTTTGAAAATGCTAAATAGTTTTTCAGATTGTGTTCTACAATGAAGGGCAGTATGTGGTACTGAATTACTTCATTGTGCGTCTGTAGTGTCTGATGCCAGAGACTGTGTCGCTGCTTCTGGAGGAGGTGAGTGAGGAGGCCCTAAAGGAAAGAATTCATCTGAGGAGAGTTACAGCCGCAGTGGATATGTACGATCAGCTTCTTCAAGCAGGTGAGAAAATGCACACACACACAGTGGTGGCAAAAGTTCACAACTTTTTTACTCTCAATAGAAATACCCATACCTTTGTTTAAGAAAAAGACTGATAATGTGTTACTGTTTCATCACTTTACATTGAAATCAGTCTTGACTTTGAGAAGATGCACATTCATGTAAAATAAAAATTGATTTTCTTCCTCAAGCCTATTAAACCTTAAATTACAAGGGTGTAAGCGACAGAAAGTACAGATACTTGTGTTCCATATAGTAAAAGTAAAGTGGTCAGAAAATGAATACCTGAGTAAAGCAAAGGAATCTGAAAAAATAAATCAAAAAAAGTATTTGGGCATTGTCTCTGAAATATTGAAATCACACATGGAACCATGTCTTTTCAATTTCCTCAGGTACAGCCATCTCCATGGAAACAACTCATGACCTGCTGGACCTGATCGCTTTCTACTGTGACAAAAACCCTGTTGAGGAAGGGGGGCCACCGACAGAACGTTCTGTGAGTGATGAGAATGAATGACAGCATCCACTTCACTTGCAGTGTGTGGGTAGATGTGTTTGTAAACTGTGCTTGTGTGTCATTAGGAGGAGTCAGGGGAGGAGACAAAGAAAAGGAAGGGGAGGTTTCGTCGCACGTCGTACTCTCTAAATGCTACATGGAAAGAAAACAACAATGCAGAGAGGATCTTTAACCTGCTGCCAGAGAAAGACACATGGTGTTACGCTGCTCTGATCAGAGGCATGGTCAAGGTAAGAGCAGCTCGGACACCACTGATGTAGTAATGACAGAGGCCCAGAACACATCACTAACAGTCAGCTGAAATTCTTATGTTCTCCTATGTTTGTCCCCAGCATGGAGCTTATGTGAGGGCCTTCAACTTGTACACAGACATGCTAAACAACAGAATCTCTGGTGAGTTACACCACAAACAAGGCAGCATTTTAAAAGCAGGAGTGGCTTTAAGTAATGACCCTGAAAAGTACGCTTTGCTTAATGCAACCTATGCTTATGGGTTTCATGGAATTATTTTTTCCATTGCATTTCATTTTCACGTTGCTGGGAAAATTACAATTTAGGGAGTGGAGTTCATTAGTTTTAAATTGGCCTCATTGTGATATGACCACTAGATGGCACCAAAGAAATAGTTTTCACCTTTCCTCTTTAAACAGTTAATACTAAAAACTCTCAGATTATGCTGTAAATCCTTAATATCATTAAATATGATCATTTGCTATAGCCGTTTGGTGAAAAGTCTTTTCAAAATTCACTCACTTTGTAAGTACCAGTGAAACTCAATTTTTACTTGTTACATCCATTAAAGAAAAGGAAGCAAGGCACAAATTTTTAAACTGAGGCAACAAAATTGTTTCAATGTTGGTATCTGAGCCAATAATTTACTTCTCTCAGGCTGTAATAAATTAAAAAAAAAGAAAAACAAAGCAAAGATAAAAAGCAGAAGATTATTTTTTATTTTGTCCCTGGGGAAAAAACATAAAAAAAACAAACAGATTAAATTCCTGGTAAATTAAGAATACCTGATTGTTATGGTGGTGAATGAACTTGGTTAAGATATTTAACCAAAAAAATGTGGAAAGTGGAAAATAATTTACATACCCTTAAATTTCTAAATAAATGTATCTGTTTGACCTTGGCATTTTTGAATGTTTTTAATGTGTGGCACAAGGGTTAAAAGAGCAACGTAAAACAATTTTTAAATTGTATAGTTAAAGTAATTAAGTAAAATTAAATGAAAAGAAATTGGTAGTTGCTAACCAAATCCCTAAAAGCACTCCGGTCTCAGTTAATGTGTCCCATTTAAACCTACCTTTTGCCAAACTAAAAACTGTCATCAAACCTCCAGATGACTTCAGTTTGTACTAATGTGACTTTCTGTCTCCAGGTGACGTCCACATCTTCAATGCTCTGATCTCAGCGGCCTCAGAAGTCAGAGAGCAATATAATGAGAGATGGGACCTCATCACTGTAAGAGCCTTTCTGTTTCTGAGTTTCAGAACAGGAAACTGTGGAGCTTTTAAAAGTGCTTTTCAAAGACCTGTTTGTGTGATGCTGAGATAAGCATCATTGGTGAAACAGCAACAGTTGATTTAAGATTTGGTTCCACACATTCAGCCCAAAAAAATTTCTTTCAAACACTTGTAGAATATTTATGAAATGTGGAGCTGTCCAGAACTTTGGAAAAACCTATTAAAAAACAAGTGAAATTGTCTATCTTTTTTCAATAGATTCCAAATAGGCCTGATGACCAAGTATAACTGTTGTCATTACATTATTTGAAACCAAATTAAAGTTTGTAATTTGATTTCTTTACTGAAAACACAGAACTGTCATAAAATGCAAACATTAATAAGAAAAAGTTATTTCAATGACCAAGTCTCAAAAATGTATTTATCTTCAAAAGTTTTGAATATAGAATGCTCTTTTTTAGGACGTAAGGATTTAGTAGTCTTTCAAATTTTACTGATATTTAAATTTTTTCATGAAAATCTGTGGAATATCTGGTGAATCATGTTTCAGATCCCGGTGACGTGTAACATTTTATCTTCCTGATCCATCAGAAGAAATAGACATGACAGACCTTTTCAAAATTCAGGTTACAGGATGACCCACCTACAGTACAATACACAAATAAACAGAGAACAGCATCAGCATTGGTGTTGTAGCTGTTAAAGGAAAAAATTTAATAAGATTTATGTATTGAAAGAAAATTTGTGAAATAAACTGGGAATAATTGTTGCTCAGTCGAAATCAAACTGAATTTGATGTTTCATGGGTAGATAGGTCATGAGCTGTCCGTCATCTTCATTAGCAATTTCCTCAAACATCTTCTCTGAAACTACTGGTTGAATTAATTAAATTTTTTAAATTTAATTTCCTTGGGACAATGTCTACAAAGTCTCTTCCCAATTTTGAGATATTTTCATTTTTGCAGAATTTTTTTAACATTACAAATCTTCTTTTCCTTAAAACCATTCATATTTTAATGGCTAATAACATGGAAGTGGTTAGAGATATCAATATAGTTACTATTGAGCATGAATAGGAAGTCATATATGAACTTGATTTGGGTCCGTGACCTGTAGTGACCTTGAAGGATCAAAGTCAAAGTCACTAATGTCTACGATTCAAAATGATAATTTTCTTGAAACTACTGTTCGGATTCATTTACAAACTAGTGGGACAATGTCTACAAAGTTTGTTGACACTTTTGAAAAAGCTTGAATTTTTTGATGAATTTTTGAGATATTAAAAATGTGCCTTTACTTATAATGGGCCATATTTTGATGGCTTAAAACAGAGAAATGGTTGGAGATATCAATATAGTTACTATTGAGCACTGATAGGAAGTCATATATGGACTTGAATTAAATTTTTTTTTGTCCTCTTCCAGTGAAAGTACCGCCCACTTCTATTGAGAGATTAATCCCCTGCATCAACAACCAGACACCAGTCACAAGTGTTTGCTCCTGGAGGATTCTGTTAGGTTTCTGTAAATTGCCTTCAGAGTCTGGGTTTGACCAGCTCTCTATGTAAAGTGTCATGAGATGACTTTTGTTTTGATTTGGCGCTATATAAATAAAATTTAGTTAGATTTTATTTGACCAGAGGACTCCACCATGGTGGCAGAACCTCACACATTCAACTTATTGATTCTTGATAAAACATGCTGGTGAGATACAGGGCCATTGGTCCTATTTTTCCTCTGTGTCCACAGGAGCTGTTGAACCAGATGAGTCAACAAAAAATCCAGCCCACCCTGCAGACCTTCAACAGTGTCCTCAAAGCACTCAAACGCTGTGGTTTTTTGGCCAGAACTCAGGCTCTGCACACCCTGAGTGAGATGAAGGCATTGGGGATCGGTGAGTAGAATGATGACTCTTATTTCACAGTGTCCATTTAGTTCCTGTCCGTTGCGTCTCAATAATGAGTCTGAATGTGTCTTTCTTTTCCCATGTTTGGCCTTTAGCTCCCAGTTTGGCGTCCTTCACCCACATCCTGTTTGTGTTTTCCAGACCAGGTAAACTCAGCGCTGCCATGGGAGGTTACATCACACTTGTATACTGAGTCATTTTGAAACCTAGTGTGTTTTCTTTCCAGCATCTTCTGGCCCCAGCAATGTGAATATTTTACAAGAAATTATGTCAGAGATCAGTGGAATGAGCTTCACCTGCCAGGACCCTGATGATGGTGAGCTCTGCTGCAGATGTACTGGGATGTCTGTTTAGATATTTTAATACTTTGCCACTTGTTGGTAAATTTGAACATTTTTTCTTTTTTTTTGTCTTTAGTGTATTTTTTCTCTACTGCAATGAGAATAGTAAGTATTAGTAAAACCTCAATAGCCAGACATGTTCATTCATATATTTTGGTACATCCTGACTGTTTTTTTTGTTTGTTGTAACAGTGTCTAGATAATAAAGATCTCGAGCTGGGTTATGAAGTCCAGGCTCTTGTAGAAGTGGGTGAAAACAGGAGACTGCTGGGAGATCCCTACCAACAGAGTATTTACTAGTAAGTGAAGGCCCGCTCTCCTGGATGTCCAGGCCTCCATCTGCAGGGCGGAGGTATCCTAACCACACCTGTCCTCTGTCCTCTGCAGCGGTCGCTTCTTCAACTTGCTGTGTATGATGGAGCATGTCGATGTGGTGTTGAAGTGGTACAAACAGTTCATTCCCTCGGTCAGTTCATCGATGTATCCCTGATCCATTTCTGCCCTCCACTAGTAGTTTTTTGCATGCTGCAGCTGGTGCACACTCCTACTATTATACCAATAAAGCCTCAATGTCACAGTATAGATTTTGAGATGCTACACCACCGTAATAGGACTTTACATTTTCTTTTTTTTTTTACCTTATGATAAATTTTTTGCAGCTTATTATCATTAGTGCAGTACCTGTCAAAAGACTGGAAAGGCCCAGTCTTTTATCGTTTCTAGGGATGCACAAATAGCAAAATTCTTGGTACTTGGTGACATGTAACAATATGAAAATTTTATATCATGGTTATTGTGATCAAAATTATCACAGATATTATTATTATTATTATCACAGTATTATGGAAATATGCTCAAAAAGTACTTATACACACTGAAATAATTCAACCAAGCATCCTTTTAAAAGTCCAAAATATGTCCAGACATCCGGCCTTGTCCTTTCAGTAGGGGGAAAAATCTCCGCTGCACTGTCCGTGCAGGTGCCTTCTGCCATGTTTTTAGTGGCCAAACATTGCAAACTGTGCATGCGCACCTGGAGTGCTGCTGCTTCTCCAGGAAATGAGCTGTAACACCGTGAGTTTTTCAAAGTGCGGTAATTAAACAAGGTTTTACTGATAATTAGAATTTGAAACAGTAATGCTAACTGTGGGGAGTTTTACTATAATTTATCATTATACCAGTAATTGTTACATCCCTAATACAGGTATTTAAAATGAGCCAATTACGAAGTTACTTCCTGCTTCTTTATTTTTGATTTCGCCATTATTTATCCTCCATCAATAAAATTTTCATCATACATACTAACTGTTAATATGTTAAAATCTTTCAGCCCTTCATCACATTATCTTTGAATGATTTTGTGATGAATAATGTCTGCCATGCCAACAGTAGAACAGACATCTAATATGTGTCAGGATGATATATCGGTGTATCTGTAAAAAGGAAACTCCTAGTTCTCAACAAACTGATATTCTAAAATTATGTGATGAAATGAATGCAGCTTTTAGTCCAATAACTCATAATCCCATAAATATCTGCAACCATTACACCAAACCCTCCAGTAACCTATGAAAAACCTGCTGCTAAGAGAATAGTATTGATACTTAAAAATCCATTTGCATTGAATGCCTTACATCTGTGTACTGTTATAAAGCCAAATGTAATTGGTCTTCGACACAAAGCCTAGTTTTAGTGACAAAGTAACCTGTGTTTCCAACAACAACAAAAGACATTATAAAATTTTGACACTGAATTGTCCAGTTACATACTTTTTCAACTCTGGTGACACAAGTGTTAGATGGTAAACTCAGCTGTTGTTCCCACACCCGTCTGTACCTTTTGTGTCCAAAAAAAGAGTTATCTGTGACTATACTTGACAACTAAGCAAGTAGACTCAATTGACTAGTTTTGCCCACAATAATGATAGGATTTTTTTAACAAAATGTTGCAGCACTAATACAGGTAAAAGCTTGGGTTTTAGGAAATACTATGTAAATATAATCACAAGTATTATCTACTGTACATAGTTCTCATTGCCTGATGTTTTTTGTTTGTTTTTCTGTTTTGTAGTTGTACTACCCAAATACTCACGGTCTGAAGGACCTGCTGCAGACTCTTGATACAGAGAATCGTTTGGACCTCATCCCCACCATATGGAAAGGTGAGCATGGACCTCCTGCTAGTGTCTAGTGAATCTGTGCCATTTCCATTTTTTTTGGTTCAGCACTAGAATTTCTTGTGCTTTGTATGCTTTGGGGGGTGTACGCGGATGGGGATGAAATGCTCTAAGGGGTACGTGATGTTAAAAAGTTTGAGAAGCACTGCTTTAATATAATTCCACCAGGTGCTGTTACAAATAGTAATTGCAGTTCAATTCATTGTGCAGGGCAATAAAAGTATCCCATCTCTGGTTTTTGCTTTTTAAATGTGTTATATTATTTTCCAGATATCCGCTCACTGGGTCATGACAATAAGCCAGATCTGGTAGAGGAGGTGCTGTCCCTTATGGCTAGAGATAAACACAGTCCTGAGGTCAGTGATGCACTGTGGTTTCTCTGCTTTGGAGATGCAAGATCAATATAGAATCCTGATCATGTTTGTGACTGTGTGAGCTCAGGTTCAGGAGTCATTCGGTCAGTGCGCTCTGGACATAAAGACTGTGTACAGTGGAGAAGGAGGGCGGCCCCATCTGGAGTGGACCCCCACCGCCCTCTCACACATCGCATCTCTGCTGCTGAGAACCAACAAGACTGAGCAGGCTTGGTGAGTCATGGAGGCACTTTTATTAAGTGTTTTACTACAGTATGACCAACTCGCTGCCAAATGCGTAACCTGTGTAACCAAACAATATCTGACCTCCTGTTTGTCGCGGCAGGGAGATACTGAAGCGCTTCAAGGCAAACAACAGAATTCCTCCGTAAGTCTGCACCCAAATTACAACCAAAATGAAACCATGCTCTTCTTAACATCAATTACAAAACACTTCTAAATGATATTTACACACTGTCTGTGTTTTACCTACGATCTGCCATTAATAGAGATGTTTTCATGACATTCTTTAACAGGTAATTTTGTGTAATAAAGGTGGAGTGCTGTTTATGTTTACTCTGTTTTGTCAGGAAAACACACCACGAATGTCCTTGTACATATTAACACATCTTGTCAGGCCATGTAGTTAATATACTTAAACACCGAGTCCGACATTTTGACCCAGACAATTGTTTAGAAATGATGACACCAAGTCATTTTTGATGTGAATATTCCAACAAGAACATTGAACATGTTGAATAAAATTAAATGTAATGCATGAGAATTAAACAAAGACAAAGACAACATTATTTGAATGCATCACCTCCAAAAGTAGCAGAAAGAGAAAATAATTATTCAGAAATAGTGTTAAAAACTGGAATTGGATCTAAAGTGTAAATATTGGAGCATCATGCTGCCTCATCAAGAAATAAAAAGAAAAAACACAAGTAATATATAGTGGAGGAATTTTTTTATAGAAACAAAATAACAAAAACTAGGAGTATTTTCAGAAACGGAAACAAAAATAAGACTTTACACAGAAGTGACTAAAATGGTATTGGAGTTTATAAATATATTTTAGATGTGCTGGCTTTGGCAAATTGTATCATGTCACATCCTGTATAGATTTGTTTGATTTATTGACGATCAGACACAGACAAATAAAAACAAATGACCTAGTAATACATATATTAATGTGCAATTACGGAATAAAAGTGAAAACTCTTATTTACAACATGGTCCCAAGACTTGTAAAAACAAAGAAACACCAGACATTCAACATAAAAGCTAAACCTATTCTTGGTGACCAAACCACATCACCACCAGTTAAGCAATAAAACACATTTTCACATTAAAAGATGGACAGCTAAACTTAAAATGTCATTGAAAATTTAATTTATATACCTCATATACTGTGTTCATGTTTGTTCCATTTAAAAGCCCTAACATGACATGTGGAAGCCCTTCACATGTCTTGGATTACTTTGGCATTATCTCCTGACTTTTACAACCAAGATTCAGACCTAATTTGACATTATTGTGAATCTCCAATCTGAAAAAGTTGTGTTTTGTGGATGATTCTTCATCTGTTGTAAGTGAATACATTTGAAGTTTATGAAATTTTGTTAAGTTATTTCATGATACTTGTCCTGGCTTTTTAATTGGGGCCTGAGACAAAGGGAACAACTTACAAAAAATACAATGAAAACTGTTAAAATTCAAATAGAAAAATAAGCATTTTTAAAAGATCTGACACTAGCAAACCCTCTTTCTAAACCAAATCAACTTCATATTGAAAGTTAAGTGTAAAACAAAATGAAATTGTAGAAGTGTTTCAAGTTTGTGACTGTTTCTTTGTCCAGAGCGGAGCTGTTGGAGGACTTCCTGTTAGCATGTCACAGCAGTGGATCTTCCCAGAGGGCCGTGGAACTGGTTCAGATGTCGGCGGCCTTCTGTCTGTCAACCACACCCAAACTGGCTGAGAAAGTATTGGCTCAGTTTGAACTCGATGAGGAGCAGAGGTGAGGTGTAGAGTGTGTCTTCATCTTCAGTCAAGTTTATCACAGACTCTGGGTCCAGGTGAAAACAAGACTCTGAAGATGATTAAATATGAGCATAAAAGATATCACAATACTGAATGCATCATTTGAAAGTACTTTATGCAAAAAAAAACCTCATGCAAAAGATGCCAATTCAAATGCCAAGGTCACTTCCTTGACCTCAGTAGAAGTCATCATTAAGGAAAAATGGGAAGGAGAATTCATAAGGATTTAGGAAGATGCTGCTGCCGTACTGAGCGAATCCAGCTGCTCTGACACTCATGGATGTTTCATAGATCAGCTGAGGTGAAACTACAAGAGATTACAAAAAACTCATGTTGGACATTTCCAGTGAACTCTTACTGCATTGTTTGATGCAGGATGTATACAAGGACAATGTAGTAAAAATGTGACTTCATTACCAAGGTTTTAACAGAAATAGACCTAAATAAGGGCTAAAGCTGCACTAATACACAGGCACACACACCAGCTCATCCATATGTCGGTGTCAATATGGATTCTGAATCAGATCAGTCAATTATGTCTATAGGTCCACTGGACTTCCTGTAGT
>JAPTYQ010000002.1:1802123-1818023 GCA_029814465.1 Ostorhinchus cyanosoma | reverse complement strand
GGCATTTCACCCTTTGTTTTCTACACAGTCTCAATTAGTCAAAATAGAAAATTAACTGGTTTTACAAAAAGTGCTCTCATATGTCTTAATATTTTATTATTAGCCTCAATTTTGCTTGTAACTCATCCTAATGCCAGTTAGATCAGACTAATTTCTGTAAAATAAAGATTCTGCAAAGATAAATACACAATAACTTTCTACCTATATAATGTAGGGTCTTTGTGAATAAAGTTTTGTGTGTGTCTTTGTTTAGGATAAGGCGATCAGTACCAGTATGCCAGTTCTGGAGCTGATTGATGCCATCCAACCCAACAGTGTGAACTTTGAACTGGTTAGAACAGGAGAACTGACAGATGAAGACAAGCTGGACAATGCCAAGTAATAATCCTACACATTTACACAGGTATTTCATAGATACAATATGATGCAACACTAACTCTTACCTATGCAACAGGTACGCGGTTTCCATGGCGAGAAAGATTGGTGCAAAGGTGTACGCGCTGCCTGAGGAATTAGTAGAAACCAACCCCAAAATGGTGATGACCATCTTCGCCTGCCTGATGGGAAGAGGCATGAAGAGGGCATAGAGGGAACACACACTGAGTGGATCAAACAGGAGGAGAGGGAACATAGCTGTAATGTATTTTTTTAATTCTCAAGATAGAAGTGTCACTTAAGTCAGCTATTCTTCACTTTTAACACTTGATCATTAAGGCAAACTGAAACAAGGGGCTCAAAAGGATATGAGAGATGAATTTTCAACAGTTAAGGAGGAATTCAGCAATGGTTGCATTATAAAGAATATGAGTTTGTGGGTGTTTTTTAATGGATCTTACCTGTACTTTTGTGCCATATTTTGGCCTTTTAGAGGGACTTTCATACTGTTCACAGATATAGATGAATAATAAGTCCAATCCCATTTGTCCTCCTCGGTCCTAACCATATGGGGCCCTGTATCCTTTAGGGCTAGTGGTCATCTTATCTTCCAAATGTTCACCAGAGAAGAGCATTTTCAGATTCATTTTGCCAAAGGAGTGGAAGTAGAAAACTGCCAGACTGGTGTACGAACTGAAGCCGTCATGGTCATAGGTGCAGGGAAGAAACATATAAATTTCTCAGTTAATGTAGGTGGGAATAAGACCTGCATGACAGAAACTAATTTGATTCAGCCATAAGATTAGAAATTTACAATGTGAATCTTGGAAATACTATAAAATCTGAACAGCTTTAATGCTCCGTCATATCATATACGATGTAATGTGCATTGAGCTTCGTATCAGGATCCTACTTCACATTGTTGGGATTCCTTTCATTGTGATGCCTGGCTCATTGAACCTTTTCCCAATTATTACATAGCTGCTCTTTAATTAAGTAGATGATTTGACCTGAAATTATTTTATTGACTATATATTTTCCAAGTGAGCTATTCTGACTGAAGACAAAACATTCCAATACCAGCGGTATTTCTGCTGATGAAAACCTAACAGCTAATGAGGATAAGCTTCGGTTACATGTATTAGTGATAGTCAATAGCGTCAGGTCTCCATCATCACTGAATATTCTCCTAATGATGATGTTAGTTAGTCTTGTGGTTCAGCAGAGTAGATTTCTTAGCTGTGATGATAGTGATTAGTGACATGTTTGGTGACTTTGGTTATTTTCTAACTTTGGTTTTGACAGTAAAAATGAAAGTAGACATAAACATGCATATGTGTTCGGTCCACGGTTTTCATGACAGACTATAGAGCCGCTCTAAATATCACCACAAAATAATCATTCAGTTCATTTTAGATCTCATCACATGGCATCGTAACTTTCCAGATTGTGGATGTAAAAGGTCATCACAGAGGTCGTCTGATTGTTGCAGAACTAATCATCTTCACAAATAGTCGTTTCTACAGGGAACCAAGCTACAGATCAACCACTGGTTTACTCCCGGAGAGTTGTATGTTTCATCTTTAGTCAGAATATTAATGTCCGAGTCAATGATAAGGACTTAGTAGGAATAATACAGTAAAGCAAACTGTAGAATAGTGTCAGTGGTCAATTACAAATTAAGCATTTAGAAAAGCCATGTAATAAAATAATAGCTAATGGTACGAGCTTCAGTGAAAATATATATTAAACATCTACAGTTGCAGAAATAAATTATTAGACCATCAAAAGTCAGCAAACACAGTGGTTATGCAATCAAGTACTAACTCCTGTGTGTATCATGTGACTAAAACAGACGGAAAAGAAAACATGGAATGCCTAAAAGCACTGTTTTTGTCAGTACAATGACATAGATATTGACATAAGAACTGAAGTGATTTTGGTTATTATCAAGAAAACATGGAAAATGGCTAAATATCAGCTCTTAAATTAAACTCTTACGAGCTATTTTTGTTGCTATCATTATATTTGTTCAAACAAATGTACCTTTAGTTGTACCAGGCATTAAAATAAACAAGAAATTGAAGAAAACAAGGGGCGGTCTAATAATTTTTTCCCACGAATGTACTTCTTGTAGGTCTGTTTCATGTTTTAAGGGCTACTCTCCAGCAGAGGGCATCCCAGGATTAGGGTTAAGGCTAAGGAGCGGACTGGGATTGGGTCTTAGTGTCCATGTTTGTCCGTTAAGATCTGTGAGAGACTGGCAGCCTGCTGGGATAGACTTACACTCAACTGCTATCTAATAAGCCTATTCACAAAGTTTAAGAGTGCCTATTTCTGTAAATGCAACAGCTAAGATAAACAGGAAATATATAAAGACCAGATCTGTGCAAAAAGTCAATGTGCAGACTATAATATTCCTGCTTTTCTCCTGTTGTGTCTTTGCCTCACTATACGTCAACTACTGTATTTCCCAGGGTGCCAGTTGTGTACCGAAGCCATAATATTCTGTACTGAATACCTGTTGGCCTTTACATATGACCAAAGCTGTGCTAGATTAGTGATAGTTCATGTCTTCACAGTGTGTCCCTGAACCATTATATGTTAACATTCCATCATCTTTCTTTGAAAAAATTGTTTGGTTTTTTTTGCCAAAGTGGTGAAATCAAAGCCTTGTAAAGATTATAATCAGTAAATAAATTAATGGTTTGGAATGTCTTAAGGTATCTTAAGGAGATAATCTGCATGATTTACAAGTGTCTTAAGTTTTCTCTTAAGGGGAAAATGTAGAGGTAGCCTCTCACTTTTTATTTAATTTTATTTTTCAGTTTTTTTTATGACATTAGATGTCTTTTAATTAAATAACTTCCAAACATGCACCTTATCTGAGATTTTTTTTTATAGTTTATTATCTAAAACTCAATGCAGTAGCAGCTCACTTAAAAACTCAATGTTAACATCTCTCCATGTTTCCATTAATTGTCAAACAACTCAACATCTAGAAAAACAAAAAGACCATATTTTTTAGTCATTTTATTTTCTAAATTGGAAATAACTGAAATATATACTGTGACACTTTGTAATAAGACAGCAAAGTGGATTATGGTTGCTTGTGAATTAATTGCTGTACAAAACCCCAGAATAAATCATTTAAACTTGAGTTTGTTTGATGTGCTGATGTCAAATATGATCAAAATGTCCCATTGCTGAAGTTGAATGTTTAAATTCTCTCCTGTCTTGAACTTGAAGAAGATTCTCAATAAATAGGGCAACAAGTCTACAAATTGCAAATATACCAGAAAATGTGTCACTGCATCCATGTCTTCAGTCAGTTTGATCATTATTTTAATATAGTGCTGCATATGTTAGCAGTACTTCTGAAGTCCAGTCTGTACAATCAGATCAATAAAAGCCGTTTTCCATGGTTTCATTCTGTCTTTATTTTGCCTCTGTTGTTTGTTGGGTTTAACCCTGACTTTGACACTTAACTGTAACATGTAATACATTTGTATTATCGAAAAATATTACCTTGGTGAATATGCTATAATAGGTCATGATTCTGACTTTTATCAGGGATGTGCAACTGTCAACAAACCATCAACATCACCCAACACAACACTGACTCCAACATAAACTTCACATTGTGAATTCATCATTGTGAATCTCCCCCTGACTATCAATTAAGTTCATCTATATTGATTTGATATTGATCATAGACCACATATTATCATATAGATGTGGTACATATGTACATAAGTACATATGGTTTTCATGAAGATCTGGAGTGGAGGGTGGAATTTATGACTTATTTTTGAGAGAGAGCCACATATTGACTTCATTTCTCATAAGCAGTGTCAAGTATTCCATACCAACATCCTAGGCTTAGTAGGCCAAAACAGTCTATATGATTTCTAATAATGTCCAAAAATGCACTATGTAACCAATAGTATTTCATAGAATTTATGAGTACACATTGCAGTGTGCAAGCTCTGCATACCCGCATAAATGTTCCATAAAGCATTGTAGTTGTTGCAAAAACAGACCATGACAGAAGACAAACAGAGCCCATGAGTCAGTAGTCAGTAATATTACACACATCCCAGTACAGTACAGTCCAGACTAGAGCATTACACACATCTATTACCAGCTGACAAGGATGCTTTAAGAAAGTGATGTGTTCAAACCCTGAGAAGTGCATCTGGAAATATATTCATGATAGATCACAGGTTGTTGGTCTTTATATGTCGGCCCTCCAATGAACTGGCGACTCGTCCAGGGCGTACCCTGCCTTCACTGGGATAGGCTCCAGCACCCCCCAAGAACCTAGTGAGGATAAGGCAGGTACAGAAGATGAATGACCGAATTATAGATTATAAAGATAAAGATTATCTATTATGTTTATTTACATAAAGGTATGTTGAACATTGGTAAACACGTTGTATATGGTGCACATAGTCTGGGACCAGTGGGGTTCATCTATAGCTTGATTGGTTAAATCAAGAGGTTATGGGAAATGAGTTGTGCTAAAATGAATAGAAAAGGAACCTCATTAGGAATGTAGCTATACTCTAATTTTATTTTATTTTTTCACTGACAAAACATATAGCTTTTATCTAAACTTTTAATTTACAGAAATTTAAGAGATGCTTTTATTTCAGTTCAAGTATCAGGCAGCTGGTTTCCTCTCCATCAGGTCTTTACGTTCCACTGGGCTAATCACATATGCCTACTTGAAATGCTCTCAACCATAGGTTGATAAATTATTCATATCAAAAGGAAAATTGCAGTAAAGGTGTAACTACAGAGTCTGAGTTAAACAACTAAACAAACAATTTGTTGCATTTTCATAGCTACCCACACCAAAATTCAACATGTTGAGTCTTGGTGTTGAAAACCTAAATATCTCTGACACTATTGACAGCTACAGGTGTGTATATGAGAAAAAAAGCCCGTCCCTCTCAGTAATCAGTAGAATATCCACGCACAAAAACACACTTCTGGTTCAGAGGCCACTTCAAACAAGGCTCTTGAATTCAGATGAGCTGGCTGGTAAAAAGGGAACACGCACACACACTTACAATTTGCAATTTAAACAACGCTTTTGCCAAGTACCATGTGACCATTCCATTTGTCTGTTACATTTGTTCACTCCATCTATCCATCTGTCCCTTCATAAGCCTCCTGTGAATGTGGATGAACAGATGTATATTGATGAGATCCACACTGGACTAAACAAAAACAAGTGATTTGGACTGATGGATCGATAACCTCAAGTAAATTTGTCAGGTCTGTTGACAGTGTATTATGTCTGTCATTTCCATCTCTACCTCTTCTGATGTGTTGTCATAACAACTGTCCAGCCTGTTGCTATGCTGTTTGGTATCTGTGAGGATGCTCTGTACTGGACGACCTCATATTGAATGACCTTCCTTTTCTGAATGGTTTCATCATTGTATGTGTGTGTGTGTGTGTGTGTGTGTGTGTGTGTGTGTGTGTGTGTGTGTGTGTGTGCTTACTTACTGAGTTGTGTGTGGTTGTCAGTCTGCCTGAGCATCTCCATGTTATCCTTTTCTTTTTAATGTGAGTAGAATGAATTTTATTCCCCTCTGTTTTACTTTTGATGTATGTATTGTCACAAGTTGTGAGTTATGCAGTTGTGTAGGTTACATTTAATGTACATTATAATGTTCTTCTGTAACAGTGTAGTGAATCATTCTGTCAAAATCTGTGCGTAAACTAAAAAAGTGAATTTAGGTTAACTACAATTTGTATATGTCTTTGTGTGTAGTATAACAGGTACAATGCAGGATTCACACAGGCTGTCAGTGAAAACCTGGACAGAGGAGGAGAGTGACAGAGCGGAAAGCACTCTGAGCAGGTACTCGTACACCTCGACAACTGAAGGCTGCATGATTAAACTGTACCTAAAGCTAAATATTAGTTATCATGTGGTCAAATAAGTTAACTAACATCATCATAGAATTAAAGTTTATTAACTTATGTTAATGACTAATAATTTGATACAACACTAGCTGATAGCCTCCTTTTGCCAAAACTAAAAATGTTTTTATGAGTTACTTTACAAAGACAGACAGAATAGTTGACAGAAATGGACAGTCAGCAAATGACAACGACAAGGGCTGTATATAAGAAACAAATGGCACAATCATGATGTCATCCATTGCTGTTTAATCTGCTATTTTGAAGGTGATAGTTTGCATTTTGGCTGTAGTTACATTGGCACAATAGATTCAAAACTGACCGTAACTGGGCAAAGGAGTATGTGGAGCATGCTGCTGTTTTGTGTAATTCATTCACTTTAACTACAGTACAGCTCTCTAAGAGGGGGAAAAAAATTTTATTCAATAAACAGAAGTCAGACCCTGGCCAAGCGAGATGTCATACACTCCTGCTACACTACTGATAAAACAAACAAAATATGTATGGGAAAAAATGATTGACTTAATGTTTCAAATAAATAAACAAAAATAACTGTTGGGGCACCCAATATTTGCATCACTAAAATTTGTATGTACATGCACAATTGCACTTATATTTTCCCTCAAATAAAAAAACAGCTACTGTATTAATTGCAGAAATAAGCAGGGTACAAAACAGTGTTGGTGTTTGCAGCTAATTTCTCTGCTCATGACAACTGTTTGTGAGGTACGTTTTTAAAACATCAAATTCAGTTGTTTGAATTAGTCTTTCAGCTATATGGTAGCAAATTGATGCTAGCTGATGCAAGTATGTGGAAATGCAGACTTGCTAACATGCCTGCTATGGCTAATCAGTGCCTTTGTACTAGGGTTGGACACAGGGCTCTCAAGTCTCACGCAATGAGAGTGAGACACACGCATTTCAATAACTTCACACGCTCACACATACCATTTCACACACTGATCAGCGCCGTCCCTCTCTAAACGCAGAACACGCACAGTGCGTGGGGCCCCACGATCCACGGGGGGGCTCACTTTGTGCGAGCTGTGAGGGGATGCATTCTCTGCAAATGCATTGCAAAGGATAAATGCGCACGTTGATGTGAGGCGCGCACTGTAGAGCATCAAGTCAGGCCTAAACAGCTGCAGGGGAGAAAAAAAGAGATGAGCCGTGTTTCCGCAGTGATTGACAGCAGCGTCTGACCAATCAGTGGTCAGATGCGCTGACAGGTTGGATGAGGAGGAGTAAGGGATCTGAAGGACAGAATGAATCTGAGCAAGAAAAGAACAAAAATCTAAACTAAAGGAGGCTGGTGCTTCACTTGAAGGAGGGGATTTTGCTGAAGTAAAAAATAAACACTTGGTGTCCTGGCACCAGCTCTGTCTCCTCTGTGCCGGACGTCCAGGAGCCGTCGGACCCGGTACCGGCTCCTAACAAAAGGGCCCCGTCTGTCCAGGGGCGGCCCTAACGCTGATAGATTATTAACAAGCAAATCAGAAAATAGAATTTATCAACCAATCAGAAAAGAGAATTCCTTGTTGCCGACCTGGTAAGGTCTGAAATATGCAGTGTTGGCAACTTTTAGTGACAAAATGGACGAAGCCCCCCCCCCCCATTAACATGATGTGATGGTTACAGGTGTTTGTCATAAATGAGCATTGTGATGGTGTTAATAAGCTTGTTCCCAACAGGTCAAAAAAGTACTGTAGATGAAATATGAATGCTTTCTTCAGGATATGACATTATTGGTTTTTGCTTTGAATGTGGCCCTTGACCAATTCTTGTTTATTTGTGGCGTGTATAGAGGACAGTCGATATGTGATGATACTTCTTCGGAACTACAAAGAATGGCAGCAATTGACAGGAGAGAGACCGGAGAGATAAATTCCCAGAATTCCTTTCGTGGAAGGGGTGCTTTGTCCAGGTATAGCATAATCATTCATTATCTTCACATTGTTCCAAACAGACACATCCTGTAAAAGTCAACTGAGATTGGAAATATGTGACTGCGCTTTTGTCTTTAGGATAGTTAGTATGGTCATGACTCTGAGAGAATGGGCACAAAAGAGCTTGACTGAAGAAACAGAACGTCCAGATTCCTTCTTAGAACGTTTCAGAGGACCCGCCAACACTGACATGCAAGCCCCGCCCAGTAGGGTCAGCCACAGCCACACTGGCTCAGATGTAGATCATGAAATCCGACGGAGCAGGCCCAAGTAGGTATTTATTTTAATCAAGAAATGAGACCTGTTCAATAAAACAGTTGACGTGACTTTTCCTCTGTCTTTATTAGGAGAAGAAAGTGTCAAATTGTAGTCTTATGCCCATCTGATGATGCTTACTACCACTGGCTGATAGTCATTGGTGCAGCCGTCTTTTATAACTTTACTCTACTTGTTGTCAGGTAGGTTTACACTGATGATTGAGTAATTTAGTATCAGTTCATCCTATTGCACCACTATGAAACACCTCTTCCTACTATCTGTTTATAGGGCATGCTTCGATGAGCTCCAGATGAGGAATGTTTTGGTGTGGCTGGTACTGGACTATGTCTGTGATGGGGTATACATCCTGGATATAGCTGTTCGTCTCCACACTGGTACTGTACTAAGAAAAATTAACAGAATAATTCTCCATCACTATGTTTACTTATTTGATAGTTAGACTAACTGCAATGATGCTGATTATAAATTCCAAGTAAACTGTTTGATTCAAGAACATTTGTTTACATGACCCAAGGTATTTGAGATGAGCTTGATTTGACATTTGAACTGGCAATGAAATCCTATCAGTGATCTATTACAAGGTGGAAAACCAATAGCAATGCCAGTTCCCCTCATATTACCCACTGTAGACAAATAACATAGCAGCACATCCACAGGTAGAGGCTGGACATTACTGTAGGTATGATTTAATGACATGCAAATATTGACCAAGTGTTAATTAATAGTAAAGTACTACAGCTTTCATGACTGTTAAAGGTGGGGTATGAGATCTTAGAAAAACGGTTCGAGCAAGCTACATTTTGAAAACACACAATTCAATAGTCCAAGCCCCTTTCTTCAGACATCCCCCAGAAGCCACGCCTCCAGAATACTGGCATGTGCAGGGCTTGTTCCCTGGGGTTCACGAGCACTGCACAGTAACAATTCTGCGGGCTCCGGCTCCTCCACACTTCAGCACCTACACTGGCTGCTTGGGCTTCGATCCATGCATACCTCCTTCAGTCTCCTCCAAATATAATTAGTCAAGCTTTACCTTTGTTTCCTGTACCAGTGCTCCAGGCCTCTGACAACACATGGTTCATGAAGGAAGGATGCACGCAGAGGGGAGAGGGACAAATGCCAGTTGAGTTTGATAGACATCTCACCGTCCAATCATTTCGAGTGGGCGCTCATTATGATTGGATGGTATTTTTTCGGTCCTGTCCATTCCACAGGTGACTTTATTTTTTTCATTTTTGTTACAGCATTTAATTAATTGGTTGTAATCGGGGTGTGAAGGGGATTTTAAGCAATATAGTAAAAAATGCTCCAGGAAAACATCTCATACCCCACCTTTAATGAACAGCACAGGTATTTAGAATTTTGGTAGTCAGGGTTTGGTGAAGTTGGTCTGATTTACCAAGTCAGAAATAAAGGTTACAGGTGGCATTATTATTCTGATTTAGATGTTTCTACAATTATCTGTGGAACAGTGGGGTCCATGCTTATGTGTCTGCCTGTGGAATACACACAGCCTGGCCAAAAAAGTCCCATAACCTATTATTTATCCTTATAGACATGCAATGTCACAACATTCAATTCCATCACCAGTTTTTATGTTCTCCATCATAATGATAGTTGTTTGAGAAATGAGAAGATACTCACTGTATCAGGGTTAAAGAACGTGTTGCAGTTGAAACGTATTAAACACTGTAGTAATTATCTGATGGAAGGATTTCAAAAATTTGTTTATCTTCATCCAGGTAGGGATTTTTTTTAATTTGCTCAGGCAGATTTTCTTGATCATGGTTGTATGTTTTTTTCTCTTTTGTTTATTTATGTTTAATATGTGTGTGAAGGTTTCTTGGATCAGGGCTTAATGGTGAAAGATGTACGTCGCCTGAGAGAAGCATACATTCGGACCTTACAATGCAAACTTGACATCTGCTCCATTCTTCCAACTGACCTCCTGTACCTAATCGTCGGAATCAGCTACACTCCTCTTCTGCGGTTCAACAGGCTGCTGCGCCTGCCACGTCTTTTTGAGTTCTTTGAACGTACAGAAACACGAACCGGCTATCCCAATGCCTTCCGCATCTGCAAACTGGTGCTGTACATCCTGGTGATCATTCACTGGAATGCCTGTGGATACTACAGCTTCTCCAAAGTCCTAGGACTGGGCTCTGATTCTTGGGTTTACCCCAATGCATCAGACCCAGAGTTTGGCTCCTTGACCAGAAGTTACATTTACTGCCTCTATTGGTCCACACTGACCCTGACAACCATTGGTGAGACACCACCCCCTGTTAGAGATGAAGAGTACCTGTTCCTAATATTTGACTTTCTGGTACATATACTTTTACCTTAACTCTTTTAGCCTAATAACTCAACATCAAAGTATTCATTCTGATCTATCACTGCTGGGTAATACTGATACTTTTGTTCCAGGTTGGTGTTCTGATATTTGCCTCCATTGTGGGTAATGTTGGAGCCATGATCTCCAACATGAATGCCACAAAAGCAGTCTTCCAGAGCCGCGTAGATACACTGAAACACTACATGCACTTCCGACATGTGAGCAAGGTCCTGGAGCAGCGAGTCATTCGCTGGTTTGACTACCTCTGGACCAATCAGAAAACAATAGATGAACAGGAAGTACTGAGGAGTCTACCCAACAAACTGAGAGCAGAGATTGCTATTAATGTTCACTTGGATACGCTGAAGAAGGTACTGGCCAATGTACAACATGAGTCAAAGCTTTAAATACATGTTTTACCTTCTGATCCCTGACCCAGAGACGCCCTTCTTAACCACTGAAAATACAATGTTTGTGCTTAAGGGTATGTTACAATGTTTTGTTTTGGTTTTTTTTACTTTTAACTTTTTAAAAAATGTATTTAATCAACTTTAGCCATAAACAAAAATACCAAATACTAAATAATTCTTAGTTTTTTTACCCTTTAAATACAGATTGTCATGTCATCAAACAACACTTTTAATATAAAAAAACACAAACCACTTTGTCAGAATTTGAAAAATCATGCAAAAAATGACCAACTTCTGAAACCTCAGCTAATATTGACTGTTAAAAAAAAATAAAACCTCTTATAACATGAAGCACAAAATGCACAAATCATACTCACCCCAATACTGGAAAGTCAGCTACATTGTGTTTTTAGAACAGTAAAACAAAAAAGAAAGAGACAAAGATCAAATTACAGGCAAGACTAAACATTTAATTACTCTATTTTTGTCTATTCAGCAAAGTTTCTATCAAACAGCTTAAAGCAATTATGGCCACAGGAAATTATGGGATGATATTATTTCCTGTCCTTTCAACTGTCGCTCACTTTTTGTGCATTCTGTGCTAATTACAAACCAAAGGACATGATGAAACCCCTTGGTATCTTCAGGTTTGTCCACCTCTTTGCATGACATAAATTTAGATTCTTCTGTATCAAAAATATAAATAAATAAAAAAAATATATATATAAGTAAAATATTGAACCAGGTGTAATTCCCCCCACTTTACCTCTTGTGGTCATAAGGAAGAGGCATGTGAATCTTCTACTTGTCAAAGCCTTAAAGTGGCAGTAATAGGCCTGTCTCTAGTATTTAACACACCACAACGGTGTAAAAACTGCAGGTTTACTCACTTAGCTGTACAAGCAGACATTAATGGGATGTTTTACAAGAAATTTGCCATGTGTTCTCGCTTATCTATTTCTAGCGGCTTTTTCTTTTTTTTGTTTTTAAATTGACACACAAGCTCACTGGTCATTATCATGTGTTCATACTGTAGGTGCGAATTTTCCAAGACTGTGAGGCAGGTCTCCTTGTAGAACTGGTGTTAAAGCTTCGACCACAGGTTTTCAGTCCTGGAGATTACATCTGTAGAAAGGTCAGTATTAAACCCCTTCTTTCTATTTATATAGTATTTATAACTATTTATATACTACTTATATATTTAAATTCATACCAAATTGGGTTTATAAATTGACAGACCCAGAATATACCTCATTACATTTTGGGAAAAGTAGGTCAAAGTTCAAGGTTGTTTATGAATCAAACAATTTTTCCCCCTTTACTTGTAATGGGCCAAATTTCACATGACTAAAAAAAAACGTAAATTCAGTTTCAATTTACTTCAAACTTGGCACATATTTAGAGGCAATTCATATGCTGACATCAACACACGTATAGCTATCAACTGGATTGATGCCAAAATAAACTACAATATGTGCAATGGGCGGGATTTGTCGTGCCTGGCACCACTTGTTATAACTGGTACTCATTAATACAGCAGTGTGGGCTTGGTTACATACAAGCTCTGTCATGTGATATGTTTGTATATTGACCAACTATGACAAAAGTATGATTTTCTAAAGATTCTGAATGATTTCAATTGTATCCAGTGAATCCCTCTAAATTCTCAAATATTCAAGTTTTTATGTTCCCTGTAGAGGACCTTCTTTTTAGCTTGTTGATATAAGTGACTGTGCATCAATGGGGTCAGCCTCCCTAGATTCCATAATTAAAAGGGAGTAGCATTCCATTAGCTTTTTAATGGGTACTTAAAAGCAGAACTTCAGTCTAAACAGAAAGATGATACCTACAGTAGACAACTTTATTTTAAAACTCTGTCACTGTAATTCTTTTTTTATTTTACTTTTGCTATGGCACTCAATGGCATAATTTTCTCTCTTGGTAACATTCTGTTGAGAGTTTTAAAGTACTGATGTGACCAAACTGTCACCTGTTTTTCTTTGAACTGTATCGTCCAGTCCTAGTTTCTGCAATCAAACATATTCTCTGTCTTTCTGTTTACAAGGGTGATGTTGGTAAGGAGATGTACATCATTAAAGATGGCCGCCTCGCAGTGGTTGGCGAGGATGGGGTTACCCAGTTTGCTGTCCTCACAGCAGGAAGCTGCTTTGGAGAAATCAGCATCCTGAACATCAGCGGCAGCAAGATGGGGAACCGACGGACAGCTAACATTCGTAGTCTTGGATACTCTGACCTCTTCTGCCTTTCCAAACAAGACCTGATGGAGGCGCTTCAGGAGTTCCCTGATGCTAGGGCCCAACTGGAGCAGAGAGGACGTGATATCCTGCAGAAGGAGGGGCTTCTAGAGGAAGTGAATGTGTCTGCAGGAGAAGAGCTTGTGGAGAAGGTGGAAAAGTTGGAAACCAGTCTGGATCGGCTACAGGTCAGCGCTAATAGTCAGTTACAGTTGATGTTTGTATGATTGCTGTATCTACTGTGACCAATACTGTCTGATCATAATAAAACTGAATCATTTTGTTTCCAGACATGTTTAGCCCGTCTGCAGAGTGAGTTCAATTCTTCCCAGCTCCGAATGAAACAGCGACTCACAGCCCTTGAACATAACATCCCTACAACAGCCACAGGCAGTGGTTTCCTATCAGATGCTGATGGCAACGAGAGCACCTCTGGTGGTGACGGAGTACGCAGCGAAATCAACATTCGACTCTGATGGACACTATCTGTATATGGAAATATGGACAGCACCAAGAGAGCTCTGTCCTGCTCACAGTTTATACACTTGAGTGCAGTGCAGAGCCTAGCTGTAGTTTGTCGACCTCACTGTGTCTCTCTAGCGTCTAAATCTGATGGCTGAGACCGGTTTTGTGCTGACTTTTGGAAGAACACAATACAGTAGAGCAAAAACATGAGGCCTGAAAATAAAATAAAATTGGGAAAAAATAGCTAGGTAGGGGAACACTTCTAGTTCAGTTTGCTGTGTATCCTTATGACCTCCCCCTATCCCCCCCGTCTCTTCCTTTAAATCTCTCTCTTTAACCCCAACTGGTCATGTTAGACGGCCATTCTCCAGAGTCGGGGTCTGCCCCAGGTTAAAGGAAGTTATTCGTCATCACCAAGTGTTTGCTCCTGGAGGATTCTGCTGGTGTCTGTAAATTGGCTTAAGAGTCTGGATTAGACCAACTCTACATGTAAAGTGTCATGAGATAACTTTTATCATGATGTGGTGCTATAGAAATCAGCCATTGGGCTTTTTAGCCTTGAATAGCCATTTTTAACAGAGCCTTGTTTCTGAATTAGATTTAGGTTTAGACTTAAGTCCACCAGATCACCAATAACTCATTTAACCCTATAATGCCAAATGTATCATATTTGATACATGAGTTTTGAAGCCCTCTACATGAGCAGTGTGATATATATTTTTCCTTAAAAACCTGATGTATACCATTAGATACACAGAATACATGGATAATCCGCCAGGGAGAGGAATTCATTCACCAGAGGCCTTTCCAGTGACACTACAAGACTGTCATTAATGAGGAAGGAGGCAGAACTTTGCCAATTTTGAAAAGGCATTACCAATTTGTTAGACATGTTTGGGTTATACTGTTTTTTGTATGTTCAAAAATAATATTTGAGCATTGAGACCCAATGTATCAAATATGATACAAAATTTAAACTCATACACTGAAATTGATTTAAAAAGAAAAAAAAACATTTTTTTTTGGTTGTTCAGAAGGACCAATAGCTCCAGTTTCAAAGAACTGGAATTTTCTCTCAGTGATGTAATGGTTCAGGCTTTAAAAGATTAGAGTTATATTTCAGCTTTGTATAAACTAATGTGTTTTAGTTACATTACACACAGAAACTAGAAGATATTCCCTTTTTAATGACGTCTAATACATACATACACACAGACTTACATACATACATACATACTTACATCTTTTCTGTTGTACCTTTTTGAAGGGTACATTTATGATTAATTATTTTATCAATAACACCATCTCAAATCTTTACATGCACAGACGAATGACTGTATCTCATGAAAACAGACATCAACCACAGCAATGGAACTTTTATTGTCTACTTGGAGTCATTTTCCCTTACTAAAAGTAAGTCTCAGCTGCTTTGTGAATAGGTTTTAAGGGAGAGCTCAGTTAGGAACTTTGAGTGTGATTTACGAGTTCTCTTAGCACTAAGATAAAAGTCTTTGTGAAAACATCTTCTGGTCAAAATAGAGATCTGCTTCTAAAGGTCATCTCACAAAGAACACATTCTGGACCATCCACAGTCCCTGGTCCAGGAGAGAGATGGTGTTGTCTCTCATAAAAGCAGGGGTGGCTGGCCCATAGTGGGCGATAGTGCACCGCCCTCCTAAAGCCACACGAAATAAAGAGAGAAAAAAGTGTTTATTTTGCCGGTCTAAGTCTTAATATTATTGTCCAATCAGCAGCCTGAATATCGCTGTGACATCAGCAGCCGAATGTCACCTAAGGTCACCTTCCAACCAGCAGCCTCGCCACCTTGGGGCGATTTCAGTCAGATTGAAAATCGCCCCAGGCGCTCTCATAGACTTACATGCAGAGATTCTTTT
>JAPTYQ010000002.1:1754688-1771709 GCA_029814465.1 Ostorhinchus cyanosoma | reverse complement strand
GAGCGAAGGGTTCTGTTTGGATGGTACGGCACCAGAGCATCTCTGAGATAAGAGGGGCCCATACCATTAATGGTCTTATATGTAAGAAGGAGGATTTTAAATTGAATTCTAAACTTGACTGGAAGCCAGTGCAGGGCTTGAAGCACAGGGCTGATGTGCTCTCTTCTTTTAGTTCCTGTCCATAGTCTGGCTGCTGTGTTCTGAACCAGTTGAAAACTTTGATGACTTGAAACATCCCTTTCTTACTATGGCCGTTGTTTCTGGAACATCCTTCCTGATGAGCTGAAGGCAGCAGTGAATGTCGATATTTTTAAAAGCAAGCAGAAATTGTGTTCAGGATTTGTCCTTCTTAGAATGTGTTGATTGAACTTACAAGGTTTGGGGGTTTCAAGTTTTAATTTGTTACAGAGAACACTTTTCTTCCCACTAGCACTGATACCCAACACCTTCATTTCACAAACAGGATGAATTATGGCCTCTCTCTAGAGTGTTAATATTATTAGAGTCCTCTGCTCTCACTTCCTTTGTCTCTAGACATCTGCCAGGTACACACACACACAGAAAGAAAGAGCAGACAGGCAGAGTGATGATTCACACATTTGGTTCTATTATTGTGGCAAATCAGGCAGGTCTTCTTATTTGATCACACTACAGAAGTTTCTGGTATCTGAGCCATTCTTGCCTTGAATGGCTCAGGAACAATGCAGCAGCAGTGTGTGAGCTTCACTTGTTTCTGAAGCGAAACAAATGAGATGCAACTCAGCTCATGTCATAACAGCGGAACTAGTAGCTGCTTTTCATGTTGTTTCCTTTGACATCTCAGCTCTGCCAGAATCCCATTTCCCAGTGGCTAAGCCTGTTGTTGTTTTGTCTTTACTCAGGCCAGAGGAGTGTGCTCGGCCGTTTCCTCTCCATCCCTGTTTAGTGAATCCAGACTCAGAGGTGGCCTTCCTCCGCTGTGTAGCCAGAATACTGCTGCTATGTCTGCTGCCACAAAAGGATGCCAAGTCACATACACTACGGTCCTGCCTCACAGAAGTAATCACTACTAAAGGTATTGTGTCTGGATGTGTGTGTGTGTGTGTGTGTGTACTCAAAGAACTTTAAATAGCTTTTTGAAGTAAAGTAACTTGTTTTCAAAGATAAAGGTTAGAATTAGGTTAAGCTCAGGGTTAGAATTGCAGTCAGTTGTGATGGTTAAGTTTATGATATGTGGATTGGGATTTCATTATGTGCATGTTTTGTCTGCACTAAGACGGGTAGATATGACATTGTGGCTGTCAGACACATTCATGCTTCACCAAGTTAATCACAGCTGAAAAGATAAAAGATCAAGATGAACTTTACTTTCTTGTCACAGTTTATATCATAGTGCAAGTACGTAGTGCAAATGAATGTAACCTTTTCTTTTAAATTTATACATTCTGATCTTTGAAACATTGGAAATCTACAATTCACACGGCATGATGCTCAAGCCCATAGTATCACTTTTTTTTAAAAAGCCATACAAATTTTTGAAAAAAAAATTCGACCACTGCATTGTTTTTGATGCATATAAATTACTTAATTTTAATAATTTAATGAATTTTAAAAATGTCTGCCTAATATTTAAAATTTTACAATGACTTGCACCTCCTCCCTTGATAGATTTTTATCAAATTCCAGTTTGTCAGTGCAATGGCCACCAGGGCCACAGCTCAAGGAGACTGTAAGGTGCCACACAGGGGCACTAGTTTTGGACAAACTATGCTTTCAATCACTGGGAGTGAAGATTGGAACAGTTTACCACTCAACATAAGAGACTCACAGTCATATGCCTCCTTCAAGCTGAGAGTGGAGCTGGAGAACAGTGAGGGGCGAACATTACCAAACTAATTGGCAGAAAAGATAAACCACACTGACACTTAATGCTGTCATGTATTTTCAGCTTCTTGACAAATGTCAACTAAAATTCATGTTGACATTAAGTTCCTACATAGATATTGTAATTGAAATTGTAGGACCTAGAATAAGTGGGAAAAAAATTGCCAGAATTTGGAAATCCACATCTTCCTTCTGCAGCTCTCTCCTCTTGGTCTGCATCAAAAGATTAAATATGAAAATAAATGACTCAATGTAGATCCATGCTGTCATGGAGAAGTGAAGCCACATTTCCATGCTTCTGTGTTGAGACACTGAGTAGAGCAGTGGAATCACATCCTAGTTGCATCTGTCTGAATGTGACCTGTAACTACTTATCACAGCTGTCAGTTGTGTATTTAACCTTCCTCTCTGTCTGAAAATGCCTGTGATTTGACAAAACTGGGATGTTGGGAGGAAGATTTTCTACAGCATGAAGACAATGAAAGAGCAGTTACAAACATTGCATTTCCTCACGCATCTCTCAAATTCCAATATGCTTAAAGTGAGTAATGGAATTTTTTTGCTCAGTGCTGTTAAAAAATTATCAACTTTTACTGCTATAAATATAGGTACATTTCATGATGTTTCCCTAGCAAAATAATTTGACCGTGTAATTCCTAAAACATACAGTAGTTCCAGTGTATTTTATTTCCTGTCTATCACGAAATAAAATAATAAGTTATTAGAGAGTCTCCCAACCTGTCAGTCAAAGCCCACATGGTAGACACTCAAAGTACCTACACCCTTAATGCATTTTTATTATACCCCTGCCCGCCCCAGAGGGTATACCTGTAATTCCATCCACCCTTTCGTCCATTCATCTGAGATTTTTGTCCAACTGACATGTTGACTTTACCACTAGCAGAGGTGAAGGGCATAGTTTAATGACGAATTACATATCTTTTTTTTTTTGTTTTTGGAATAATTTTTGAAAATTTGTCCAACCAATTTCTCTGATACTATTCACCCACTTCTTTTCAAATTCAGACACTTGTTCTTTATTAGTGCCTTTCTCTCAATTTTTTTCATTTTAAAAAGAATTTCTGAAAGGTTTTTCAAAAGATTGAAAGTTAAGACTCAGAACTAATCCCTGGGTAGGCAGGGTATTGGTGAACAAGACAGGCAAAATGTTGTGCAACCGGATGGGGGTATTGGTACACTATGCTTACTTTTTCACTTGTCTTTAATAGAATTTAAACAGATGGGTTCTAAAAAAAATCCACCCTATACAGTTTTCATGAAGAAGGAAGTCTGCGTGTATGTTTTTGCCCTTTCCACTGTTATAGTAGTTTTGCATAAAGTCATTAGTTTTTACAGCAGCTAATTTTGCAGTCAGTTTTCTTTCCCTCTGAGTTAGCATTCATAATACATGTGTGCTGGATCCATTTCATTTGATTTGAATATGTACGTCTGTGTTTTTTTTCCAACTCTGAAAACTAATATCTATGATTTAATCTATTGCAAGGATCAAAAGTTCCATAACCGACAGAGTGAAAAGTTATGCCATATTAATAAGGTTGATAGAATCCAGCCAGATATATAATTGTTTTATTAGGGTTATGTGATTGTTCGGTCATCAAGCTGTTATTCAGCTCCACAGTTTACATGAGCCTGCAGAATTGTAACGTCCTAATATTATGATAATGAAAGTGCTTATCTAATTTAATATTAACAGCTAAAAACTAACCCAGACCAGACTGCAGAGCTGATTCACAGATGCGTAGGCAGGAGGGCTGACCCTTAGAATCAGTATTCGTCTGCACAAATATCCGTGTCCATCCATGTATGTTGTAATGTTTCTTTCAGCTCTGGAGGTCAGTGTTCCTGTGGTGCACCTATTATCTGTGTATGCATTTTAAAGACGTCTTCGCTGACTCGGTTAACAGCATGGAGGTCATGTATATGCCTTCACATCTTGCCTTTACTTTTGTGTTTGTGAACATACAGTGTTGAAGCCTTTGGTGGAAGTGCTCAGTGATCCGGACTCCATCAACAGAATGTTGTTGTCTCAGCTGGAGCAGAGGGAGCAGCAGGCTGAACAGCAGAAGAAAGCCTACACCTACGCTGCCTCCTATGAAGACTTCATTAAACTGATATCAACTTCTACTGATGTCAATTTCCTCAAACAACTCAGGCATGAACACACACAAAAAGACAAGCAAACTCCTTCAAAAATAGTAAAGTTAATCTGAACTAATCAGAATCTGAATCGTTTCTTACACTGCCAGTAACTACACAGGATGCCTCAAATAAACCACATATATAGACAAACATACAGTACTCGCCAGACAGTGTTAACCACTAGTCTTGTTTGCTGATGAGGGGTTACCATGGCAACAAACGGTGTCTCAGCAGAAATATACTAGATCTAAATGTAGAGTAGACATGATACTGCTATATTGCCTTGTTAGTGTGAGAAATCCTCCCACTAACAAGGCAATAATAGAAAAACTACCAGCATACCTGCTGGTAGTTTTTTGTTGAGCTTTCCTCATGTTGTGTGAGATAAGATGTGTTATTGAAGTTGTTGTTACTTTATCCATTCATTTGTTATCATTACAACTGCTGATTGAACCTTGTCCCTGTGCCTCTGTAGGTATCAGATAGTGGTAGAGATTATTCATGCCACCACCATTAGCAGCCTGCCTCAGCTCAAGAAGCAGAAAGGTAATGAGACACCACCATGTTTCACCACAAACAATTACACATCAATAACAGATACATGTTAAACAGAATTAATATAAAGATTATTATTTTTTAAAATTACAAAATTCATTTCTAATTAACAAAGTTAGCATCAAGGTTTTGTTGTTAATGAGATAATGAAAAGATGATACAAACCAGACACAAATGAAAACTAGATGAACACAAACATATGTATCTGAACAGCTAATAATGCTGCTTCTCCACTGGTGTGGGTTTTTTGGTGTTTCCACTGCATGAAAGCAGGGACCACCAAGGATTATCTGATACCATTTTAGCATCACCATTGCTGGGGTGTTAAGCAAGCCAAGGCAATACTATAATCATGATGTATAACCCTGCAAATTACGAACTGGTCGACCTAGAATCATTGCTTCAACAATACATAATGCGTTATCATGTAGAGATTTGAGATACCAAGCTGAGCCATCGGGAAGTCTCTGGAGTAATCTTGGAGCACATTTTCAAGTGGCTTCAGTCTCTTGTCTGTAGCTTTTAAGCATGAACAGCTATATTTCCACATGCCTTAAAAAAAAAGTGTGTGTATATATATAGTATTTCAGAAATTGGAATTTAGTTCTACGTTTGAGTCCCCTCCATAGTTCCCTCAATTTTAGCTGCAGATGCACAAAAAATAACGTAACAATACATTACACAATATAATGCTGTGCCACTAGTACAACCAGCCACCTGCACCTGCAGTGGAAATGCTACATTTTGCTGGTAAAACCATGCTGAATCATGCTGAGTCTTGTTAAGTTGGGCTCCACTCTTTCTGAAAAGACTTGGAAGTGGCCAAAGTCATACGTCACTTTTTCTAAATCCCAAAAACAGGACACTGAAGTCTACTTTCCTCTCAAATGTATGCTCCTCTTTTTTTAAATTTCTAATTAAAAAACAACATACCCCAGTTTTTGCTGAAATAGAAATTAAGCTTTATACAACATGACTAATTAAATTGTATTTAAAAAATAAAATATTTATTTACTTAGTTTTGTACAAGAGTAAAACATTTGAGAATCTATAAACTACATTTTTGTCCTGAAATGATAGCTTTCACCTTCTACTTCTACTGTTGATTTTTTTTTCCCTACAAAATTATGATGCTTAGTTGGGCACATTATTTTGGTTGTTTTTGAATATCTCTCTGGCAGATATTACAAAAAAATCTGAAACCAACACAGAACTAATTAAAGACACAACGAAACATACATTTCAACAAATATAAACTAAACTAGCAAACTTGCATTTGAACCTGTTTCAACATGAATGACAAAAGAAAACAAAAGGTTAAATGACATAAACTTCCAAACTAAGGAATTGCAAAACCTTGATTAGTGTTGTTCTCAATTGCTTTGTGTTAGTCTAAAGTTCTTTCACACTTAGCACCTGCTATCTTCTCCTCAAGATCGAAAAGGTAAAGAGTCAGCAGCCATGAAGGCAGATCTGCTAAGGGCCAGAGATATGAAAAGATACATCAATCAACTGACTGTTGCGAAGAAGCAGTGTGAAAAAAGGATCCGCCTCCTTGGAGGACCAAACTATGAGAACAATGAGGAAGGAACAGGTGACGAAAATGATGAGCCTCAAAGCCAGAAGGTAATACTCATCTTGTGGAATTTTGTGTGACTAAGTTTGATATTGGACATTTTTGAAGAGCCATGTGCACACCAATGACCTGCATATGGGACTAAAGAGTTTTCTGTCTCTCATTCAGATCCTTCAGTTTGATGACATCCTGTGTAATCCAGGTTACAGGGAGCATTTTAGAGTTTACATGGAGAGAGTTGATAAGAGGGCTTTAATCAGCTTCTGGGAACTAGTGGAAACACTGAAAACTGCCAACAAGGTGAGCCATACGCACAGTGTTATTTACATGACAATTACACAATCTTATCAATTTTACATCTACAGATATAAAACTGAAACAAATACAATTATATAATATTTAAAATTTGATAGGATGTGCTCATATAAAGAAACAGACTGATGTAAATCTGAGAATAGTGACAAAACTCAGACATGGCAATCTAGGAACATTAATTTCCAACCAAAGTGCAAAAACTATGTTCAAGTGGAATAGAACTGATGAATGGAAGTGGGCTATCTTTTACAAAGAGTAATTTTGGTCTCATTCTCTTTATTTGGACCCTGAAATGAGTGCACTGATGGTTCTTTGGAAATGACTGCTATGTTAATAGGATTTTGAGGCTAATAAATGGCTTTGATGTCTGCTGCATGGAGATTGATTGACATGTATGGTCCCTCCCTTGCCTGCCTAATCAGACTCGATTTAAATAAAACCCATTTCCTTACAGACAGACAAGGTACAAAACTAACACCTGCTACTCAACAAATGCATCCAAAAAGCAAAGTCCATTTGGAAAAGCATCGAGTAGAAATTAAATACACCTTTGTTGCTTCCATAACAATTTATTAGTCGACTACAAGTGAGGTTAGATGTAAGTAACTTGGATAGAATCAGATGATTTACTATGTCCCCATACATAAAAGCATAGACTTCGTAGAGGATGTACTTACTTTTTCTCATGACTGTCTGTGATCAGTTTGTACAATGTAAAAACAATTGTTAGTTGCTCTTAACTAATAATAAAAAAAACCATTGTCGTACATTAATGTTTGAACTAATGATTACGTTGTTTTTAATATTAAATGGTGCTATTATATGGCAGTAATTAAAGTTGCAGTACTGAGTAGTTACTTGGAAACATTGGGTAAACATTTCATGATTACCCCACATTATGTTGTAATTCAAATGGTCTGACACAAAATAAGACATCTGTATTGTCCAGATATGATTAATTCTGCTTCCAAAAACATAAGATGACAGCCAAAATGCACACTAGAGGCTACAAAAATGTCTTAAAAACCAATTCAATGTCACAGTGGCTTTTTTGGCTGTGCAGTCTTTTTATATCTTGCATACCTTTCCCTTAACACTGGTATTTCACATCACACTAGTGAGACGAAAGAAGTATATGGTAACCTGTTTGCATGTTTCACAGAATGAAGTGCCCCAAATTGTAGGGGAAATCTACCAAAAGTTCTTTGTGGAGAGCAGAGAGATTCCAGTGGAAAAGATTCTTCTGAAGGAGATTCAACAGAGTCTGGTGGGGAACAGAGGAACACAGGTCTTTGTGAGACTACAGGAGCAGGTAACTGCGGTTGATACTTGTTGATACAGAATATGCACTCCAGCACAAAGCCTTAAGTTTTATGCTAAGTATTTCTATTTCTTGTTCTTCTAGGTGGCTGAGACGATGAGAGAACGTTACTACCCCTCGTTCCTTGTTTCTGACCTCTACGACAGGCTGATCAGAAGAGATGAGCAGCATGGCCAATCACAATGTAGCACTGAAGAAAAGGAAGAAGAGGTGAGATATGCACATAAACTCACATGGACATACCTTATGAAATAACTTCATTAAAAAAAACAAACAACTGTCTAAATCTGTGTGTGCAGTGCCAGGGTCTAGATGCAGGAGCCGAGGTGGGTGATGAGGGCAGTAAAGGAATCAACGAGCAGGCCAGCTATGCTGCTACTAAACTTCGCCAACTCTATGACAAACTAGAGTACAAGCGACAAGCCTTGGGCTCTATCCAGAATGCACCCAAACCAGACAAAAAGGTAACACACTAGCTCATTTATTTATTTTTTAATGGTATTTTGCTCAAAGGATCTGCAGTATTGAACACAAGTATCACAATTTAATGCATTGTGCCTCCTTTGCTCTCGGGGTAATTTTCAATTTTCAGGCCTCTTGCTGTTCATGATTAAAATTTCCACACATAATGACATTAAGCAGTCTAGACATGGTAGATGAATAAAAAGTTTTTAAATACCTAGTAAAATTAAAGTACTCCAATGTCAACCAGAGCATATGGAATTATAGTCACTATTTACAGTGCTGCCTAGCTTTTAGCAGATTTTTTTCATCTTAAATTGCTGTGAAAACTCAGAGGTGGTACACAATTAAAAAATTAATACTTTGTTACTGTTAGTTTCAGATATTTGTTCTTGTCTTTGCAAATGTTTATTTTGAATGGTAACTTTTTATTTTTACACTCTAAAAACAGTCCTGTTACTTTACTTTTAATAAATTTGAATTTAAGTCTTTTTTTGATTCAGAATATTTATTTTGCATCATATGCATTTACCAACGTGAAGACTGATTTAAACCTAAAGGAACAGGACAGTGACATATAGGTCCCTTGTTGTATCTGTTGGAATACTATGCAGGACAAATTGAAACTGATGTAAACGGTGGAATAAAGGGGAACCAGGCTCAAAGGGAGACAGAGCCACAGTTGCTGACGTTGAAAACGACATACACAGGCTAAAATAGTAGGCCCTCTAAGACCAATCCTTTAGGTACACCTATTGTGCACTTCATTGTAAGTGACCATGTATTTTTAACATTCACACACTGCGTTGTTCTCACAGATAAATATGTAGAAATTCATGCCAGTGCTCTGGATGAAAAAATTAAAGATTAGAAATAAAACATTAGGATTAACTAATAAAGGCTTTATGCAAATCTAGAAAAACAACACAGTGCTCCTTCGTTATCAGGCCTTGATAGTGTTTGCTCTGTATGTAAATGCATCATATGTCGGTCTAAACCAAACATTTTAGTATGCAAACCTTAACATATCTGCAGTGTCACATTTGTATATTTTATGTTTTAACACAAGTCACAACAATCCACCCTGATGTTTGGATGTGGTGTTTTTCATGCTAAAACCCACCCACATTGTTAATCATCTTAAGGCTTCAAATGATATCAGTTCTTTATTTAGCTGTGATGTGGGTAGTGGGTTGAAATCTCCTTTGTGTATGTTTGCAGATTGTAAGTAAACTAAAGGAGGAGATAGGAGCCATGGAGAAAGAACACAGTGAACTCCAGCAGCACATCACCAGAACTGACTGGTGGTGTGAAAACCTGGGACACTGGAGGGCTACGATTACAACTGCAGAGGTAATGTTCAAAATACTGCCCTTTCTCACAACCCTTTATAAACTTGGCATTAACTTCTTTTTTGTTAGATAAGTAAAAACTTTGTAGCCTTGTGTTGTGTACAAGCAGTTGGCCGGGACCTCAACAACACAGTTTGTCACAAGATTTCACCCATAACCTACAGAAACCAAACTATAGTTTTCAATATGTAAAAAATTTGTTTGTTCAAATGAATTAGACATGAGTCACATTTTGACAATAATGGAAATTGTGATGAGGTGCTGTATGGCTGTGCAGTCATGCTTACAGAGTGAAACTCCCTTTTACATTCCCACTGTCATGGGACTTTCTGATATGTGAATGGTGTGTACTAGAAGTGTAGTCGTGGTGAATAATGAACACATGCAAACAAAAGGAATTTTTGTATTCATAGTTGCTTTGATTTGGTGTTTTCTCCTCATTCTGTGTTTTTATGGATAAAAACTGCTTTTGTGTGTGTATATTTTAGGCTACAGAAGAAGGCGGTGAGACTGTAGCTTGTTACAGTGTATGTGTTAGCTTGGCGGAGGGAGAGTCGGCAGGCAACAGTCGCTGGAGTGTCCAGAGGAAACTCACTGAATTCCAGATGTTGCACCGTAAACTAACTGAGGTAACACTGCACCAAACCTGCAATGTGGGAAGATGTAGTCTAAACAGCAGAAATTAGTTATTAATATGCTTAATCCTCAAAGACCTAAATAGTCATGACCAAAAGCAAAAAGTCATTTTTAAGATCATCAATTATTTATCAATACATTAGAATAATCCAGGTAAAAATTCAGTTTCTCAGCTTTTCATCATCAGATACGACCCATTTGGACTCTCAGAGGGTCTGTAGTGAATGTAGAAACCATCAGTAAACCTCTGTAGTTTGACAAATAAGTGATTGTTGACACTTGTTTTTAGTTCAGAAGTAAGTCACTTTTGCTTTATTTTTCAGTGTTCTGGATTTACTCTGGGCTTTTTAAAACTCTAGGTGATCACTAAATTAAATACAGGAAAATAACAAATTTTCACTGAAAAATGCAAACTGCTTTTGGTACATAAATGCACTATGAGCTTGCAATAAACAAGCACTGAAAAATACTTTTTTGACTTGAACAGGGGAAACGTCTAACAGTTGGCCTTTGCTGTTGCACTAATGAGTGCCCACCCTGTTCAACATTGCAGTTCAACGAAACAGCATTTACTGATTTACTGAAGAATTTGTTAAAGATTATTGCCAAAGCAGATACGGGTATTGTAGCATTTCCAGGTTTCTTTGATTAAATGGGTTTACGGTACTAGCATAAACAGATTTGGATATATTTCAAAGCACTAAGATCTGGAGAAGAGCCATGAGGGGCTGCAGTAAATGTTTACATAACTAAATGCGATGCATTTTATGATCAAAAATGAGAGAATTAATGAAATTGGGTTCTGACTTAACATGAGTGATCTAATCTCAAACTCTGTCTTTCTCAGTGTTTTCCATCATTGAAGAAACTCCAGTTGCCATCACTGAGCAAACTTCCCTTCAAATCCATCGACCAGAAGTTCTTAGAGAAGAGCAAAACTCAGCTTAATGCCTTTCTCCAGGTAAACAGAGAGTCAGCAGGAAGGATTCTGTGCTGTAATCCCCTCAATGTTCTGTTGACCTAATAATATTATTACACTGGTTTTTCTACACAGTATACAGATATACACGTTTTACCTTCTGTCTGCATCAAACTCTTCTTAGTCTCAGATTTATACCATACTGCTAGCATACATAGTTAATACAGGAAAAATGACAATCAACACTGTGCTCACACTGCCTCCCTGTGGTTGATGGTTACATCTGAATAATGTTGATGATAACATTAGTCACCTGTCTTTGTTTGTAGCGTCTGCTAACAGATGAGCGTTTGTGCCAGTCAGAGGCTCTCTATGCGTTCCTCAGCCCCTCCCCGGAGCACCTTAAGGTCTGTTCTTTCTCATACTTACATTATAAATACAACAGTACTATTAGTACACAGTTGATTATTTATGTAGATACACTTTGGTCTAATGCATTCAGACTCAGGCAATACAAGTCATCTGTTTTCAATTGTGACAAACTGTTAGTTCAATTTTACCAACTGCTTTGTGTCTGTTGTGAAATGTTCCAATTTATTATCTGTCTGTCTGCATATATGTGTGTGTGTTTTGAAATGGCATATTGTTCCCAAGGTGGATACAAACGTCTGACATTGACTGATGTTGAGTTGGCCAAATAAAAAAAGTCACATATGTACATGTGGTGTACAGGTCATGAGAAGATGCAAGTACAATCTCTTTGAATTTTGTGGTTTTACATATTTGGATCTCAAGTATCTTCAAGTGTAAAACAATGTGCATCAGATTCCACAGAGTCATTATTTATTTAACATAAATAAAACTAAAATGGATAGTCCATATATGAAAAACTAACTACATCGTATGGTTCAAAACCCTGCAGTTCCACCTTTAGCAGCAGTAACTTGAAGTAATCATTTTTTTATGACTTTATCAGCATCCCACATCATGGTGGAGGAATTTTGGCCCACTCGTCTTTTCAACATTGCTTAAGTTCCATAAGGATTGTGGGCGTTTGTTTATGCCAAGCTCTGTTAAGGTCCTGCCACAGCATTTCAATCAGGGTTACATCAGCACTTTGATTGGGCCATTGCAGCACCTTGATTCTCTTCTTTTTCAGCTGTTCTGTTGTAGATTTGCTGGTTTGCTTTGGATCATTGTCCTGTTGCATGAACTAACTTTGGCCAAGCTTCAGTTATCAGACAGATGGACTCGCAGATGGCCTGGTGTTTTGTAATTTCTCTTAGTATTGTAAGGTCTAAGGTTGGGTGAATTTACTGGAATATCTAGTCCTGCGAAGGTTGATCACTGTCTTGAATGTTTCCACTTGTGAATAACTGTCTCATTCTAGAATGATAAACTTCATATTGACTGTAGCATTCTTCCCCGATTGATGGACAGCAATAATTGCCTCTAACCTAATTGCTGATGTCTTTACTGCTTGGCATTGTGTCAAAACACACATAAATGCTCCAGAACATCAAACTGCTAAAAGTTTACATTTGCTGATGTTGATTTAATAAAAGGCATTTTCTCAATAGTACCTGGCTGTTGTTGGCCTGTCTAATTCTTATGGAAATAGTAATGGTGTACTTTTATCTTTTTTTTATTAATAATTCATGCACTGCTTCTCCATTTTGGTTTAATTTATGTTAAATAAATAGTGATACAGTACAATCAGTTGTGTATTGTTTAGGTCTGATTTTTAAATTATGCCTTGATATATAAAACCACATAATGCAAAGAGAGTGTACTTTTTTTTGTTTGACTGTATTGAATTCAGTGAATGTTATTCTTTTATTTGTTCTGAAATACTCACACAGGTAGAGCAGAGATTTGGAGATTTAGATTTTATAGAACACTGATATGTACCATGTCCTGAGTGATGATGTCATTTTTTTGGTTTAAAGGTGATGTCCATTCAGAAGAAATCCTCTTTTTCTTTGGCCTCTTTCCTGGAAAAACTACCTGGAGATTTCTTCTCCCACACAGAGGTACAAACACATCTGTTAAAATGAGTTTTGTTTTAACCGTTTCTTGCAACGTCTTTTTGATTCTGAGTTCCTGTATGTCGCAGGAGGAGGCTGATGACGACAGTGATTTGTCAGACTATGGTGACGAGGTAGATGGGAGGAAAGACGCCCTGGCTGAGCCTTGTTTCATGCTCATAGGGGAAATCTTCGAGCTCAGAGGAAGTGAGTGGTGCTCTGATGCATTTTGAACCATTACACAGCTCGATGTTAATAAAGAAATGTCTTTCTTCTCCCTTTGTAGTGTTTAAATGGGTGAGGAAAACTCTTATTGCACTAGTCCAGGTGACGTTTGGACGAACCATAAACAAGTAAGTTATGAATTAGTATTTTACATCACAATACTCCCATATGTGTCATGGGAGAAGATATAAACTTAGTGACCTTTTTGTATTTTCAATATATTGTTTGTTATATTCCTCAGGTCTGTGTGAGTTTAATATCCTTTGTGTTTTATTGTAGACAGATCCGGGACACCGTAAACTGGATCTTCTCTGAGCAGATGTTGGTGTGTTACATCGCTGTGTTTAGGGAAAATTTTTGGCCCAATGGGAAGTTGGCACCACATGTTAGAGTCCGAACTGACTCTGAACGAAATGATACTAAGGAACGGGCTCAACAGAAACTACTGGATAATATTCCAGGTAACAACTTAAACATACATAACATGACATGTCTCTTAACCTTACTAATTTGACTAATACAGATATGTGTTTTGCAAATGATCCCTTCCTTTTGTTACCTATTATACCAATTAGATGATCTCAGGTACTGTACCTCATTACTGACCTGATAAATTCTGATTAGATAAATTTTAAACTGGATATCTGTAAGAGTAATATATGCGAAATGGTCCTTTTTTCCATGATTTTTCATACCCATGGACTCATTGTCATTAACTCACTTTTTCAGCTCTTCTGTCATACTAATTTATTGAAGTATTTTATGTTTTATGTAAGCTACTTTAGCATTTATCTGCTTCTTGACTTGTGTAAAACACTTAATACATAAGTATTATGTATATAGTTTAAGTACTGACAGCAACATGAGTTGTTAAAACAGTTTTAACTGGTACAGACTGCTGAACCATGTTTTTATCCTCATTGTGATGTGATGCAGTGTATTAAAAACACTATTTTATGTACATGCACCATGCATTCACACTCAACACACCAACAATACATACGAACGTTTGACTTATCAAATGGACTTGCATTTGCATCAGTTGCCCAGAGGAAGGCCGTCATGTCAGCTACACCTAGGGCTATGTGGTCTCGCAAAAAGATCATCTGACAATCTTTTGAGGTACAATCATAAAGAGGTATAAAATGTAGGCAGGTTACAGCCAAACCTTGGTTATCCCTGGATTTTGACGACCTAGTCTGTGTGTGATGGGTTTTGTCTTTTTTATCTGACCAGAAACTTTTCATTTTGCTTAATTTTGGACTTACATTTTTACAGTACTGTTGATAACGCAATGATGAAACACAAGCCACATTTTCCTATACATACTGCTGCAGAGTTTCATTAATTACCTATAGTCTTGCAAATTAATCTGTCAGGTCAGAGTTTTATAATGAATAAAAAACATCTTCATGGTAGCAGAATTCTAAATTATCTGTGTAAATCAGACTCGCTGCTTGTCAGAGTTTAGACACTGAACCCGCACCTGATGGACTTGAGCCTGATGGTAGTTCTTTTCCAGTATTTCTTCAACAGTAGCAAAACACATTATACAAATGCAAATGAACATGGAGAAACCTGAACACATGAGTCCAGGCAGATTCTAAAGTTTTGCTGGAGCAGAACTGAAATAAACTCCCCAGTCTAGTAACCTCTGCTGGAGACATTCATTAATATTCTCTGTAAAATGCCAGAATTACACTGATAAATGGGCCATTTAAAACCATTTAGCCAAATAGGGCAGTTTTACTTTTTTTTTTTCTCCTGACACAACCTGTATCATTTTTCTAAAAAGTAAATCACATATTCTTCAATCTAAGATGTTTAAATCACCTTGGCTTAGCTACACTTAGATTAAATGGTCAGTTTGCTGGTGATGACAAAGCTAATTTGTTTAATTAACACAACCCATATTGTTAGATGCCACCTTTTATTCCTTCAAATACCTTGTTGAAAAGCCCAGTTTCTCCATATTCATTTTTATCTAAAAGCTTGCTGATATTCTATTTTGTAACGTTTAAAAACATGTAGGTTTCTTTTTCTGACATGAAATGTGGACATTTCTTTGAATATGTGCATTGTTACCAGAGGATCTTTGCCTCTACCACCCAATTACTAGGTGATAAACAAAGGGGCCATGTGTTGCAACCTGAGAGTAAAACCTGCAAATGAGATGCATATCCTGAATGTGCTATATACAGTACATGTCCAAATTATCCTCATAAAACCAGATCAATATTGGCCTATCCCATATGCCTTACTATATTCTGCCTTATTCAAAAGGATTATATAGGACTTCCTTGACACCTGTATGGTCATGGTCATCTTATTATACAATAATAAAAGGTCCACATGGTATGAGTTTGTAATTAATTTGGTCGTTTTACTGTATTATATATTTACTGTAAGGTTGTACTTTATATCATATTTGTATAAAATCTCCCATAGCATTTGTAAAAGTACTCCTTGGGTGTGTGTGTTTGTGCTTCAAATGATCCACAAAAGATACATTTTCTGATCTCTTTCCTTTGTTTTATTTCTATCTCTTACATCAGATGCTTTGGCAAATCTGGTCGGCCAACAGAACGCCCGTTATGGTATCATCAAGATCTTCAATGCCCTGCAGGAGGCGAGTGCCAACAAACATCTCCTCTATGTAAGAATAACAAACACTATCTGTCATAAAGGAAATGAGATTTGACTCTGCAGGTGGTGATGTAAATTCAATTATTTCTTCTCGGTGTCCTCATTAGGTGTTGATGGAAATGTTACTGAAGGAGCTGTGCCCTGAACTCAGTACGGAGGTGGACAACGTCTGAACACACACAAACAGAATCTTTGGATGAAGCCAAGACTCTGATTCATCTTTTAGGCCTTTCTGTAGCTGACCAATCAAACTGCCAAGCATAGACAGGAACATAAACCTCAGACAGACAGACTGACAGCAACTGTGACTGTGTTGATAGAAATAATGTGAAATAATGAAAAGACTGACACCAGAAGGGAGGGAGAGGATGAAAGACTTTGTTATGGTACAGATCTAAACATGGCCTCGACACAGGGAGAAACCACATGTAGTCTGACTTCTTCCTCTGCAAACAGCAGTGGAAGCACCGCCACAAAAGATCTGTAACACAAACTGTTGAAATGTTTTGTCTATAAATTGCAAGGCTGAGTACCAATTTGACCGTTTACTCATCATTTTCTAGAGGTGGTAATCTATAGATGATGATTAAATGCAGTGAGGACATGTGAAGTTCAGGCTTTAGTGCAGTGGTTTTCAACCTTTTTCAGCTCGTGACCCCATTTTAACGTCACAAATTTCTGCCGCCCCACACATTCAAAACGGAGACTTTTTTTTTTTGCCTCAAATTAATTTGTTTTTGATCATGTCATAGTTTGCTATACTATGTTTCAAATAAAGGTTAATTTTAGAGGACATTTAGTCTATATGATGTATATTATTATGGGCTGAGGCAGAAAAGCCAGGTGTAGATTACTGCACAAGTGAAAATTAGATTTTCCTTGGTCATGATATGTACAGTCAGTCCAGCTTGTATTTACAAGGAGACAATTAATACTGAACAAACAATAACTCAAACTATGAATT
>JAPTYQ010000002.1:1738784-1751536 GCA_029814465.1 Ostorhinchus cyanosoma | reverse complement strand
TGTAAGTTTCAAGTGATTTCAGTGAGAATTGTGGGTTTTTCCTTCTTTAACTGAGGGGTACCAACAATTTTGTCCACTTGTGTATGTATCCGCAGCTGCCCTGGGTTAGACTGACAGAAGCATGGCTGCCAATTTGTGCCTAAGGGAGGAGAGTGAAGTGCCTTGCCCAAGGACACAACAGCATATGATTTGGACAGAGCGGAATTCCCTTCAGTTATTGGATGACCCGCTCTACTTCCTGAGCCACAGCCACCCCGAATCTTCACAGAGAATGCAAAGAATAAGAAAAACATGTCCTCAAAACACAAAACCAGCCATTTTTCTATTATGTACCTGCTCCTTGAATTCACTTTCCTAATGACATCACATAGTCTGACTGTTGAAGCTTTAAATCCTTTGAATTCTTGAAACACATTTGTGAGCCATAATCAAGGCATCATTCTAACCTTCTGCTTTCTGCTCCCAGAAGATAGTCTGCATTCATGTGCTCTCTCTCCACTAGTCCTTTTCTTTAAAACTTAAACTGGATCATCATCCACCCTGGTGTCTGTTATAGGTTTTGTCCAAAACAGAGGGTGTTGTATATTGTATACCCTTTAAGATGAATCTCAGTTTGGTGAAAGTGGGTTGTATAAATAAAAGGGAACAGTTTTGAATTAAACATGGTCAATTATAAAATAGGGGTTTGGAAAAAGACTAATGAATCAAAGTTAGTAGATAAATAAACACTGTATTGTTTTCCTCCTCTATATTATCCTCCTTTGATTAAACAGCCATTGTTTCAGAGACTCTTAATCTGAAAAGCGGAAGTAGTGATTGTGGTCGCCTTCAGCAGTGTTTTGCGATTAGAGGGGAAGGCACCGCCAACATTTGCAAGCTAGCAAACATTGGCTTATCCGGCGGCTATTAACCTGCTCAATGGTAAGCTTTGTTTAATTGGAGAAAATCAAACTGACAGTTTGCTTTGACAGACAGTGCTATCCAGTCCAGTCCAGGACCACAGTGTAGTCAATGTTAGCTAGCTTTTCTAGTTTAGTGCTGTTCTTGTGGGTTTTATGTTTTCTTTCACTTGTAGCTAACAAGCTAGCCAACGTAAACTGCCGGTTATTTTAGACCTATTGCCCCCTCTGTGGTTCGTTATATTTTTGTTGTTCCTTAGCTCTTATCTTACATGAAAATTACGAATAGTTTAAGGTAATTTTAGCGCTAATACTGTAAGCTAGGTTAACGCTATCTGTAAGGAATGTGACGCTATCACACTCATCTTGGTTGCTTGACAACGGAAATTAAAGAAACAGTGTCCTTATACCTCGAGATAAGAACCTAATTCTAAAACACTGTCATTAATATTAAATAAAAACCCAATTTGGTGTTGAATTGATTCTTAATTGCTAATTAAGTGTTTACCCAGTACACCTGGGAGCAGCTAGAGGTACCACAACTTTCCTCGAGTCCAAATTCCCAAGTAACTAAGTAATTGGAAGTACCTAACCAGGTGTTTGTTGAGTTGATATCTATCTATCTATCTATCTATCTATCTATCTATCTATCTATCTATCTATCTATCTAGTTTCTTTTCTATATTTTTACTGTTGCAGTTATATTGTGAGGTCACTGAGAAACAGCATGTCACTGTGAGTATGGCATTTGGCACTTGTCTTCTCAGTTGAGTTGTTTGGAGATGGATGATGAGCTGGATAACTTCATCAGAGAACGCAAGGCGAGAGTGGCAGAAGACAAAGCTAATTTAGAGCAAGACCCTCCATACATGGAAATACAGGTGAATGAACCCCCCCCCTCTCACTCTTTTTCTCTTCCTTCACCCTCTTTTACCCCAATTGGTCAAGGAGTTGGGGTCTGCTCAAGGTTTCTGCCTGTTAAAAGGAAGTTTTTCCTTGCCACTGTCACCAGTCACAAGTGTTTGCTCTGGGAGGATTCTGTAAATTGGTTTGAGAGTCTGGTTTCGACCAGCTCTATATGTAAAGTGTCATGAGATAACTTTTGTTATGATTTGGCGCTATATAAATAAAATTTGATTGAGCGATAGTCTCCGATTCTAGTTTAGTAAAATTTACAATTTTTATTGGATCCTAATGTGTTACCTAGTAATTAAACATGATAAAATGCACTGTGTGGCTCATAGCACCAGCACTGTACAGTCCATGAACACAACACACCTTCTAAATGAAGAAGAGGTTTGACAGAAGTGTGGTTCTATAAAACTGTCAAATTATGCATATCTCTCTTCATTTCCTTTTTTTTTGTCTTGCAGACAAAACCCTACAGAGCCTATGTGTCCACAGTCAAAGAGAACATCCCTCCTAACAAGGCACAAGGAAAAGGTATAATTCTTATGGATACAGATACACTTTATTTGTTCCCATTGGGGAAATCCATTTTTATATGACAGTAAAATCTCTCCCAAGTACATTTAAAGATGATTCTTTTGCTAAACATATTTTTGGTTTTGGCATGGGCCTCTTAACCATGCATGTCCATTAAATATGAATGCCTGTGTTTTGTCAGAGGACAGCTGCAGTGTGGGTTTACCCCTTGGTGTGGAGTATGAGAAGAAGAAGCAGAGGCTGCAGCATGAGCTCCGAATGGATTATAGACGCTACATGGCTCGGGTGACTTTCTTGCAGACTTTTTTCCAGTTTTTAATTACATTCTTAAAATGAAGTCAAAATTTCTCATCTCAAGGTCTATTTTAGCTGTTAGAATTTTCATTACATTACTAAGTAGAAGAGCTGTACTGCAATTCTAGAAATTATGATCGTGATGTATTTTCCAGGCTTTTGAATTCATCTAATACTAGATCTACTACTTTCAGCTGCTCCCTTTAGGGGTCGCTACAGCAAATCATCTGCCTCCATCTGACCCTTTCCCCTGCATGTCCTTCTTCACCACATCCATAAATCTCTTTTTTGGTCTTCGTCTTTGCCTCCTGTCTAGTAGTGCCATTTTCATCATCCTTCCACTCACTATCCCTCCTTTGTGCATGTCCGGGCCATCTCAATTTGGCCTCTTTCGCTTTGTCCCTGAAATGTCCAACTTGAGCTGTCCCTCTGATGTGCTCCTCCCTCCACATTTTATATGTTTTTCTCCACTCGCTCCCTGCTTTCACTATAGACCACAATGTCATGCTTTTGACTTCATGACCATCCCATAGGACACAGTTAGGTTAAATGTCATTGTAGTACTGAACAACTGTTTCAGTTGATATTCACAAATGTGTCTAGTACATTTACATTTAAGGGTCTGGTTGGCAGATTGGGACACAGCTTTAAGCTTCTTATTCTAACTTCAGTCAAAGTATTGAATTTTTACTGTTTTGTTTGTTTCATTGTGTTCTAGGTAGTAAAAAGATCAGGGTTTCATCTATAACATTTTATTTTACAGAAAACTGGCTTTGACCCTGCAGAGCTTGGACCATTAATTCACTTTAATAACAGGAGATCTGTCAAGGTAAATGGCTCAACAGTGATAATAATGATAATACTTTTTGTGTGATTGTGAAAAACTGCTGTAAAAACAAGGTCAAAACTAGTGATTTTTTTTTTTTAATTTAGGTGAAAGTAATAAAGAAAAAAAATAAGAAAACGCCATATATGAGTGGGGTTTAAGGAGGATACTTATGTCCATAGCCAAGGGTCTTTCAGAGTCAACAGTTAGCAACATCTCATTCAGCATCAGGCTCATACGGAGTTGACAAGTAATGACTGATAGGAGTTGATTGGAACATGATACATATGACAAGTCAGATTATGCTGTTCAGTATACAACATCCTCTGTCCTTTTCACCTTTGAATCAAGGAAAAAAAATACTCTTCTACAAAAAGGAAACACAGTTCCCTCAAAGGAGGGAACTGTTTTTTGTTTTTGTTTTTTTGATGTACAGAGTAGTATTGTGACATTTGTGTAGAAATATACCCACGTATTATCAGAGCTGTGCAATTTATCAAATTGTTGTTTTAGACTGTGCAATTATATAATCAAAAAAGGCTGCAATTTCACTGTTGTGTGTGTGTGTGTGAGTGTGTGCGTGTGTGTGTGTGTGCGCGCGTGTGCGTGTGTGGTAATATTTTGGATTTGGCAACGCAGAGCAATGAGTCATACTTTGGAAATATAATAAAATATGTAAACAGTGTGAGGAAAATTATCTGCAATGTGTGCATTTTCCTCAGTAATCATACAAGTAGACTCACACTCAACAAGCATTGCAGTATAACTTTTTCGACATGTGGTGCATCTCTGCATAATGTATTAAAAAATGAATGAATATATTTCAGGCAGCATCAGACGGTTCCTGAGCTACATACCTGGACTAATATGCCAGGACTGACGGACACTTAGTCCACAATGCTCAAGTCAGATTTTTTTTGTAAAATTAGATTTTTTTTGTGTATATGGTTCTTCACATTATGATTTAAATGTAATTGCTATCAGACTCTAGAACAGTCTACTGCCCTGAAGTGACCCATATACACAGAAGTAGACATAACATCACATGCAGTACACTGTGTTTATGGAAGGAAATATGGATCTTTCTGGGGTCCTGTCTCTTCCAGGGCAGAATTGTGACTTCTGTCTTATTTTAGTAATGTAAAATTCATCTGAAGTGACTGTTCAAACTGAAATGACATTGTAAAACATCAGATAGGACCACATATGAAAGGGGCCTGACATGAAAAAATCTGATTTGTGCTGTTCATAAACCTTCATAAAAATATCAGATCTGGGTCACATATAGGCAAAAAAGATTCGGGCCACTTTTGCCTGTAGTGTGATTATATCCTTGGATTCAATTCATAACATATGCCATTCACAAACAATATGACACAGAGGTAGAGACAAAGACTAACCCCAAACCCCATATTCTGTCTTCAGTTGTATCTAAATTGGAAGACATGCAGTTGATGATGACTTGAAAAATTTTAGTTTGAAATGGTACGTTAATGGCCTTGTTAAACTAACAGCAGGTGATTTTCCATTATGTTTACTCAAACAGCAGCACCCGTCTGAAAGCCAGGCAACATTTATTTCCAAGCAGCGGCCACCCTCCCGGCGAGATGCAGCCACTTTGACAGAGGACAACAGGGGCTTGTACAGGATTCTGAGAGAGGCCAAGACCTGTTCACCTGAGGACGAAGAGGACCAGCTGTCACTGTCTTCCAGGCACCACGATGGGCTGGGGAGGCCAGTGGACCAGGAGTCCGAGGAGGATGAGGAGCTGGAGCTGATGGACAGAAGGACACACAGGCACATAGGGGCTGAGAGACGAACCTATAAGACTGATGGCAGGTAAGTGCAAATTGTGTTCCAACAAGACTATCTCATTTTACTATGTCTAATATTTTTTATTGTTCTTTGTGTCAAAGGCTGTCATAAACCCAACTCAGTTCCAAGATTTGTCCAGAGATTCAATTCTTTTAGGACTTTGCAAGTGAAAGTTGCAGTGGTATGAAGTGGCTTGTCTCAGGTTGACTCAAACTAGGTGATGCAGTTACCCTGTGATGCAACTTGTCAAATCTCCAGTGGCTAATTTTAGAATATGATGTCTTTATTGTGTTTCGGGGTGTTTTTTTTTCACTATTTATGAGCCATAGCTCACCTGTCACCAAATGGCACATCAGTATTACCTACGCTTCCCTTGGTGAAACACTGTCTCATTACTTTATTTTTTTCTCTCAACACAACTGTTTCAGGAATAAATGGTAGAAATTACTGACCCTATCTTTTTAAGTTTTCGCTAATACTAGAAACACAACTGTAGTAGACGGCTCACTATCACTAACCTTATTTATATTTTATGATGCGACAAATTACATTAGCAAAAAACCTGAAAAGTTGGCAGTTAGAACAAGGATAAAGTGGGCACTTGCTTGAATGATACCCAGTCTCATCTGGATGCAGTGGTGTGCCAGTTTTCAGCTTATGCCATTGAGAACTTTTGGTCTGAGCTGGGCTTTACTTTATCTTTTAATTTTTTAAGTGTGTTTGACTTGCATAAAATGGCTGAGTTGTTTGTCTTAATTTATACTTTTTCAGTCTGTATTCTTTTCCTGATCTCAGGGAGAAGAGGGACACAACTCGAGGTGCAGCCAGAGAGAGCAGGAGAAACAGAGCACTGACCAAAAATGAGGATGCTGAGTTTGCTACTGGCCTTATAATTGGTTAGAAGGTTTTGTTTTTTTTTCCCTCATCTGACAGTTTGTTTTAAAATGCAAATGAACCCAGGGGAGATTGATCCATCATTGCCTTCTATAAGTAAGCTTTTAACTTTTTTGCATTCATTATTTTTTATTATTATTTTTAATTAAAATCAAATGAAACCATGAGATTAGATGAGAGCTCAAAGCATGTTGGCAACCCTGTATGATATCAACGAAAACTGTTAAATTACTACATGACTTTGAGTGTTTTTGTTACCATAGTAATTAACTTTCATTTCTACTTGCGTGTACTTTTTTTTGCTGCTTTGCTTCATTACATGGATGTATTATAATAATGGATTAGATTTCTATAGTGCTTTTCAAGGCACCCAAAGCTTTACATTATTGATCTGCTCTCACATTCCCCCTCTGGTGGTGGTAAATTACATCTGTAGCCACAGCTGCCCTGGGGTAGGCTGATGGAAGCGTGGCTGCCAATTTGCACCAAATGGCCCCTCCGACCACCACCAAACATTCATATGCATTCATACACCAGTGTGAGTGGCACTGGAGACAGAAGTGTCTTGCTCAATGACACAACAGACTGACTGGGAGAGAGCAGGATTCGAACTGCCAACCCTTCGGTTTTTGGACAACCCACTCTCCCTCCTGAGCCATGGTCGCCAATAGTTTCTTTTTTTTTTATTATTTTTATTACAGAGGAATGTCTGAAGTAATTTTTCACTCTGTGAGAACTGGATGTTTGGCATGTAAGTTAGCCACTCCAATTTGTGTTGTTACTTAGAGGCACTCAAAGTAAGCATGGATTAGACACACACAGAGCACCTGTTGACTTCAGAACTCACTTGCTGATCATTTATCAGATTTGTAATTATAATGCATTGGAAAATAAACGACGAATGACAGTAACGTCGTTAATACTTTGCGTATATCATTGATTTACATTGATGTCTGAATTGCAGCTGCAGCTCTTGTATTTTCAGAGGCTGTTGGTTCAGTGTATGGCTTAGTTGTGTGTTTTAGTGATGTGCATACGTGTGTGTATATTGTAAAATGTAGTTTGTGTTTAGTTCTATTTTCCATTGCTGTCCTGTGTTACCTTAATGACATGCCCCAAATATGTCCCAAAATGTTGTTGTGTCTGCAACATGGTTAAGGGAGACTCTGCTTACGTTAATATTTTCAGCACATGAGACTATTGCAGGACAAAATGCACAATGGCAGGCCACCACAGTTTGTGTTACAGATGGGGAATACTGACGTAACTTCTGTGGGGATACCCTTTATGTATAGTGGTCAAAACATCTTAAGGAAATGGTTCATCTTCTTTTCCAGGGACAGCCAGCACAGAAGAGGCCTTAAAGAGGAGGAAGGAGCGGTACAGACAGGAGCTGCAGGAGCAAATAGCTGAACAGCACAGAAATAAGAAAAGGTACATGGTAGTGGTCCTGGTCTGCCGAGAAGCAGTGTAGTTTGTAAATAATGTTTAAAGGCAGGTAACTGACACTCCTCTAAAACAACCTGCAATGGCTGCAACTGTACAAAACACCTCAAAGGTGTTGAACCTTGTTCTGACAGAGCTGTGTGACAGAAGCTTCATTGAAGGCAGATGCTCATAAGAAATTGCAGCAGCTGCAACATGGTTAAGAGAGACGCTGCTTACATTAATATTTTCACCACATGAGACTATTGCAGGACAAAATGCACTATGGCAGTGATCATGAATGTCAGTGATCATGTTCTTTGTCAAGCAAAACACAGAGCCAGTGTTTACTAGAAATAGACTGACCACAGAACTGGAAATATAAGCTTTGAGAGAAAAACAAATCTTTTTTTTTTTTTTTATAACAATAGTTCTACATGTCATGATTAAAGCTGGAGTACGAGATCTTAGAAAAAGCCATGCCAACATTTTGAAAATACACAATTCAAAAGTCCAAACCCCTTTCTTCAACCCCCCCAGCCACACCTTCAGAATACTGGCACGTGCAGTGCCTGTTCCAGAGGGTTCATGAGCGCTGCACAGCAGCAATTTGCTCGGGCTCGGACACCGGCTCCGATCCATGCATACCTCATTCAGTCTCCTCCAACACCCCCGCTCTTACAGAACAGCCGCAATTCATACCTCTCTATCTAACATTACATTTTCTAGTGATTTATGTTAGTGAAAAAAACAGTTTTCCGGTGAACTTTACATCCTAATATTGCTAATGTAACTAGCCAAGCTCTGGCTTCATTTCCTGTACTAGTGATCCAAGCCTCTGAGCATGCACGATTCATACAGGAGGGGTACGTGCAGAGGGCGGAGGGACAAATGGCAGTTGAGTTTGATAGACATATCGCTGTTCAATCATTTTGAGTGGATGCTTTAAAATGATTGGATGGTGCTTTTTCAGTCCTGTCTGTTCGACAAGTTACTAAATTTTTTTCATTTTTGTGTTAGAGCATTTAATTAATTGGTTGTAATCAGGGTGTGAAGGGGATTTTAAGCAATATAGTAAAAAATGCTTGAGGAAAACATCTTGCACCCCACCTTTAATTACTTTGAGGATGATGCTCAGAGTTTTACATGTATCTGTATAAGTACAGGTAGATTTAAACATTCAGTTCAACAGGTAAAATAAAATGAATTATAGTCATATTCAGACTTGCGTAATGCATTTTCAAATAAAACATTTTTGAGGGAGGAGGAAGGGATGAAAGGGCAGATGATTTGGTATGAATAAACTGATGAATTGCAAGTTTGTCTTGCTTCAAAGTATTGTACTTGCCGATAAAACTCAACTATTAGCTGACCTCTTGTATTTACATTGGAGGTAACTGATATATTTTGTGTACATGCTATAATGCATATATGTGTGATGCAGGGAGAGAGATTTGGAACTGAAGGTTGCTGCTACTGGAGCAAATGATCCTGAGAAACCGGTTAGTGTCAAATACCTGTGTTGTATGATCATCTACAATGGCAGAGCCAATCATTCATCCTGCATAGGTATGTCTGATACACTCTTCTTGTTCTTCTAATGGTACAAACAGCCAGACCGAATCAGACAGTTTGGACTGACCAGGAGAAAAGACCCTGAGGTTTTGGAGCCCACAGCTACAGCAGAGAGTGACTCACCACCTAGAGCTGTTCCAATTATTGAGAAGAATGGCATCAGAGAAAAAGTGACACCTCCTCCTCCTCCTGAGCATCCCCGTGTGGCCTTCCAGTCCCCTCTGCTGGACTACAGTGCTGCTCTGGGTTTGGGTGGAGGCGGTGTGTTTCCCACCCACCAGCCCGTTGCCCCATCATTCCCTAGAGCCATGGACACTCCAAGGTAAAACTTCACATTTAAAGCACAAGAGTTTGAATGAAATATAATGAACTAGCGCATTGACCCTTGTGGAACCATGAGCCATATTTATATTGATATCTAGGGATTCAAGTTAACAAATGTGTCATTCCTGTCTTTAATTTTATTTCCGATCATGCAGCATGGTACTCCGCTTCCCGTCAAATGTCATGTTTTATTGTTGTTTGTGTCAAATTAGGTGGCTAGAAAATGCGTCTTTCCTGTTTTTAACTTCATTTCCCATCAAGCAGTGTGGTCAACCGAGCAATGTGATTGTAAGGCTATTGTATTCCAAAATGACTAATATCTCCCAAAATATTGGTCCTATCAACTTGCTGAGATATTTAATATTGGGACGGGACTATGCCTGAACTGTAGGTATCAAGTTGGCCAGTTAAAAATGTATCAAATTCTCTGAACTGTGCAGATACAAACACATGCACACACAGATGCTCTGAGACCTTCCAGTATTATGTTGTAGATTATTTGAGCTCCTCCTTTATGTTTCTAGACTCCCTCTGTTTCATCCCCATCCACCTGCTACACTGAGTGAAGCCTACAGGAGCCCGTATGGAGAGCATCCTCATCACTACTACAGCAGAAACCATCTTGACCCACATACGCCCTATTGTAAGCATTAATCTCACTTTTAAGATGGACTTCAAACACGTTCATTTTCACAGACAAATGTTATTAATGTACTAATGAACCAGCATATGTTAGTACATGAAGCAGAGCAGAAGCAAAGGAGCACAGTAACAAGGCTCATGCTTTACAGTCTATCAGACAACTGTACATCTCATTATTTCAATTTTTCATGTGTGAATATTTTCTACCTAGATGGCCATCTGTCTGTTCCTGGTGTTGGCCTTCCAATGTCCTACTGGAACTCACCACCAGGGGGTGGTCTTTCCAGCCAGTTTGGTAATCACAGCCCTCACAGCCAGCACAGTGGAAGCAGCTACCCTGAGCCTCCAATACAGTAAATATCTGTTTGACTTAATTACCCTACTAGTGATGCTGAACACGATCCCCGCTACTGACATTTACCCAAATACTGAAGCTGGTGATTGAATTCTGTTGATTCCACAGTTGAATGTTCAGATCACAAAAGTATCTTTTATTTGTATTGTATATTTAGTAAAGATTCACAATGTAAATGGTTATTGTTTGTTGCTAGTATTTATACCATTAAAATGTATAATCCACTGACCTGAAATGCTAAAGTACAAAAAGAAAAAGTGCAAACTGAATGATAAACATATGTGAGCCATTGACAACAAACTAGGGATGCAATGGTACTTGGGAAAACCCTGAACCGTTTGGTTCACTCACCTTGGTACAATCCACCCTTATGAACTGTGGGATTTCGGTTCTGTAATTGATTTTGTGTTGGTGACAAAAGGCAAAAGTTCGCCCCGCAAGTGTCTTGCGCTTTCTCTCTCCGCATGTGAGCACAGGGAAGCCCTGCCTCTCAGTGAGAAACGGTGACAGAGAAGTACCTTTAAACTCAACACACATCAGAGTCCTGCACAGGTCCACCACTTTTCCAAACTCGCATCCCCCTTTACCCACATACATTAGAGCCTCAACCCATAATTAAGCATAATGTCTCACTTTTACTTACACACAGGTTCCCGACTGGACTCTGGCACACATACAATACCGTGACATACTACTATGAGGAAATACGTACGGTAGATAATCGTGGTGTTTTTATGCCACTGTTTTCTGTTACATCCCTATTCAGAACAGGAATTAATTTACTTAAAGAAAGCCCCCTTTGGGCCTTATGTGTGCATGTGCCTGTTTTATACAACTGTATACAAGTAAAGGAATAATAAAGGGTTCTATCATTCAGGAAAGTCTTTTCATTCACTACAGTCATAGAATTTGTTATTATTGTGAAATGCAGTTTTTGCTGACAAGCAAAATAGAAATAAAATTTCGGGAGGAAAAAACCCCTTCTCTTTATGCACAAAACAGGAACTGAAACTGAACCAAAAACCATGGCACAAGAACCGAGGTACGGACCGAACCGTGGGATACCTGTACCATTGCACCCCTACAACAAACCAGCAAGATGTTATGGAGAGACTGTGTGGTGCTATACCCACGCCTCGGCCTGGGCGATACGGAAAAAAAATCATATCACAATAATTTTTTTTCTCATCAAGCGGTATCAATATGTGTCACGATATAAATCAAATCACTAATTTTTGTCAAGCTTAAATTTTCTTTTACTCATGAATTAGTTAGGAATATATCAGAGAGAGAGAGAAAGAAAGAAAGAAATGCATGTCATCTGTTACTTCTGGAGAAGTCCCTCCCTCTGCTCTTAGAATTACCCCCCCCTCTGCTGTTATGTATCATTCCCCCAACTTTATTCATGATCCTCGTCCACACTAGCATTTTGCCAAAATTGTAGAAATACTCTGAACATTAAAATGGGCATGGAAGCAGATCACACAAGAGATGCACCATATGTTACTGAATACTCTTCTTCCACACTAATCCCCCAGAACCTTTTACTCTACTTCTATTATCATCAAGCAAACCTCAGACCCAGATCACTGCTCATGTTACTTGATCCAGTTATCTAGAACTTGATTTAAAACGGTTTTATGGGTACTTGTTCTTGACATTTTGTTCTAAGTTTTAATTTGCATCACAGTTTGTTCTCGAAAAAACCAAAAACCTAACACTGTAACCTAACAAACACTAGCATCTTTTTTGTTTTTTTAATTTCTCTTTTACTTTAACCCAAGCTCCACAAACTGTCTGACTGATGAAGCTTGAGAGAGCTGTGGGGCAGTGAAGCCACCACATGAATGCTTTGTGATTTGGTAATTCAGATTATGCACACCTAGGGCTCAACACCTGCATCCTCCATCGTTATGTGTTTTCAAGAGTGTCACTGAAAGGGGAATAGAGCAGTAACCACAGAATAGACTTTTCCATACAAAGTTCCAGTGCATTATTCAACCCTTTGTCAGGATGCTGCTTTGCCACTTTTTGATCTGACCCACCTAAAACCCAGCAGGCTGACCACACAAAGCTGGTGTATCAACATCTTATTAATCATAATATAGTATTGATGACATTACTGTTTACAGTGCATCCGGAAAGTATTCACAGCGTTTCACTTTTTCCACATTTTGTTGTGTTACAGCCTTATTCCAAATCGGATTCAATTCATTTTTTCCCTTAAAATTCTACACATAACACCCCATAATGACAA
>JAPTYQ010000002.1:1701128-1714184 GCA_029814465.1 Ostorhinchus cyanosoma | reverse complement strand
GTGTGTGTGTGTGTGTGTGTGTGTGTGTGTGTGTGTGTGTGTGTGTGTGTGTGTGTGTGTGTGTGTGTGTGTGGCATACTGGAGGGGGAAAAAAACTTGTTGAGGGACGCAGGGAGATGGAGTGGAGAATTGGCTAGATTCGAACGACGTGATTGGTTGAAGTGTACATCCTGCAGAGTTATGGATTTTTGACAGCAAAGATAGTTTGCTTCGACCATGTTGCTCAGCAGACTATGAAAAACAGGTTATTTTGTTTCTATCTGAGCACAAACCAAATATTTGTGCTGGTAAAATCTGTTATTTGGCTGTGTATGGATTTATCTCAGTTGGATCCAGTAACTGAGGAAAACAACAGCATCTGAAAGAGGAGGAGGAGGAGGAGGAGGAGGAGGAGGAGGAGGCATGACTGAAAATAAATTCTGTTAAAGGTTCAATACAGTATCATCTTCTTCTTAACACAATTTAGTGGGTTTTTTTGTTTTACAAAGTTGACTTCTTTGCCTAAATCATCAAATACTCAATAAAAGTTTTTTTTTCTGTTTCCTAAAATGTCTGAAAAAAGACTTTTTATTTTAGGGAGGTGATGATATGTAACATTCGCTTGTGTGAAGCTGGTGTTGGAGTCTGTTTTGTGTGTGGTATGATGCCTTTTACCTCCGTTTACAAGATAATGCCTGTTGAAATTGTCTAAAGTCTAAACTGACGTGGATCGGCTTCTCACTCCTCAGTTCTTCACTGCTTCTGTCTCTCTATTTATTCAGTACTTATACACTGAGGAGCCAAAAAAGTCCCCCATGCACTGAAGCTTATGCAATGTCACAACATTCATTATTGTCAGTAGTTGCATTAAGATTCCAAAAGTGTTCAGGTCTGGGTTCGGGGGGGGGGCAGTCCATGTGGGAACATCTACTAAAGTTCAGACCAGGGGCCTCATGTATAAAGGGTGCGTACGCCCAAAAACGTGGCGTACGCCCTTTTCCACGCTCACATTCAGATGTACAAAGTGTGAATTGACCGTGGAAATGTGCGCTCCTCCACGCCAACTCCACAGCTGCGTACGCACGTTTCCAGTGCTTTGGAACCTTGAGGTGATACTGGAAACTGTTAATAATGTGAAAAAGTTCATTCCTGTGAGTGACGTGCACATCAGAGATACACAGACAAAGAATTAACACACCGACACGTGATCCTACCCCCCCAGAGGGAATCCCACCTGCAGGCCATTTTTATACTAATTTGCATATGTAAATGTGGGCGTGGAGAGGGAGGAGTCTGATACTCCCATAAATGCGGTCAATTCCACGCTGATTGTGGTGTACAAAGGAAATGTGCTTGGATTCGGGCGTACGCACAGTTTCATACATCTGGATTTTTTTGTGCGTACAGACTTTTCAGGATATAAACGTACGCTAGGTTTTAGTATGAAATCCACACAAGTCTTTGTACACGAGGCCCCTGGTCATTCAGTTCACTCAGGTTCATGACCTCCCTTCATCCTGTACTTGACCAACTGAAACAATCCCAGATCATAACACTGCCCGACAGGTTTGTACTGGAGGCACTATGCATGATGGGTAATCACTGCACTTAAATCCAGATGGAGACTTTTTGGACAGACGGTAATATTGTATGATATATAAATGTATTTTGCTGATTAAAACAGAAGTGTTATCTATTAGAGTTTAGGAATCTTGACTTTACCAAAGCCATGTGAAACTTAGTTATTCCAACTAATAGTTCTGATGTGTCTGTGTCGAGCAAAACACTGTGGAAAAATTAAAAACAAAAAAAGTTCATTCATCTTTACTTTGTGCTCACTCTCTACATTTAGTTTTCATTTAGTGGGTGGAGAGGAGCCAGACTGAGACACGTTTGGACTTGAAACTATTGTGTGTCAGATGAGTCTGTAGATACTGATGTAGGTAAACTGCAATTTCACATCGTGTCAGTGTTAACACTCGTCTTATTTGAGCTTCAGAGCTTCTGTCAATGTTTCAGACCGACGGGAATTGAATGTCATCGTCTCTGAAAATGGAATGCTTACTCATAATACTTTTGTAGTTCCATATAACACAGAACATCGACTGACCCTGTACCAAAATCTCCTCCATGAAACTGTTATATTGACCTCACAGCTCAACACTTTGACGATCAGGTTCTTAAACAGTGTCATAAGGATTCATTATTCTGATGATCCTGACAGTTTCATTGGCATAAATGTTTGGATTTGACACAAAAACTCAGTATTTTGAACAAATTACACACTTTTGCTTGAAATCGAATGTGTTTTCACGCAGTTTCACACAATGTTTTGTAAAATGCACTAAGTGTGCCATAAATCACAAATAACTCACCAGCAAGTAATTCAGATACAAGATCTTAAATATTTTATTACAAAACTCCACTTATTTTTTCTGCTCAGCAAAATACAAAATACTCCAAAGCAATGAAATAATACGACTCAAGTGACATTTTATTCTTGTATTGTTTTTAATTTTTAAGTGGAGAACAACTGTGTACTACATTCATTAAAATTAAATAACTTGATGTGATCCCTCTCAGTAAAGAGTATGATTGAGTGAATACTCTATTACAAAAACAACCAAACACTCCCAGCGCTCCCGGCCGATGCAGACCCTCAGTCTGTGCCTCAGGCAGACTGTGCTTGACTTTACTGTGACCTGCTGCAGATGCCAGTCCACGCTCGCTGCTGCAGAGCCATGCCCTGCGGCTCCTCTTTGGGGTAGTAAGGCAGGAATTGACATGTGAGTTCAGGGTCTGCTTCCAGATACAAGTTTAGGAAATCCTTCCACATGGAGACTCCCCAAGTCTTAATAATGCACAGGACCTGAAGCAGGACTACTGCCTCCTTTTGATGCAAAGGAAAAGCCTTTCTACCTGCTGCCTCTTCCTGATGTCCAAGTTTCTCTCCTACAGATCATCTCATTACACTCCTTTGGCCATTTCTCACAGTTCAGGCAATAAAAACTTTGGCAATAATATTTCAAATAAAATTCTGATGTGAATTTGAAGAAAGCTTTGAAATATTACCAACTATAACTAGTTAACTACGTATTTCCATAAGCAGGTTTTGAGTTAGTAACAGGTTATTTAATGATGTGTGGCACTGAACCCCAAGTAACACATGACTGTACTAAACCGAGTAGGAGAAGGTGAGTATTCTGTTACAGTATTTCCATTTCATTTTATATGGACAAGACTGAAGAAAAAGACATTTTTGAGAATTTTGTTCTTTATAGCATTCTTTTCTAATGTGATACCAACAAAAGGTGCATAAGAAGAAGAATCACACACATTAACATGTACCACACTGAAAGTTATCCTCTGCCTTTAATCCATCACTAGATCATGCATCACATTCTGCAGACTAGGAGCAGTGGGCTGGAAGTATCAGCAAATATTACGATCATACCAGCATATTAAGGAATTTCCTACAGAACACACCTACATCCCATCATCATTACTCACATTGGTTTCCATGTAGGCCACTGTGATAGTCATGTTCACTGCATGTGGTGGTTGGAGGGGCCGCTGTGGCAACTAATGTAGTTTACCACCACCAGTGTGTGAATGTGAGAGCGAATGAATAAGGGCTCAATAATGTAAAGCTCTTTGGGTGCCTTGAAAAGCACTATAGAAATCAAATCCATTATTATTATTATTATTATTGTTGTTGCTGTTGTTGTTGTTATGTACACACTAGTGCATTGCATATTAATACTGATACAGGGACTGAAGTTGGTAAATACATCATTCCTGTTTTTAACTTCATTTCAACCGTCATGGGCAGAGCAACATGATTGTAAGGCTATTCTGTTCCAAAATGAATCACACACACACACACACACACACACACACACACACACACACACACACACACACACACACACACACACACACACACTTTGAGACCTTCCAGTATCATGATATAGATTCTTCAGTCTCTGTAACAAGATACCGCTGAAACATAGAACAGCATTAAAAATAGAAAGTTCTGAAGAAAACCAGAGTGAAGTATCCAGTATTAGCCTGACCTTCCTTTGTACTTAACATGTGTTGAACTCTTCTGCACAGACAATATGACATTTACTGAACTAATGTTCTAGTGTTTTACACTGGCTTTAATTTAACACGTGTCCAGTGTTTCTTCGTCTTTGAGCTACTTTTTATTAATCTAAATCACACTAAATACTGAAACCCCTCCTTCATCTTACAGTTCTTTTTCTTCTTTTGAGTAATGACTGATGATAACCTGCTGCTCTTCCTTTAAATGATCTTAAGTTCAAACCACAAAAAAAGTTTTTTCACATTTTCAGTTTGGTTCTGTTTGATCTGGACTGTGACTTTTTTTTTTTTTTTTTTTTCATCAAACCAGTGTTCAGTTGACTGGTGTGATCAGCCCAGTGTCACCACAGAAGCAGCGACATGGGTTAATCCACTAAATATCTTAAAATGAAATCTCTTTATTAGAAAGAGATGATCCTGGGATGAATGAAGGAGAGGGATTAAGGTACATGGAATGCAAATCCTCAAAGTATCTCAAATTTGTACAAAAACGACATATACGTATTTTATATTAACCCATAAAGACCAGAACCTACACTGGCCACCAAAACCATCCACTCATCTAAAATGTTTAATACCTGTTGATCCACTAATCCTATTAATACATGTAAATAATTGTTGTAAAATGCGTCTTTTCATGGTCATCAGATATGACCCATTTGGACGTTCAGACTCCATAGTTACCATGGAAACACTGTCATCTTCTACAACATTGATTCACCAGTAAAACCAATAGTGTTGGATCAATGAAAGTGGGTGGAAGCACTGGGTTTATGTCCAGTTATTGATATATTTTGCTGGGGAAGTTATTTTTTTCTTCAGTTTTCTCTGTTCTGGAGCTGTTTCTTCTCTCATGTCTTATCCCCCAATTGTTTTACACACTGTATCTATCAAAAAGTTCCAGACATGTAAACACGGGTCAATGTGTCGTGTCAATGTGATATATGTGCTTGCATTGGATACATATGTGTAACTCTGTAATGTCTGAATTCTGTGAAGCAGTGGCGGCGCCTACGTATGGCAGCAGCTCGCTCCTGTTCTTTCAGGAAGGACGGAGCAAACAGAATTTCGTTTGGTAGTTTTTGACATGCCAAATGACAAATAAATTCATTCATTCATAATAATCCTCAATGTTAACCTGAGATTTAATGATTCTACAATTACAAATTAAATACAGGAAAATACATGATTTTCACTGGAAAATGCTAAATACACAGGATAATATTATATTAAATGATGATCAATCACTTAAGAAAGTTCAAATAGAGAGGAAATAATATTTTGGAACAAAAAGTAGCACTGGGTCTTTATGGGTTAAGATGAAATGTAAGATACACAGAAGTTGAGCAGAAACCCAGAGGACAAACACACATCATGTGAGATTAGTTGAGTTTCTAGCACCCAGTTTATAGACTAAAGGACTTGAACTTTTTCTCAGATTATAAATTACTTTCCTTAATACCAGTAAAACCTAAAAAAGAGGGAAAACGTTGAGTGATCCCTCTGCAAAAGCTGACAGTTGTACATGAGGAATACTACTCCAGCCCATGTGAAAATCAGAAGAAAAAAAAAAGACATTTTCAGGGACTTTAAAGATGTCAGCATTAAAATTTGACAGCCTCTTTCATCACACTGCTCTTTGATTAGCCTCGACGAAAAACACTAAAGCCCAGTGGAGACTTCTGAGCAGCGGCTGTTGAGCCACTCACGCAAGAAACCTCAGCTATTATCTATCATTTATCACAGTTTACCTGCGACTATGTTTCGCAGCCCTGCATGTACATTTTCACATGTTCATTTTTTGTCACAAATACAGCAGGAGCGCATCGAAGTGGAGTTTCCTGATCTGCTGAAGTGAAATTCAGCTTTACGTGTGAAAATGAAATTCTGCTCTCTGGAAGTGAAATCCAACAGGGTTTCCTAAACTGGAACAAGGTCGCTAATGACAGCTGAGTCTCTCAGAAGACGAGGAGGAGGGGAAGGGGCCGAGGGAAATCAACACATCTACACAAATTACAACAAAATAGAGCCGCTGCCTATGTTGATGGTTCATATTGTTCAAGAATGAAACAGCTTTGCACAATACAACCCTTCAAACATTAAAGTCCTGCTTTTATTTGACCATTTTCAGTCTCAAATGTAAGTTTTTCTCACAACACCTCAAGCATTAAAACAAAGAAAGGTGGAAAACTATACAAAAACAAATCATTTCTTCAGGGTAAAAATAAAACTATTAAACTAATTTAATTCATTCATTCTTATTCCTTGAGAGAATTGTGAAGGTGCTGGGGGGGGGGGGGGGGGTCTGGTCTGGATGTTCAGATGCTTTACAGAACCCAACCCACCTTCTGCACCTCTGGTATATGATAGAACTGGACCCAGTCCACTGCTCGATGGGCCACTGGAAATGCATCGAACACATTCCATGACAAGGAATTTTTCCTTCACTGGTGATTAAAGTCATTTCCTGTTTTTCTCTTCTTTTTATCTCTTCTTCCCATTGCTGATACAAGAATTTCACAGATTTATAAGTTCTGCTAAACTAATGACAATTTACTCAGGATATTTGTGAGAAATGTATCATGCATGCCAAAAATCATGGCTTTTTTCCCCTTTATTTGTCTTTGTATTATACTTACTATATTTATTTATTACTTTTAGCTTGTGTATGACTCACACTCCTGAAACTCCAGCCCTCCTGTCCAAAAATGGTCACTTCTGCCTCCAAATAGCCAACATGGCAATAGCCAAAACACAGACTACTGGCTTCAAAATGACAGTTGAGAATCCAGTGGGTGACGTCCCAGTTCCTCCATCCACTAATTACATCCAGTCTATGTGGAGGACTATAATAGGCCTTGTTACAAACCTGAACTGGTCATCATGCTCTGGAAAACTGAGATGTCATATAAACGCAGAAGCTCCGTGGACATATAATTGATCAGGATGCACAAATGAGGACTTATTCAACATTCAAATGAAGACTTCAGCGACAGAGGGACGGAGTGAAAAAGGCTAAAGTAGCAGAGATCAGGTAGAAACACATGCTTTAATTAGCAGACTGAGGAAGTTAGTCTCTCACTATGTGCTTGTTTGATGACTTTAATTAGTCCAAGTGGAAGATGAAACAGAAGAAAATCAACAAAGTGGCATCTCTAAAAAGGTTAACAACCACCCACTTATTTCCTCCGCCTTTCTTCCTCTCCTCTCCAATCCTTTCTTCCCGAGTGCTTGTAATGGAGAGAAAGAGGAAATGAGAGAAGGGCCACAGAATGTGAATGAGGGCAACAAAGACGCACATGAAGACAGAGTAACTCTCTTTAATCAAACCACTGGCTCAAAGTGCTATCAGCTTTATTAGGTCCAAACACAACACACAAACACACACTTTGTCTGTTGTTCATAGGCATACAAATTGAATTCTGGCCTCCACAATCTAGGGAGAGATTTAGTTTCGCGCCTGCGACTCACTGTACAGATTACAGGTAGAAGCACAGAGATTACTGTGAAACTAAAATTGAGTGTCTAGTTTTTGATACCTTGCCTGTGGCCTGAATCACAAAAGCCATTTTCCCTCTCTCTCTCTCTCTCTCTCTCTCTCTCTCTCTCTCTCTTGCTCCTGCACTGTCAGGGTTGCCTTACGATTATTTAGGTGTGGAAAAAAAGAAGTGAGATTGATGGGACAGTTATTAGACAGAGTGATATGGAATATGTTTTAGTCTACTGAGCCAGTTGCCCAGAGACAAGATATGAGGCCGAGAGGTGACAGGATTTTATTTTACTTTTTTTTTGGTCTTTGAGGTCCTTTATAAATGCATTTCATTACAGTTTATTCCATCATGGTCCATTATCCCTTTAGATTTGGGATTGTATCCTCTTTTATTGCCAGGCAGCATTAATCCATTTTCTTTGCTCTGTCGCTGATGAAGAAACCAGTCAGTGAAAATAATGAATGTTCTACTTTACGTATAAACTTTCCACTGAAAACAAAGGAAAACACAAGAATCACAAAGTCCAATCAGATACAGAAATTCACCTGGAATCAATCTGCTCCAACAGTTCACTCAATTATTAGCAGTCATGTTGAAAAAAGGTCTTTTGTTAGGAGACAATGACCTTGATCTTTGACTTTTAGTGGGTTATAGTTAGGGTTAGGGTTGTCTAACTCTAACCCTAAGGGCCGGGTCAAAGATGATGCATGTGAGCAATGCATGCAATGTGAGCGACTCATTTCTTTTCATAGTCTACACATTGAACGCAAGCAAGCCAGGCGACACGTAAAATGCAATACATTGTTTGCACAATAAGGAGTATTTCTGAGTCAGGTACAGTCTGGGTGTCAAACCAGGTGATACTGAGATCAACATGGTTACTAAAGATGAGTGTATTCTGGTGTTTGTTGCACCAGACATGTTAAGGGTATGAATACTGTGGTAACTCACCCAGTTCAAAGGACAATAATCACATACACAACCATCGGTAACATTCGACTGGAACTCACTCAACAGAGACGCATTTCTGATACTTCTGAATGTTTGCCTCCAACCTGTTGACTTCAGTGGCTCACTTTCTGCTACAGACTCTGGTGAATCGCTGTCATCTTCTTCTTCAGTAAATATAACATGTTAAAATGAACTTCAGTGCTAGTGTACTGCCTCTGCTGGTGATGTATGGCATTAAACGCATCGCTGCGTTGTGTAACAAAAAATGGGATAACACATTTAGCGATGCAAGCACGTATCTAGCAGCCAATGCATCACGATACGTCTGTGTGCCTTTGTGTCGACTATGAAACGCCCTAAACCTAAACCTAAACCTAAACCTAATTCATGGACACAACACACCTGATCGAAGCTCTGCAGAAGCCTGATAATGGCTGTCAGGTGTGCTGGAAGAGGAAAACATCTGAAACAGGCAGAATAGTAGCTCTCTAGGACCAGGATCGGATCCCCTGGTCTCATTAGTTCGTAGTTGAATTTGAGTGAACTTCTCCCAAATTTGAGGAAATTCTTTAAAACCATCCCTGGCAGATTCATAATGTGTTATATTGTATGATTACGCTAAACAGTATCACCTAGTATTTGCTGTCATTTAAATGAGCAACTTTCTATATTTTTACTAACTAAAATTGCCTAAAATTATCATAAGGATTTGAAGAAATAACAGTTTTAGGGTTTGCTGCAGACGTAACTGCCACATCCACAGCAGTTAGCATGCTAATGCCACTTTTCCACAGCTGCTTTCAGCTTGACTCACTTTAACTCACTTTGGTCACAAGCCTGCATCATTTTCACTGCAGGTCCACTCATCAACGTAAACTACTGTGGAATTGTCTTCAGCACTAGAGAGAGTAATATGTAAAATAAAACTGTAAATGAAGGGTTTTTTAGGGGTATATGATTGTAAAACCTTCGGTCAATTTATAAAGATAGAGCCGACCTGTAAATTTGTTCTGATGTTTTTGGGAGCCTCTGTGAATGTGATAGTGGAAAAATGAAGGTACCTGGGGGTTCCTGTTTTCATAAAGTAGAAATGATGAAAAAAAAAACAAAAACGTGGGAGTCAAGGCAAGTCAAGCTTAGAAATAATGGTGGAAAAATGGCTTTAATAAGCAGAAGTGCTGCTGTTTGGGTTGTGTTGCTCATAGGTTTTCATGAAGCATTAAGTATGTTTCAATTCAAATGTGTCACAGATTTGCAGAAAATCCGGGAAAAATAAAATGCAGATCCACTTATGAACTAATTCATTCTCACTATCACTGTTATCATGAGCGTCGTTAGACCTGGCCATTCGGGACTTAAGCCCGAGATGTTTTGGCAGTAGCTTCGATCTCTATTTTCCCCCCAAAAAAAGCATATGAGTAAATACATGTAATCATCGGCACCTGTGTGGACCTCGTGGATACACAGTGAAATTTGACAGAGACAGGAAGTCAGGTAGGTAAGGTACATCACAGTACTTCTGAAGAACCGGCACATTTTGGCAAAATTTGTTTTTAAGTCCCGGAAGTTTTCAAGTCCTAGTAACATGTCTGATCATTGTAGCTTAAAAGTTAGATGTTGTATTTCAAATAATAACAGAATACCTGAGCTGAGCGGTATTTGAAGTTGTTTTTTTGACGTCACTGACAGCTGTTGTCTCTCAAGCTGAACCTTTTTTTAAGTCTGTGCCTAAAATTTCTTTCTGCAGCTTCTCAGGATGGTGACGGTTCACTGCTGTTTTCCATGTAATAGACTTCTTCTGTTTCTTTTATTACTTCATGTAACTCTTGCCATCTCCTTAATGGACCACACATGCAGATACACAATTATTCACTCAATCGACTTCCATTGCCTACTATCGATACCTATTACTGATAAGCTTTTCCACTTCTTCTCAAGCACAAAAACACCTGGAAATGTACCTATTATGAAACAAATAAACATTGAAATCAACCAGATTTCAACATACTAATACTGCTACTTAATTTGCTTGTCACTTTGTCACTTCAAACTGGGTTGATATTTGGTTTTGCTGAGGCTGTTTTCTTGCCACTATGGTCTTTTTAAACCAGATATATCCCTCCACTGAAAGTCACCAGACTGGCTAAACAGTATTTGTACGTTGCAGAAGCATGTTGCTCTACCACTGTAACACTGACCAGAAGGTAAACTGGTGAAAACTGCATACAACTAAAGTATTAAAAAGTGTGACACAAACACCACAGCTCTCTTGTAAAATGCTGCCTATATTTTACAATAAATGCATATAGGACTATTCTGGATGGTCATGACTTGTAACGGTTGTAAACGAAGGCTCTAGACTAATATTTTATGGTACATCCTCAAACACTTGTCTGTAGAACTCTGTCTGTTTGTATTATTTCATTCATTCTTCTTTTATATGGTTATTGACATTTTTGTTGAGCTCAAAAATCAATTTAGGAACAAACTTGCACACACTCTCTTGTATTTGGAGGTAATCATCCAGCTGCATGCTTGTTACTGTTTATTTATCATCATTTAATCAGTGACAGTCAAAGGAGATCAGTGGCGGATAGATGTGGCTTATGTGTGTACACTGTTTAGCTTGTGAAGTTGTGTGGATTTTATTGCTATTTTATAGTCCATTACAAGCTCATTACTGCAGCCTCATGGCCTCATTCTGTTCTTTTTATTTTGTATCTCTTTATGGCGTTAAGTAGCTAAATAATGATAGCAGACGGGGCATCGGTACCGGCAGGGCTGCTGGTCTATCCAAGACAGAGGCGGCCAGTTTTTGGCAGGGGAGACAACACCATTCGATCTGCTTCCAGCAGACTGTCAAACTGTCCGGCCTCAAACTTTTCACATGTCCGAATTGGGTTTGTTTCCACCCATTTGCTTGATGCAGATAAATGAGGTGCCGTGAAATATGGCACGTCTGACAGTGAATGGGAAAAATCTTGTGAGAACTGATTAGTATTGGTCAAAATGTTTTCAGACTTCAGTGACAGCTGACACTGGCCATATTTGAGTTGGTCTGTCTAAACATGGAAAAACTTTTACCCTGCTGCCTCCATGACAGGCCTCTGACAGAAAACCACCACTTCCAGCTCCATACGGAGGAGTGTTGAGTTGTTTGCTGAGGAGTGGGTAGATTAAGGCAAGGTAAGAATTTTTAAACCACACTAGCGATGAATTTTTCACAAAATTTCCAGTGGCCAAGAATGAATAACATTAGTTTCTTGGAACAGCAGATTTGAAACCTTTACACCTTTTTCAACTGTACCCAAAATGAACTCTTGACTTTCCACGATGTCTGCATTTTTTTTATTCATTCACCTTCCAAACTATGAATGAACAGACATATGTCACGTGGCTTAATTGCAGTCTGCATTTATAGACTCTTCTATTTTAAATAGGACAATGATTTTGCATGTTCTTGTTTTGTGTTTTACTTGATGACCCAGTTAAATACCTCTGTGATCCATTTGGCAAATGTTAGAGTCAGGGAAAATTTTGGTCAATAACACAAAATGCTGCCAAGACAAAAGAAAATTGGATTAGTATCACATTTAATTTGTGAGAAGTTTATGGTTAAAATAATTCAATTTCCATGTTTAAGTTATTATGACATAAACAGGGGTGGCCAACCCTGGTCTTTGAGAGCCACAGTCCTGCATGTTTTAGATGTTCCTTTCTTCCAGCACACCTGACAGACTTCTGCAGAGCTTGATGATTGGCTGCTCATTTGAATCAAGTGTGTTGGAAGAGGGATACATCTAAAACATGCAGGTTTGTGGCTCTGGAAAACCAGGGTTGGCCACCCCGATATACAATGTTAACAAAAGAAACATTTCCATTACAATGTAAAGTTATAATATATTAACAAGTTACTACATTATAGCCATAAAATCTTCCACATTATAAGATAAATTATAACTTTTAAAGAAAAGTTTCTAGTTCTAATAAGCAAATATTTCTTATTGTTATGATAATAAAGTGATGAATGGTTGTCACTAGTGTGACATTAATCCTTCTATAGCTGTTGCTTCTTTTCTGGCCTGGCTGCATGACGTTTTTGGTCCAGTGTAAAATTAAATGATCTAAAGCAAAGAAATTAAAGACAATCTTATTTTCATAACAACAAACAAACATAAATAAAACATAAATATATGCATAAAAACACAATATCTTGTTTAATCCCTAAGTAGCTGCAGTATGTGCCCATGGAACAGTACCTGGCATCTGTTGTTGATCTGTTGTGGGTTTGCATTGTCCACTGTGTGAATAATTAATACACTGTACCTCATACTTTGGGGGAAGTAGACATCTTCTCCAACTGTCTTTACTGCAGAAAAAGAAGAGTGTTGTTGGTTTTGTTATCCAGATAAGATAAGATAAGATAAGATAAGATAAGATAAGAATCTAAGAAACTTTCTGTAAATACGTTAAAAGTAAATAAATACATATTACTGCACATTGTTGTGATTTCTCTGTCTGGCTTTTC
>JAPTYQ010000002.1:1683393-1700022 GCA_029814465.1 Ostorhinchus cyanosoma | reverse complement strand
AAACTTTCTGTAAATACGTTAAAAGTAAATAAATACATATTACTGCACATTGTTGTGATTTCTCTGTCTGGCTTTTCAGTTCAGAGTTCAGTGTGGTTATCGCTCTGGCTCTGGGAAAGAAACTGCTCTGTCGTCTTGTGGTTCAGGATCTGATTGACCGGTAGTGTCTTCCTGAAGGGAGGAGTTGGAACAGATGATGAGCAGGGTGATACTAGTCCTTTAGATGCATGATGCTTTCTTGAGACAACAAGTGGTGTAGATGTCCTCAAGGGCTGGCAGGCGTGTGCCGGTTATCTTCTCTGTAGCTTTTACAGCTCTCTAGAGCAGATTTTTCAGCCGCAGAGCTATTACCATACCACAACATTATCCCATGTGTCAGTAGTTCCTTGATGGACCAGCAGTAAAAAAAAAAAAAACCCCAAAAAACAGTAGTTGTTCTGCTAACCTGACCTGGCCTTTGTTAGGTTTCTCAGAAAATAGAGCCGTTGTTGTGCCTTTTTCAACCAACAAGTTTGTGTTTATTGACGAGGTGAGGTCATGAGATATGCAGGTGTCCAAGTATTTAAAGCTGCTGACCATCTCTACTTCTCCTCCATTGATGTACAGAGGTCTGCGGTCATTCTGCGTCTTCAGGAAATCCACCATGAGTTCATTTGTTTTCTGGATGTTGAGAATAGTTTAATTAGTTCATCTAAATTGCCAATAGGTGTGAATGTGAAAGTGATTGGTTGTCTGTCTCTATATGTCTATATGGGCAGCATTGGCTCTGTAGGTAGAGCAGGTCATCCAATAAGGAAGGCTTTGCTGCTGCTCTGTGCTAGTCATGTGCTGTTGTGTCCTTGGGCAAGACGCTTCCCCCTCCTAGCCTCCAGTGCTGCTACTCACACCAGTGTATGAAAGTGTACAGTATGAATGTTTGGTGGTGGTCAGAGGGGCCGTAGGCATGAATTGGCAGCCACGCTTCTGACAGCCTGCCCCAGGGCAGCTGTGGTTACACATGAAGTCTACCACCACCAGAGTGCGAATGTGTGAGTGAATGAATAATGGATCCACTGTCCATGCTTTGAGTATGTGTTCATAGAAAAAGCGCATATAAATCTAATCCATTCTTCTTCTTCTTCTTCTTCTTCTTAATAATAATAATAATAATATTATTATTATTATTATGTCAGCCCTGTGAGGAACTGGTGACATGTCCAGCCCCCCCCCCGACCTTCGCCCAATGGTAGCTGGAATAGGCTTAAGCACCCCCGCGACCCTCTTGAAGACAAAGCAGTTCAGAAGATGAATGAATGTTGAGAGCCAGTCCATACACCACTGTCAGCCTCTGTGCATCCTCTCTGTGAGCAGACTTGTTTTTATCTGTGATCAGACCCATTACTGATATGTTGTCTGCATACTTGATGATAGTATTGGTGTTATGAAGGTAGTCATGTGTGTAGACACAATAGCTATAGGAACGGGCTCAGCACTCAGCCCTGGGGGGCCCCTGTGCTTGGGCAGAGTGCTCTATCTACAATCTATGTGATCGACGTATGTACAGAAAGATGAACACTGGGACAAATGTCCAAAAGTGAAGCCAGAATATATCGCCTACAACATTACAGGTCTTTATTAGAGCCAGTGCTTGTGCAGACGGATACCTCACACCATAAAATGGAAAGAAAGAGTAAGTTAGTTCTGACCTACTTTACAAACATGGTGAGACAGAACCTATAAAGCCTGGCCAGAAAAAGTCTCCACCTGGATTCAACTCTGCTAATAATTCAGATCCTTCCATCGGATAATTACTGCAGTGATTAATATGTTTTATCTGCAAGAATTTATTTAACCTTTTATCTGATGCAGTGAGGAGCTTCTCATTTTTTAAACAACCATCAGTTTGATAGAGAGACTAAATATCAGACCATGATTGACCCTGTTTCAGAGTGGTGGGTGTATCAGGATGAGAAAAGAGGTGGATGAAGTCATCACCTAACATGTCTAGTGCCCACAGTACAAGCCTATGGGGGCAGTGTTATGATCTGGGTTTGCTTCAGTGAGTCAGGTCTAGAGTTAGTAATAATATGTGTCCATTAAGTGATGAAGATAAATGTGACAATGCATAAGCTAATCATAAACTGAAGTGTGTACTGTAAACAAAACTAGGTGGTCCAATGAAATTGAAATTGTGTTTGTAACTTTTGGCCAGGCAGTCGACCACTGACCAGACTAATACAAATATAATTATACATTTATTTTCTGCAATTATATTATCATAAATGAATAACCTTAAATAGGTTGTCTGCAGTTTATAAGTCTGATGGTTATTTTAACTAATGATGATCTTCTCTAGTGGTGTTTTTTAGAGATATGTCAATATTGTGTTATGTTGCTGCATACACATTGTTGTAAGAAGAATTTATAATATCACCAGCTTGGAATTAGTGGGACTCATATTTATGGCCCAGCTGTCACTGATACACAATGCTCTCTTTGTTTTTAAATTGTTAAATTAAAACTGGAAATGTCCTGTCTCCCATGGAGACATTACATAACAGAATTTACTTCATGAGAGTGACTATGCCAGTATGTATTAAGAGGAAATGATTTCACAGTGCAACAGCTCCAACATCAGGAATGAAAAGACCTGAAAAAAACGGAAAAAATGGAATGGGGATCACGAAAATTTGCCATTGACATAACATGCTGTTGATATTGATACTTATACAGACTAACGCCCCCATTTCGATCTCAGCGTCCCCCTCTCGCTCTCTTGTTCCAAATGCCCCATAATGGTGACCCAATGCCCCCTGGGGCCCGAACCGCCCCCGTTGAGAAACGCTGACATAAACACTGAGGGACTTGAGTTTGAGGGTGGTTTTATCTATTAATTCAGAGGTCAAGCTGCAGGTCATTCTGTCCTGTTGTCTGCACTCTTATACACTATACCTACTCTGGATCTGTAGACAAGATATCTGCAGCCCGAGTTTGCCTGCCTCATATCATCAGCCCTTGTTGCATACTTGCCTAATTCATACTTTTGGCCAGGATGACATGGTGGTGCAGAGGTTAGCACTCCAACACCAGCTGACCTTTCTGTTTGGAGTTTTACATGTTTGTGTGGGTTTTCTCTTTGCACTCTGGCTTCCTCCCACCATTAAATTGTCAATAGTTGTGAATATGAGAGTGATTGGTTGTTTGTCTCTATATGTCAGGCCTGCAATGAACTGGTGACATGTCCAGGGTGTACCCCACCTTTGCATAAAACGTAGCTGGGATAGGCTCCACCCCCCTGACCCTCCTCAGGATAAAGCAATTGAGAAGATGAATGAAAGAATGAATATTTTTGACAGATGATATGGGTGTCAGTTTTCATAATGTCCTTAAGGTTTGGCGCACAACTAGGTTACAGATGTTTTTAGACCAGGGTTTTTCAACCTTGGGGTCGGGACCCCACATGGAGTCACCTGGAATTCAAATGGGGTCACCTGAAATTTGTTGTAATAGATAAAAAAAAACAAACACAAAAACCTTCCTGATAAAAAAAAATATATATATATATGGTGCATAGAGACAGACAGTCATAATCCATAAAAGACATGACAAACTCTGAAGCTGAAACTGAAGCGCTGTGGTTCTGTTTATCTGTCAAATGTTCATTGTGGTCGGTTTAAGATGCTCCAGCTCTTTTGTAATTTATGGTTGGAGTTATTGACTGTACATATCCTGACCAAGGACATTAAAATTCTCACTTTGTGCAGTAATCTGAACCTGGCTTTTCTTCCTCTGTCCATAATAATATACAATATATAGCCTAAATGACATCTAAAATTAATGTTATTTGGTAACATAGAAACTATTACATGATCAAAAACAAATCAATTTTAGCAAAGAATGTCTCAGTTTTGAAGGTAGGGGGCCGCCAGAAATTTGTGATGTTAAAATGGGGTCACGAATCAAAAAATGTTGGGATCCACTGTTTTACACTTTACATCCAATCATGGACAGAAACATCCTCTTCATCTGATATTTGTACTATTGAACAATGCAAAGTGCACTTGATTCTTCAGTTCCTGTATTGAGCAAACTCTTCTCCCAAGCTCATTCCAGTAAATGTTTCCTGTGTTACATCTAGAGTCTTCTGAGTGTTCTTCAGTCTTCATTTGGTTTCTACACCTGCTCACAGATAAAGTCCCCATCAGCTTCGATTGTCTCATTAGCTGGAGAAATTTTCAGTTCAATTGAAAAGTGACTCTTTCGCATAATGTGAGGGTCACATCTAATATATGTTCTGTATTATTGTTTAAATTCACAATGAATCACCATAATCATGTGGTTGCAAACAACCTGTTATATACAACACACCTTTAAGGATCAGTATGGACCTTAATGGTTGGAAAAATCTCCATAGACACCTGTGAAATATGACCTGAAGCATTTGTTACCCTGACTCTGTATTGCTATTGGAAACTGAGATTTATGATTGTAATCAGCTTAAAAAGTTGACAGAGTTGTGTTTTATGGCTTAGCTGAAGCCCAAATGAAAAAAGCAAACTTCTGTTTAATGCAAAGGAGCAAAATACACATTTTTCACAAATGCTGTGAGTTATTCACTTTCATGATAGATTTATAATGCTGTTTTGCCTCAGACCAATCTTACCAACATATATAGATACAGTTTATAAACGATATAGCATTAGACCTATCAGATCTATCAAATTCAAACCCTGCATTTTCCATCCTCAAGAGCACTAAATTATATTATAAAACCATGTACGCTTAACCCGCTTAAAAACATGACATAGTTTCTCACAGGCATCAATTAAAACACCCGTCTCAGGGTCAACCAGCAGCTTCCAGTTTTTTACGGCCAAATGTCTGAACACATGAAGACGAGGCTGAAACACAACAGAGAGCATAACTTCTAAAGGAGCAGTGCTGATGTGTTCAAGGTTAGCAGGGTTATCCCAGTGGAAAAAATACTTCCATCACTCATGGAACTGATTAAAAAAAACTAATTTAGCTGCAATTAACAGAACTGTCGCAACAAGTCATCATTTAATGAAACATGCAATGAATCCACAAAGGCTGTTTCCTGTTGATTTGAAATGGAGCAGCTCCAGGTTTTGTGTGTGTGTCATTATGAAGCATCTGTTCGATAAGCAAGTAACAAAGGGAAGAAGGGCCTGCACCGCCCGGTCTGGATACAATCCATCAACACGCATCATGAACTGTGTATGTGTGTGTGCTTCCTGCTGATGGGGGTGGGGGCTCTCGTCTCAGAAGTGATTAGGGAGCGTTTTGGGCTCAGAGACATGTCATGAAGGAGAGAAGTCAAACGACGCTCCTTAACACCCACACACACTCGACGCGGCGCAGCACAGTTTGACCCTAGTCTGTTGTCATCAGGATAGCTCGCTAATTAAGAAGAGCTGCTCTCATACTGACACACAGACACACACACTGACAGCTTGTCGCTTGTCTCCCAACCCGGGAGTCTCGTGAGGGGCCGGTGTATGTGTGTCAGAGTGCGTGTCGGATCACTGTTGTGCGACAGTTTCTTTTCTGACAAAGTGCCGTCTCTCGCTGTGAGAAGCTATAGAGGAAATCTGCTCTGTTTGTGCGTATATGTGCATCGACGTTACCTTAATGCAGCAGAGAAAACAGGTGAAGGTATATTGCTTAGAAGTTCAATGTGCACACTGGTGGGCTTCCGGGATGTTGAGCTGCTTGTTTATTGAGGTTACCCAACTCCACCACTAGGTTAACTGTAGCCTCAGTTACTCATGGTTGCATCTGTCAAATATAAAGACGGACCCTAACGCTGTTTTCTCCCATTGTGCAAAATGGAAGGATAAACCCTGTGACCACAGGAGCTCCTATAATGATTGTGTAACACAATATTAAGCCATTTGACATAATCAATCATTTTAATATCAAACCAGCTACCCAAAAAGAGGATTATTTCAACACAAATGAGTCTCATGAAATCATCCTAAATGTCATCTTTGGCAAATATGTTTAGGTAGGTCGAAGTCCCATAGAATAACACTGAGGGGGTACGAAATATGATCTATACAGCAGTTGGTCATCAGGAGGAGATCAATATCTTTTGAATTAACTGTTAAGAAGCTGCCATTTTACTATAGAATGTATATGAATGGACAACACCACCACTGGTTCATGGACTGCTATTTTTAACACAGGAGTTTGCATTTTGAACATTGCCATGTTGGCTCCAAGTGACCATATGTGGACATAAGTGCAGAGGGGCAAGTGTAAGAGCTGGATGATGGGTAAGCCAAAGCTAACTTACAGACATTTAATGGTAAATAATTACACTGTTGGTATGTATTCAGAAAAATCTGAGTTTAGCTCTGACATAAAGGTGCATGTTAGTCTGGCTGCCATTAAAGGCCCCACATGATGCAACAACTCCATCTGTCACTTGTCTCACAAAGCCATCATTTATTAATGTTAGTTCTTATCAGGTGGTGCCATAAGTTATTAATCTAAAGATGTTAAATATCATCACAGAGGTTGTCTAATATTAAGTCAAATGTTTAAGTAAATAAACTTTTTTCATGAACTGAGCCTCTTCTATAATAATAATAATAATAATAACGGATTAGATTTCTATAGCACTTTTCAAGGAACCCGAAGTGCTTTACATTATTGATCCATTATTCATTCGCTCTCACATTCCCTCTCTGGTGGTGGTAAACTACATCTGTAGTCACAGATGCCCTGGGTCAGGCTGACGGAAGCATGGCTGCCAATTCACACCAAACGGCCCCTCCGACCACCACCGAACATTCATACGCATTCATACACCAGTGTGAGTGTCACTGGAGGCACGGAGGGTGAAGTGTCTCTACCTCCTGAGCCATGGCCGCCCCCATGGCTCAGGAGGTAGAGCTCCCATAGGATGCATTCTCCCATCTATCTTCAAAGAAGCCAACGCTATGACATGTTTACACCCGGGCTTTGGCATCTCCACCGGTTTGATCATCTAAAAACCTACCTGTCCACACACCAGATGCATGTTTACAGTCAGAGATGAACCATGGCACGGCAATATACGCTAATTATTGGTGGGTGTAGTGTGTTTCTGACTGAATGTGCATATCAAGTATTTGGAGCTCTAAGTTTTCCCCCCAGTAGTGGCTTATAAATGAAGATTTCTGAACTTTACATTTATCAAAAAGAAGAAATGGTAGTAAAGCGATAATTCACAGTAAGTGGTAGCATTAGCTCTACCCTCCACCCACTCATGATGCCAGATTTGTGATCAGTGGATAACATTTGACCACTTCTTTAATACATTCTGGGGAGGAAGCCCAGCAAAAAATAAATATTAACTTGACACTATGTTCGCTGTATAAGTGTTAACTGGCATGTTTCATTCTAAGCAAAACAACTACATATGGTCCTCTCAGCCTGCCTAGTGCTACAGAGAAAAACTTTACCAGTAAATTTAATACTCCTTTTTTATGTATTTTTTTATTTATTTATTTATTTATTTATATTTAAATAACAGCGTGTTACCTACTGTCCTCACTGTTCTGATCCAGCTGGAGGAAGAGGAAGAAGGAGGCGGAAAGATCAGACCCAAATAGGGAAGAGACCAGAAAAGATCAAGGACAAAGCAATGAAAAGATGATGAATGAGATAATCATGAACAAATCCTGCTATCTGTCGCCCCTCCTCCTCCTCTCTTTCTCATTCTGTCTCTTTGAGCAAATTAATGTCTTCATAGTTGATATAATAAATTGTTGTACAGCTGTTTTGAGGCTCCTCACGGGAAAACACAGAGAGGAAGCGGGAGGGAGGAAAATAATCTTTGAACGGAACTGAACTGACAAAGAGATGAGAGAAGCTGTTTATGTGTATGTTTGTGTATGTGTTTAAGGGCATAAATGAGACTGAATTAGAACTACGAGAGAAGGCACTCATCCATATTAATAAACTGCGGCTTTCTCACTCGACTCCTGGGGCCAATACCTCCCCACTGTCTAATACATCAAATCCCATCTTTGATCACGTGGCTGTTTGTTGTCATAATTAACTGGAGTTCAGCCCTGTCTGTGGTATTTTCGCTTTATGACATTTGCTTGGCATTTCAACTTCATTACGACGGCGTCTGTCCCCTCTGCTGGTGGACAGTTGTGACAGGACACACCGTACGGCCACAAAACTCCACCACGGGTCAGGCTCGGGTTTTAATTTTGTCTGTGAGGATAATCGCACACAGTTCACTGATATATTTGTGTTCCTGTCTTGGTTTTATTTGATGTTTTAGGAAATACATTAGCATTCACAAATACGCTTTTGTAAAGAACACAGAGCAGGCGAGGTAAAAGGTATCGACATGAGCGACTGTTTCTGATTCACATACATCCATGATCCCGTAAGGAGTCACTTTTTAAATAACTGTAACCTATCATTTCCATACATCTATCATATATTTACATTCTATTAAGATTTGATGGTACACATAATTAATGCTCTGTCCGTTTGTGTGTTTGTCTGCTGTGTGGGCTTTGACCATAGACTGGATGTAAACACATGCTGGCTTGTCAACTGCAATTTTGAAACCTTGAGATGCATGACAGGGAAATAAGTGGGTGGAGTTGGAGAACAGCGAAGGAGGAAACCAGAATATAGTGAAAGTACCAAGCACATCAATTAACATCTATTTACTAAACCACCTAGTCCTTATGGGGGTCATGGTGGTACCGCAGTGTATTCCACGTACCAGTAAGTGAAGGTAGGGGGTACCGCGGACCCTCATGAGTTCATCACAGGGCTGACACACACACACACACACACACACACACACACACACACACACACACACACACACACACACACACACACATATAGATATATAAAATGAAAAATGCTAATAATGGCTACCTGTGCTAATTGACAGGCTGGCTATAATTAATTATGGATTAGTGATTATCAGCTGAGTTACACTAATTATTGTAATTAACCACATACGTAAACTGACACTTTTGTTAGTGTAACCCCTTAAAACCAACTACAGCAGAGCAGCCTGTCAGGGAAAAAACAAGAGTTATGCAGTAAACAAGGACTCGAAATGTCCAACTCGGCAGCTGACATGATGCTAGCTGTCAATCAAACCCACACAGTGCGGCAGACACTAAATTTATCATAACTTTTTGGTTTTTTGTTCACTCTAAACAGGTGAGTTATATAATAGTGACAAATGAACCATTGGGGCAAAACCAATACCAGATTTTATAAATGACTGTGAAAAATTTCTATTGTAAAGTTGTTAATTTTAACATGGGAGTTTGACTCAATTTTAGAGCCAGCGCCTAGTGGATGTTCAAGTTACTACAGATTTTGGCACATTTTGAGCATTTGAAGTTCTTGTTAACTTAAAAAAAATATATTTTGTCCTGAGAGGCACCTCTACTCTAGTTATGTATGAAAAGTCACGTTAACAATACCATTAGAGGATTTAATCATGGTATTTAAAGGGGTCATATTTTGCTAAAGCCACTTTTATTAGTTTTTGGTACATTCATTTGTGTATTTGGGGACCCCAATAGTTCAAAAGGTTTGAATTTAAACCCTCCAGGTGCTGCAAAGATATTTTATATTCAATTTGGCAATAATTGAGTGGATTTCTACAAGCCATTAATTAATTATGTCATAACATTTGCACATATAAGGTCAAGACTCCCGATGCACATTTCCCCGATAATACCATAATTGTTTATCAGCAGCAGCAGTTGTTGTCAATGCTGAAAATAAGTTCAAACTTCAAGCTGATTACCTAAAATGTTCTGTTGTTGGTTAAACGGGACAGAGCAGCACAGTCATCAACCTGGAGGGGGCGGGGCTTGAGGTGGCTCATTTGCATTTAAAGGACCAGCGCTTAAAATGGGCCTTTCTGGTGTCGATACACAAAAATAGGGTTGAAGATGGACCTGTGGAGTTGAATTAATGAAGAATTCAAACCCAAACAGAGCATTTACAGTTTATGTAGACCACAGGGAAATATCTAAAATGCATATTTCCATAAAAAAAAAAGCAAAATATCACTCCTTTAAAAAATTACAATATCCAGCCTGTTACCCAAACTGTACACACACGCACGCACGCACGCACGCACGCACGCACGCACGCACGCATTTCCTGACATGAAGTTCTTTAAAGAGTAGACATGTGATATATTTTCATGTCCAAAATTTTGCAAACAAAGGCACAATTGAAATGTCTTAAGACAAGAGTAACAAAAGTAAGTGCACTCTTAGGAGGAGAACAAATACCTGCTCATTTATCTTTATAAATAATTTGTTAAGCAAAGACAATGATTAGTGTACTCAGTGTTTTTAAATAGAATGAGAGAGTGCTTCATTGTAACTACTCTGTCCTAATATATGTAGCTAAGAGGGGATTCAGGGACGAGCACTGAATGTGTAAGAAGTGATGCATAAGTGACAATTGTTGTAAAAGCTTAATGATAATGGATGCTTCAATATGTCATGTGTGTCTTAGTAATGATGGATCAGAGCTGAGGGAGATGGCAGTTCAGTTAGTAGCTGCTCTAGTAATTCAAGGACGGTTAGATGTCGTAACATTTGATGTATATGAAGGTAGTGACAGGAAGGGATTCACTGACCCCTATGTTTTATGGACATTTGGAACATTTGGATAATTACCTTAAAGTTTAAAAGCATGAAATGAGAGATAAAGATTATGTCGTATAGACTTTGGCAGTTGTTTTATACCAGGAACAGTTTGCTTTTTATACTTAGTTTGGTGCATATACTAAATCTACCTTCAAAGGACTCCAGAAGACTTTTGTTGTTACCCCGCCCCCCGAAGGGGAGGCCAGGGTATTGTTTTTGGTTAGTTTTTTTTTTGTTTGACAGCAACTTTATGCAAAAACTGCTGGACCGATTTCCGTGAAATTTTTAGCAAAGGTGCGAGGTGGTCCAGAATAAATCCCATTAAAGGTTGGTGAATGGAGGTCAAGGTCACCAAAATGTGTTTTTGCAATGATATGAATTAGGTAAAATGTTTGCAAGGGGCGGGGTTTGTTGTGCCTGGCAACACTTGTTGTTCATGTAGTTGAATCATGCAAAGTTTTTGCATTCGTCTGACCCTGGTGAAGATTCTGCACCAATATTATTTTTGTGTTTTTGAGAACAACCTTCATTCTTTTGGACACTCTCTCCATCTGTGGATGTTGTGTCGCTTTTATATGATGAACTCTCTGAGGTCATATATAGTGTTGCATTTTATACATCATCAAACATTAGTGCACACATTTCAAGACTAATTAAAAGGACTCTGGCTAATAGTTCTTTCTGTATCTCAACCTTCAATTTCCATTTACAGTTATTACAGTTGGAGTGGTCTGGTAGCAAAGTCATGAACTGCAGTGTCTCTGGTTCGACTCCTGGTCTGGGTGACCTCTATAAACTACACTGATCGGCCAAATAAAAAAAAAACAAAAACAACCCCACAATGATTTAACTCAGCAAATAGTTTAGATCTTCCCATTAGATAATTACTGCAGTGATTAATATGTTTGACTTCTTTAACCCAAAGTGATGCAATGAGTAGCTTCTCATTTCTTAAACAACTATCTGTTTGAGAGAGAACATAAAGATTGGACTGTTTCAATAGAAAAAAGCTCATGTGGTCTGATGAATCCAGACTGTTCCAGAGTGATGGATGCATCAGGATGAGTAGAGAGGTGGATGAAGTGATTACCCATCATGCCTAGTGCCTGCAGCAGGGGTGTCCAATCCTGGTCCTCGAGGGCCGCTGTCCTGCCTGTTTTAGATGTTTCCCTCTTCCAGAACACCTGCTGGTCTTTATCGTTCTTCTGCAGAGTTTGGTGACAGGCTGATCATTTGAATCAGGTGTTTTGGAAAAGGAATCCATCTAAAACATGCAGGATAGTGGCCCTCGAGGACCGGATCTGGACACCTCTGACCTACAGTACAAGGATGCAGGAGCAGCGTTATGATCTTCGGTTGGTTCAGTTGTTCAGGTTGAAGTTCAAGCATGTTGTGTTTCCAAAAAATGAATCATCCCAAAATCTCAGGTAAAGGTGGACCACCTTTACCTGAGATCGTAGGTGTTTTTGTCCAGAATGTGTCGTTTCCTGCTTCCTCTCTATGTCCACGCATTCAAAGATACAAATTCCCCAAAAATCAGCAAACCTTGATTTTAATATTCACATTCATTTGCTGCATGAAGAACATTTTTTGGTATTCAGAGTGTGCTCACCTGTGAGCCTCTGATTCCAAAAACCATGACACACAGACTAACATTCATGTCCATAATGTGACAAATGCACAAACACACACAGGTTCAGAGACATTGGCTCAGCTTTATTACTAATAAAAACAGTTCTAATTTAAGTCCTAATGTTTCCTGTTGTAAGAATTTAGTAAGATGTATTTCATCAGTATAAGCTGATGAAAAAAGCTGAAAATGTTTTTTTCTGCTGCTGTAAATGTAATTACAGGTATAACACACACATACACAGATCAACAGCGTCTACAAAGACAAAACCGCTCCTCTCAGCTTCAAGCTGTCATCGACCTGAATCATCGGTGCTCTGGGTGCGCTTGATTCGCCACGGCTTGCCAAGCGTTCAGGAAGGAGGACAAGGGTAGCAATCAACACGATTAATAGAACAGTAGATTCACAATAGTCTTGACACCTACAGGGTGACATGAGGAGCAGGGAGGAAGACGGGGAGCCTTCACTTGTCTTGTGACGCAATGAGCTCTAAAATATTCTCAGCCAGGCATGAATTCAAAAGAAGTACCTGGTGGGGTGAAGGATGGAAAAGAGGAAAAGAGGAGAGAAAGATGTTATTTTAGTTGGACGACTGACAGAGAGAAGAGACAAAGGGATGTGAAGAAAAACTAAAATGAAGCTTAAAAATTGGGATGATTTTCCCTCCTTTCTCTCCCTTCGCCTCCCCTTCTCCATTCCCCTGCATTCACACTGACACACTCACACAGATCTGTAGCCAGAGTTGTCATCCTGCTGGTCATCACATGCCTAATTCAGAGGAACAAAACAGGTCAGCACACACACATACTCACTTGTGCGCTCGCCCACAGATGTAGCTTGACTTGTCATGCTGTGATGTAAGTCTGCTGATCATAACACAACTAATCCTGAGGAACAAAGCGGGTCAGGAACACAGACGCCCACACACATATAAACCACTGGGGGGAAATGGATCACAATGAGAATGTATCCTCATAGTCTTACCTAATATTTAAATTATAAAATCACAGCTTTAATAAGAGATGAGATCCTTTTTTGGAATATTTGAACCTAGCAGTATCTTTCTGAATTCCACCGCTGCCTCAGGGTGTTTCTACGGGTAAAGTGACGGTCATCCTCTGATGTTGCCATCATCTATATCTACAACTCTAACATTCTCTCGTCACTTTTTCTTCTGATTTAATCCTCTTGATGTCCTTCAAAAGCTGGAAAAACAATCTTGCTTTAGTAAGACCTCGTCAGTGTCGAACTCAAAGCGTCATTATGTAAGGCTGCAGGTAATTGTCTGCTTATATGGTACTAGTGTTACAGTGCTAGGAACTGAATGTTTGTTGATGTGAGCTTTTCCATTACTAACCTCAGTTATCATCAGTGTACCTGCCTTGTTATCTTGAACACCTCCTCGTGGTGGTTTGGGTGCACAACACTAAATATTAAACACATTGATATAAAAAGGTTTATTCAGACCCGAGTTTAGGTAGTGAAACATCATATTAAGCATTAAACTGAGTATTAGATGCTAGTATTTTTTTTTTATTGAATTGATTTATCAAAGGTTTGCATCATTCCCTTTCATTTGACTGAAAATTATTTTTGTTATGGTCCGTCTGTTCTCATGGAGTTGGTTATATCAGGCAGTTTACTTTGAGTGGTCTGTTATTGCACTTATTACAGGAATATTATGTAAATGCAGCTACCAACTAAGCAGTACCCTGGACAGATGAAGATGAGAAGTGCATGAGCATATGTTCTGTTTGGACATATCAACAGCAGCTGTTCTTTATGAGGGAAAACGCATGTAACATCTCAGAGTTTTAGAAGTCAAAATCTGGCAGGATCTCAAAACATCATGAGCCAAGAAAAGTCTGGAAAACTGTAATCAAACACTCCAGCTGTCACATGTAAATACAAAACATCATCGTTTTTTCCAGCTGTATTTACAGATGATAGCCTTTTACCTGTTCAGAAAAAAAACTACTTGCTAAATGTTATTAGAGATTGCCATGTTAAATCCACCTTTCCAAATATCAAGGGTTGCCTGTAATCTTGTAACCTTTTCTCTCGTTGTGTAAAATGTAACAACTGACGATAATGTCTTCATGTTGAAAAGAAACTGACTTACTTTATTTTAATGAAAATGTTTTTCACCCGCTGACTTTAAATCATTACAATAACATGCACATAGTCACCAATCTTCCAAAATCTTAATACATGCAGCTGCATGTCTTCAGTGGTGTTTCTGGCTATGGGATGCCCCCCTCCTGTCACCAAACTGTCTCACCAGTGTATTGCCAACTAATGTTTGGCTCTCCTTCTGGGGTCATTAAATCTTCCATTGCAAAAACTGGCATTTTTTTCCTAGAGGCCATGGGACTATTCAACCAAATTCCTAACCTCCATCCAAGATAATTTAATCTGTCCTTGGTGGCTTTTTTGTAGTGTCATATATTCACACTTGGCAATTCTGCGCTTCCTCTGCAAAGGCAGTGGTTACATTTTCAAGGAAAAAACTTGGCATAAAAATTGGCTCATCTTCTGTGGAACCAACAAATAATTCCTCTACTGAGTATGATAAGTGTTAATGGAGATAAAAGAGGTCATTTGATGAATAAATGTGGCTCCATCTTGATCCCTTTAACTGCTGTTGGCTTTGGCTTCTGGAAATAAGTTGTTACTCTGCAGATTCCATTAACATAGACCTACTTGATGTCTAGATCAAATTCACTTGTGAATATTTTGTTCTCATTTGGAAAATAGCTTGACAAGATCCATTCACACTGTAAATAAAGAAAAAAATGTGTTTGTTTCGATGTATTCCCTGTAGAATAAATCTATGCAAATTTCTTACGGAAGTTTATCTGTGAAATCATCTCACACAAATCTGTGTCATTAAAGAGGAGCAAGTTTCACTACAAAGGTATAAATTACTTCTCAAAATGCCACAGCGAAGACGACAGAGATGATGATACAAAAACACCTCTGCATGAACTCGTATGTAATGTTACTGCGATAGATAGCAGCCAAATAAGCTTAAAGAGAAAAACAATGACAGGCTCGAAGTCCTGAAGTGAGACCAGTATGAGTCCCATATACAGAGTCAACACACAAAACAAATGGTGGAAGGGTTATTTTGAAAAACAGCTACTGTGATAATTACTGTGAGTGAAAATGCTGGTTCTGTGAGCTATGGATATGTTTACTGATTCTGTTTGGGGAACTTTAAATGACCACTAAGATACTGACAGAACATGTCTGCTGTCAAAGCTGTCATGTTACTATGGACGAGCTGTTGGAGGTTTATTCTATTCAATATTGTCATACTCCCTTCTTCTCAATCAGAGGGGTTCAAACGGTCCTCATTGTTTTTGAACACATCATTTTAGATTCAATCATTCACTTAGACTCAATGACTTGATCAAGTAATTACTGTTTGGGGGTCAAAGGTCGAGGTCACTGTGAACACTGTGACACAAACACAGTTTCACACATAAGAATGTTTCTGCAACATTGTCTAATATGGTGATGTAAAAGTTATGCGTATCAAAAAGGTCAAAGGTCACCTTTGCTGTTATGAAAATGATTTCTATGGAGCACTTTGTGCATTTTTTTAATCTGGTAAAAATGTTCATATATGCAGGGACAGTGAAGGCATCTGAGTGAGTTTATGGTGCCTGTATTTTCCACTGTCATATGAGGTCAAGGAATACTTATTACACTAAATACTAATAATGAGAGCTCTGCTTCATAAAACGGGGTAATTGGTCAGGCTGGATTGGAACATAGAATTTGACACTAGCCTGACATTATTTAAAAAAAAAAAAAAAACCTTGATTGTAATTTTCCTGGAGAAGATGCACAAGTGAGTATGGTGGAGTGGGTTAGTGTTTGTGTCATATTTCACACTGAAAATAAATGCAAGATTCTTTTTTGTTTTGCTATTGTAACAGTGGCTCGCTGTTACCTACAGTATCTCACCAAAGCTTCTGCAAATACTATCAGAACCAAAGGTGATGCACAAGAAAGACAAACAGTTTACTAAAGACAAGCAGACTGAGGACTAAGGACAAGCAGACTGTGTTACTGGAACCATGTCCTGGTGGTGGGGGTGTCATGGTCTGTGGCTTCATGAGTACATGGGGGGGGGGCTACAGTTCACTGAAGGAACCATGAACATCAACACATACTGTGACAGACTGAAGCAGAGCATAAGCCCCTCCCTTCATAAACTGGACCACAGAGCAGGATTCCAACATGATGACGACCCCAAACACGCCTCCGAGACCACCACCGCCTCGCTAAAGAAGCTGAGGGTGAAGGTGACGGAGCGGCCGAGCATGTCTCCAGACC
>JAPTYQ010000002.1:1638710-1649262 GCA_029814465.1 Ostorhinchus cyanosoma | reverse complement strand
TGGATGGATGGATGGATGGATGGATGGATGGATGGATGGATGGATGGATGGATGGATGGATGGATGGATGGATGCGAGGATGGATGCAAGGATGGATGGATAGATGGATGGAGTAAAATTGTGTAGTTTTAAATTGAAATCAGTATTTTAGAAAAAAAATACCAAAACATATTATGACTCAGTCTGTAAATAGTGTTTACTTAGTACTTGAAAAACAGCTGTTCAAACTACATCCCCAAAACCATCCACCACTAATAGTAAACAAACTTTACTAGTGTGCATGGTCAAGTAGAGAAAAATGACCATTTCTTCCTAAAAAGCTGTCCATGGGGTTGTGTGAAGTTTCCGTTTCAGCAGATCCATGTCTCTCTGTGCTGAGGAATCACAAACTGTTGTCTTTGTTTTGTCAGTCGTTGTCAGAAGGAGCTCAATGCGAGCAGACACGTACACTCCATATAGAGATGCAGGGATGAAAATGTGTCGTGGCATGTAGATCAGATGTGATTGTCTGACTAGTTTGGCACCTGTCAGTTTCTTTTTTTCCTCTTTTTTCCCCATCCTTCTTTCATTCATCACATCTGTCTTCTTCTGTTGCAATGGTTTTTCCCTCTCCACTTTCCTTTAGTCTTCCCTCCTCTCTTTCCAACTCTGTCCATTTTCCATTAGACACCTGTCACTATCTTGTCCTTAACTGTCCCTTCAGCCTACAAACCGTGTCCTGTCGTTTTACTGTCACTGTTTGTATGTGCATGTGTGTGATTAAAGAGACACCAGTGTGTATTTGTGTGTGTGGGAGGGTGAGTTCGAGCGTGTTCGCTTGTCTCAGCCTTCCTGTCACTTGAAAATCATGTGTAAGTCAGTGAAGGCTGCAAAGTAACTTCTTTCACCACACAATCTGCAGGGCTAGTCACTTCACTAGTGTCTCTCACTCTTCTTTGTGTGGACATGTCCGTCTTGCATGGTCAAATCTGAAACTGCTAACACTGTGTCTTTTGTTCGGTCTTGCTTGTTTTCACTGACCTTTATTGCTTCTATCCAAGGAAAACTATACTCTGTTCAAGAGACTTATTTAACAACATGGTGTACAGTACTTCTTAACACAAAGTACAAGATCTTTATTTGTCTCCAGGGGGGAATTGTTTCTCTCACAGTGACAATTCAAACCAACAACAATTTGACAATAGCAATGACAATAACATGGTAAATGGATGAAATTTTCAGATCTTTTTTAAAGCACTAGATGTCTTTAACTTCTCTAAAAGAAGATCCACAGTTACATATTTTCTTGTTAAATATGTTTTGTATATCACAGCAATTTTGCTGGGGGGCATCTTCACATAGGGGCACATGGGATCTGTTATTATGTAATTTTTATTTTTTGTGGAGGACTATAATTGTGATTTTTCTAAAAGATCTAAAATTTCCTGATTTGATGCATTGAACATGAAAAAAGTAATTTCACATCTATATTTCAAATTATTTTTCATGTATTTCAAGGTCTCCCATAAAAACAGTGATGTCACTGGAAAGAGCATGTCTGCATTAATCATTTGGCATGTAGCTTGGTTTTTTAGTCACAGTGCAATACATTACAGTAAAATATGGAAAAAGCAACAAAAAAATCTCAAATATGAATTGCTTACATGCAGATTACTCTCAGCATAAGGTGGGTCTTCTTGCAAACTAGTAACTATAGTTAACATAGTGATACTAGGATACTAGCTACATCCAGTGTACTTTCACTCTCTCTTGTTTGAGCTAAACTGGTGTAAAAGCAGTAGTGATTTCTGAAGCTGTAGTGATTTACCATCACATGCTGGGTTTCAGTCTTGCTACACTTGCCTTAATGGCTGTAGAGTGTCTGTATCAGTCTGAATGACAGATGTATTTGTCATATTCGTCATGACCATACCATGTACTGCACCATGAAGCCCACACCATAACATCCCTAGTGTTTGTGAGGATTAATAATATTCTGAGTGAAACAAGCTGAAAATGGTCAGGTACATTTACTGAAATCTGATGATTTGAGCTATATACTTTTTAAAAATATACTTATATCTATACTTTTAGTATTTGTAGTTTTTGTTGAGTATAGGATATGTGTACTGATGACATTTGTAATTGTAACACATGCAAATAAACCCAATCAACAAAGCATGTTAAGCTACAAGCATTGAATTACAGAGAACATTCATAATGTTTAAGGAAAAAATAAAGATGTAGTAATTAGAACATTTTTCACTTACGCCTACCTCACGAATCCCCTAAGTAACCGCTACGAACACCCTATGAACATTTTATGGACCATTTTGTACAACCTTCTCAAGGTGGCCTTATAAGAATGGAGAGTTCATAGACCATTCCTACGTTCGTAGCCGGATGGATGATCTTGTGCAAGATTTTCTACAAACGGGCTGTGAAATGCCTTTTGTAGGGCGCCCTAACGAATGCTTGAGGGACAGCCAAAGAACAACACACAACATTCATGGATCAGGAGGACATTCCAGAACCCCAGCTGCAAGTCGATCGCAACAACACATTACACTCTCTTTAGGGGCCTCTTTAGTGGTGGACATAAGGTGTTCCTATATGCAGTAGTATGACATTTGTGTGACATTCATGGCATTCTTAGAGTGAGGCAGAGTGAATGACTGGACTCAAATGCACGGTACTGAAGGGAAAGTGTCTTATTAACAGAAAAATAAGCATGAAAAAACAACACAAAACCTGGAGGGAGATAATGCAGAGTTCACAGGGTGATGAGGATCAGGATGATGGAGAGAATGTGTGTAACGGACAGTTAGGGTTAGGCACTCTGTGGTGGACGGTTAGTGTTTTTCACGTTCAGTTCCCTCTATTATTCTTGTGCATCTTTGTTTTATTCTTGTACCTTCTACTTCAAATTTCATGTCTTTTTATGTCTCCTAATTTTGATTATGTTTAACAGTGCTGGTCAGTTTCTCCACACAATCTACAGGAATGTGTGATTCAGCACCATGGACAGTGCATGATCCCAAACACATGCTGGGTCATATTTTAATCATTTGACTTGACATTACATTACTTCATCTATCAGTGTTCCTCTAACTTCTACCTTTTTACTTTATTCCGTTACCTACAGAAAAATAACAGGAGAGTGAAACGAAGGAGGGTAGAATGAAGACGAACAAAGAACGTGACAACTGTACGGTCTTCATATGACACAAAATCATGTAATTTTCCTCACGGAGGGCTCAAGTTGCTTTTCAATTTGAACGGCAGCCGTACCAACTTTGTAAGATGGCTGTAAGAAACTAATGCTTCCTCCATGAATGTCTATGAACTCCAGATTTTGTATGAACTAGGAGATTCGTATGAACCCATCGTTCTTAAGAATCTATGTGACCGAGGCCTTAAGCAACATTCATAACACTAGAGTTGTAGTCAAGACATTCTAAACACAATCATTTTTAAGATGATTAAACCTCTAAAGGGGATAAAAATGTGTGTTTTGTTATTGTAAGTTACCAGTATGTAATGTAAAATAAAGAAAATAATCCAAGAATATTGGAATTCTTTTCTAAATTACAGCTTTGATGTTAACCAATAAATCAGACAATTTGTGGTATTGACTGGTTTTGAAAAAAAAAAAATCCTAAAAATGCATTTCATTTAATGATTAGTTTTGTAGATAATTCAGGTAGAATAGTCCCTGTTTGCCGTTCTCAAACTATTACTATGGATTGTACCAGGGACCTCACTTTTCCCCATTATTTTTGTTTCATACTTTTTATGATATTATTGCTACTAATAAGAATATGAATAATGAGAATAATAAAAGAAATGAGAAATAGTTGCTGGTGCCTGCTGTGTGTCTTTCAGCACCACAGAGGCACACTCTTCATTTCAGCAGCCAATAATAGTAACATATTTTATGACTGGTGAAAGAAAATGAGTTCAGTAAAATATTTTATTCTGTGTGACAAAGGCAAGAAGGAAAATCAAATCCTTTATAAATGTTCTGTATATGTCTATAGTTTACAGTCATTATTCTTATCAATTTGAATATGAACAATTAAAATAATAAAAGAGATGAAAAATAGCTGATACAGAGAGTCTTTTAGCGGTATGAAGGCAGAGACTGATCATTGAAATGACAACAGTAGTTCATTTTTTTCCACACCTTATAAGCAATGTTTCCTACAAAAGTACTTGTTTTCGTGTCAGTCAGATAGACCGTAGATGAAGGAGTGGACGGGGACTGCTGTGCCATCACCCAATTGTTTCACTTTAGGATTAGATCAAATCCCTGAGCCTTCATCAGGTGCGTCTATGTGCAATATGACTCTGGAGACCAGAGCAGGTCATTACAGAAATGACTTCGCTCCATCTGTGTGCATAATTTTGAGTTAGAGAATCACCTGCAAAAAGTGTCCACTCCCTGAGACGCTGCTTCTGGATTGTGTCCTTGCTAATTTGCACTGCTTCAGTAAATCTGGTTAGTAAAGATACCAGTATGCCCTGCAATAAATTTAACTCAATTGATTTGCTAACTCAAAGATACATTTTCTATTTTACAGCAGTTAACTTTTCTTCTTTTCATTTTTTGCCTTTTGTTCTTAATATTCATGTACATATATAATACTTGGCTGGACCACTTAAAGCTTTTAGCATTTATGCCATACAATGGTTATGCAAATGTCTGTGTTTATGCAAATTTCTTCTGTCTGCAGTTCCATTAATTTCTCACCAAGATCTAGAATTGATGATGGCAGAGCTGGACCACGGCATGCAGTCTTATCCAGCACATCCTAACGATTCTCAATGGAGCTCAAGTCTGGACTCTTTGGCAGCCAATCCATGTGTGTAAATGATGCCACGTGCCCCCTGAGCCACTCTTTCACAATCTGATCCTGATGAATCCTGGTTTTGAAATGTAGTGTGCATGTGGAACTGTAATTGTAGTGCAACCTCTTTTTTTTTTAGTATTGCATAACCACAACTAGATATTTCATGTTATGTTGAACAATCACTGGTACAGCTAACAGTTTATCTGCTGAAGCTCCATGTTTTGCTTGGATTGTACATTAACAGGTAAATCTACTCTACATTTGTCCAAATGCTCTGAGAAAATATTTGCAGTGGTCCCAAGGAGCTGCTAGAGAGTGGACCTCTGCTCCCACATCTACGTACACTACTCTAGTTAATGTAAGTTTATACAATCATTAGCGGTCTCTGAACGTCTGTCCCGAACTGGATTTTTTTTTGCTTCCAATTCGATCAGATTTTTTGGGAGTAGTTTTGCCAATACTGATCCAATACCAATCCGATACCAACTTTTTACAGTGAAATTTTGATTTAAATATGGAGTCATTATTTATAGGTTATTATGCTATTATTTTACATGAGATCACAACTGAGCTGAATGTGGAACCTGAGCTAAAACAAGTATGACACCTTTGACTCTTAATAAATTTAGTATAATTTTTACACTTTCCAAGTTTATACTGTGGGCCAAATTAGAACCTTTGGCAGGCCAGTTTTGGCCCATGGGCCAAATGTTTGCCACTACTGTAGTGCGTCTGTGGACAGGTCCGTCCACATATGCATTCCGTGCCGCAGAACAGCGGGTTAATCACGGATTGGATCGGGTCAAAAGAAAGTCTGTTTATTTGCGGGGTGGGTAGGGTCAAATAATTCAACAAAAGCCCTGCGAGTTGAAAAACCCCGACTCCCATATCCATACCAGAATGAGTACGAGCTGATCTTAAAGTGAAAGTGGCACCAAAATGGCTAGAGTCTGTCAGAAAAGTGACCCCCGAGAAGAGACTCACGGGTAAGTTTTCTATTACAGAATTCTGACCCCTCCTTATGGAAAACTGACCCACCCCCAATAAAAAAAAGTTTATTGAAGGCATATAGCAGGCCTGTAACAGTTCACAAATTTTTCGGTTTGGTATGTTATCAGTTTTGAAAGCCATGTTTTTGTTTTTGTTTTTTTTTTCAGTTCAGTATGGACAGAAAGAAAACCCTCAAAATGTGTTTAATACATTTATTATGAATTTTTTAACATTTCTCCCCCAATTTTTGGAGACAATAGAATATAGAAAAACAGGAATAACATGATTCTGCTGCTATAAATCAAATCAAATCCAAAAAATAAAATATTACTAAATGTATTTTAAACATTAGTATTGCACTTTTCCCTGAAAGGTGGTGTTGAACAAACAAACAAAAAATTCAATTCATAGTTCTGTCATTTCCCATTCTACATAAAAATTAGGTTAGATTAAACTTGAAAAAATAGCAACAAAAGGAGGCAAACTTGTATTTTCTATTAGCAAACTTAAGAGCAAGATTGACAACAAAATTAACCAAACAGCTAACAAACTGTTTAGGCCACATAGATACATAAAACTGTATAGAAAAAAAAAACCAAAAAACTTTTTTTTTCTCCACAATTTTTTTCTGAATTTAGGGTAGATTTAATGTCTATGATGTCCAGCAAGTGACCCATGGGTCAGATTTCTATGGGGTCAAAACTATTTGACACCAGCCCTTCCTGAGGACATCTCCATCTGGAGTCAAGGCCACATCATTACATTAACCTGTAGCATTTATTCCAGTGATTCATGTCCTCTACCACATGAATTATAAGAACTCCTGACGTTCACATACATTCATATCATCTGCTGAAATCATCAAAACTAATGTCTCTCCTTTAGCTCTGTCGTATTTGGCTTACTGCTGATTAGCAAATGCTACAGTCTTTGCTCAGTCAAATGGTGGTCACAACAAACATTACACTCTCAATATGTGCATGTTAGCAATAGTAAGCATTCTTAGTGTTGTAGTATCCTGCTCTAAGTGTTTTTCTCTACATGCTGCTGTATGTCCTGATGGAGCCTGTAATGGAAGTACATGTGTTTCTGTCCAATCGGCCCATGAGAGAAATCAAACCCTGACCCTGGCACTGTTTCTGTCTCACCTTTCCCTCGGATCTCTAAATAAAGACCACTTTCATGATGCCAATTAAATGTATTTTTAATTGATTGATTGATTGATTGATTGTGTTGACATTTGATTAAAGTCTCCAGGCTGCCAAGAGTTAGAATCAGTGAGAGTGGAGTATGACATATTCATTTCCTTTAACCCGGATATCTCTGGGTTCACTTGATTAGAGGTGGACTGTGGCCCGTCTCTCTCACTCTATCTTCATTGCAGATGCAGAGCTGTGTGTGTGTGTGTGTGTGTGTGTGTGTGTGCGTGTGTGCGTGTGTGTGTGTGTGTGTGTGTGCGTGTGTGTGCGTGTGTGTGTGTGTGTGTCAGTGATGGATGTATTGCAGATGGTCTCAGCTCCATCTAATTATGCTGTGGACACTGGAGGAAGTCCCGTGCAGAGGTCACTTAGGACGTCCACGCACACAAAGACAGAATAAGAGAGTGAGATGGCTCGAGGTGCCGCGGTTGAATGGACTTTTTCTTAAACAGTCTGAACCGTCAAGACAAGCCACACACATACTGGATCAAGGATACACTGCTCCTTTTGAGATTTCTATTTTATCCTCAAAAGAAATTTTGAAATGTTCTCCGCACGAAGGTGATATTTCAAAACATTTTTTCTACGCATGATAAATTACTTTAGTTCAGTGCACCTCCACATATTACACAGACTCAGACAAAGCACTGGAAAAGTTCTAGCCTCACCCACATGAACATAAAACAGTTCTCAAACACATTAACTACTCCGGTCCAAATTTATAGGCTTTACTTCGAAGTTAAGTAGGTTGCATCTTAATAACATCATCCATCCATGAAGTCCCAATGTTGTAAAAAAGACGTTTTATGGGAATACTCCATCTGTGCTCTATGGACAAACTGTGGTTGTACAGGACAGGACAGTGTCCCTGCAAAGCACAGGTGATGATATTTCAACTGTGACAGAAACCTAAGTTCCTCAGCATGCTTTAGTAGATGCGCAGCTAAAAATATATAAAAACCACAGCGAAAAACACATTATACACACTAGTACCACTTAATTTATTTTTTTAATGTAGCATTGGCTTATGTGCAGTTTTAATATCTCTGATCTTTTTTGTTTTTTGTCCTAATTTCTTGCAAGGCCAAAACCTCAAGTTCACTTCCTGTTTAAAACTTTACAGTAAGTGTTAATGAATATTACATACTGGAGTATTAAATATTAACCAGCACTTCATAACAGTTAATTAATACGTCTTATAATGATTTACTAATGGATTTAAGTTGACTAAGGCATTAATATTAGAATTAGTTACATTAATTAACAAAAGGATGCAATAAGCAATCAACTAATGTTTTAATTTGTAAGTTGATTTAAGTTACATGAAGCCTTTTTATTAACTGTAAATTAAAATTTCCTTCCACATCATTTTAAACGAAGGCATTAACACATTAATGTTTGTATTAAGTAACATTAAGGGTAACTTCATCCACTGCATCCTTTTGGAAGTTTCTACAAAGTCATAAACATCCTGGGACTGTGAACCATAAAGGGCTAGTTTGAGGTTTCCTACTGGTTTCGCCACTTGAGAAAGGCAATTACAAATCAATATCCACGTAAGTGAGTGTTAAATTCACCTCAATATTTTCACCTCTTTTTTTTCTCAGTGTCATACAGTCCCTTACCCAAGGAGAAATTAAGCCCTGAAGCATCTTAAAGCTGCTAAATAGTGCACTTCTGCAACCTTGATTGTGTCACTGTGGTGTTTTAAGATGTTCAATCGAGGCAGCGGTTTTAAACGGCAAAACTGTTACATAAGTTGAGCGTGATGGTTTGGAATAGAGCAGTTTGACCCTATGGAAAATTAAAGATGTTTGTTTGCCATATTCTGTATGTGTAACTCTTTATATATATACTGCTGCTGTATGTTCTGTAATCCTACTCTGATTTCATTGTGTTTTAACCTACTGTACCTAAAATGATTTGGAGTATCTTGAAAATGTGTTATTATTATTGCTGCTGCGTCTACAGTTCATAAGTGTGTCTAAACTTTGAAACACATCATAGCCAATAAGGAAAGAGACACAATCAATTGGGCAGACTGTCACTGGAAAAGCTCTGGAAAACACCAAGGATGCAGATTTACACACTCTGTAGGGTCTGTGTGCACCTCCTAAAACACAGATTTATGTGTATATATGGCTCAAACCAACACAAGAGTCTACATTTTGAAATTCTACTGGATTAATATGGAGTCTAAAGTGTGCGCAGATGCAGTTCTTGTGGTGCTGGTGGATTTTCTTCTAGGTTTTGTGTTGCAGAATCGTGTCTGGCAACAACAAAACTCGCTTTACTATTATGCCATAAACTTTCCCTAAACCTATAAAAGGCAATGAATATAATTTATGTTGCACTTTGTATACATCCAGAAGCCAAGAGATTAAGGAAAACAATGATATCTCAGTGGTGTATTTCAGGAATTGACACAGAGGGAGCTAAACTATTAAAAAAAATCCTCCTCTCATTACTTATCCCAGGCCTGTGAGAGAAAACAGCTCACACTTCTGAATTTTAAAACCGCTTTGGATAGTGACCAGTGTGAATTATACACTTGAACATATAAAAACCAAAGCATCATATAATTAGAAGGTAATATGTTCTAATCGTGATAATTATGTTTTGTCATTATGTCACTATGATTCCTGTATTTTGCTGATTAGCTCTAAGTTCTGTGACTTATTGACATATGAAGTTTAAAGGCTTCAAGGGGTAGAATGTAAAATAAAAATATAGACAGAGGGTCATAGGTGGGTTAGCTTAGTTTTTAGGAGTGTGGAATGTTTATTGTTTTATTGTAAGGTAAGGTCTGCAGGGCAAGGACAGCTGCTGTGGGGGTGATATGTGAAGGGGTTGACTGAAGTTAAGAGCAGGACGGCAACACCCCAAGTAAGAGTAAAAAGAAGTAAGAAAAAAGTCAACTCTGGGCACTCACTCTGAAATACTAAATTTCAACCTTACTGTGTTATTGGAGGACCTCGCAAAACTTTATTGCTTTGAGAAATTTCAAATTTTATTATTGTGATGTAGAAAATCAAGGTTAATGTAGTTACCATATTTAGTTCCCTACATAAGTAGCAAAAAAATAATAATAAATACATATAAAAAATGTATGTAAAATGAAATGAACATGTATTTTAGAACATTAGAACATCACTTTTAGAACATAACATAAGCACTGATCCAAACACCTGTCCACATCCACATTAACCCTTTGAACATGAATCCTTACATTAGTACCTTTAATTCATGGTACCTAATAAAGCAAGTCCACTCACTGTTCATGCAGAGGTGGACTTCATTGGACCTGAGATTGTTGACTCACTGTCCTCACTGTAAATACGTTTGTCACTGTCTTGTAATGTATGTGGAAATTACCAAAAATAGTCACTTGCCCAGTAAAGGGTTAAGGACAGGGAGTCAGAGGGGTGGGGCTTATGCTTTATGTCTGTTGGCCAAGGAATCAGATTCTGTGTAACTTTGGGAGACCACAGATCTGCGTAAGGTTGCTCAATGTTCATGAAATGATTGATT
>JAPTYQ010000002.1:1622773-1635017 GCA_029814465.1 Ostorhinchus cyanosoma | reverse complement strand
CGTCTTCGGTACAAGCTTTTCTTGGGTAGATCGAGCAATAGAATAGCATGTTGAAAATGACCGAAGTTCCCCTTTAATGCCACCACTATGAAGTCACAATTATAGATCCATCAACACTATACAAAACCCCCACAAAATAACAAGGCATGGATTACAGAGAGAGAGAGAGAGACAGAGAGAGAGAGAGAGAGAGACAGAGAGAGAGACAGACAGAGAGAGACAGAGCGAGCCAGGCAGACATTTGGTGTATAGATGGTGAATACCAGTATTACTAAAGTAAGAAACCCAGTTAAAACAACTCCAAACCCCTGCTCTACAGCTGCAGCTGTGCCATGTACATCATCTGGAGAAGTTCAGTATCAATATTTATTTAAAAACATGACAAAAACATTAAAATAATGAATTAAAAAACATCCTAGCCTACTCACCAGAGATGCTTATTATTCATATACAAACATTATCCTCCTTTCTTTGTGCAGGAAAACTTCAGTGACTTTGACATAGAGTCGATTTGTGTTTTTTCAGTCCTTTTTAACATTCTACTTCAAATGTTCAATTCAATTCAATTCAATGAGCTTTTCTGACATAAATCAAAAAGAATATTGTCAAAACTATATCAAATAATAGTTTTATTCTCACCATCCAATCAGAGGAAGGATAAATGTTGAAGGCACTGGGGGACAGCTAGCTGGCCCTCTGAGGTGAAACTGAAATGTGATTGATCAAAGAAACAGTCCTGATGCTTTACAGTTTCAGTTACATGGGCAGGCACTATTCAGTTTGAAAGCCCTGGGCCAATTAAATTAATGCTGGCAACACATAGAGACTGAAATCTGATTGGACAAAATATCTTTCATCCACATCCACACACTGGAGGCAGTGCAGCCGACAGAAACACAAACACTCTATTGGGACTAAATGAATACAATTTCATGGAACAAATCTCAGAATTGAAGTTGTAAATGTAGGTCAGTGTTTCTGATGTATAGAATAGAATAGAATAGAATAGAATAGAATAGAATAGAATAGAATAGAATAGAATAGAATAGAATAGAATAGAATCTTATTTTGTCAGTAGTCGTGTGTCACACCTGAAAACATGCACCACACACTGAAATTTGTCTTCTGCCTTTAACTAATCAATAGATCATGTATCACACACACACACTACATGCTAGGAGCAGTGGGCTCACCAGGCATCCAGGAAGCTAATTAGAGGGGGTTAAGTGCCTTGCTCAAGGGTAAGGAGAGAAGGTCTTGCAAGCCCTGACAGATCATATATATATATATATATAAAGATAAAACTGTGCTAGTCTTTGTTAGTGTTCATTAACACCACATTCCCACAGACAGTAGCAGCTTAATTCTTGTTGACTTGGTATGAAATTTGTTTTGTTTCCACAGGACTTGGACCCCAAGGCACCATTAAAGGTTAAAAACGTTAACTCACTCTCTTATCCCCGTAGGGAAATTTGGTCTCTGCATTTTACCCATTCTAATGCACACAATGCTTAGCATTAACATATAGCATACACATTAGGAGCACTGAAGGCCCCAGATCTTCATCAGTACTGTGGTCAGGGATAGTAAGGGAATGTCAACAAAGGTTGAACTGATGCCTTCAATGGGAGAGCAGCATAAGCTGAGAGTGAACATAGGTTACGTGCTTTGCTTTAGTGTTAATCAGATATTTAGCATACGTTTATTGAGGTTTAATATACAAGATTTGCACATGCTCATGTTCTTAAGTGTAAGGATTTTAAAAAAACACAGCCCATATAAATCATTATTCTAAGGCTCATCATGGATGAAGCATCATCAGCATCACCATTAGCATAGAAATGGAGTCATAAGAATATAAAAAAGTGACCAGTTCCTGGTAATGAACAGATTTCAGTGGAAGTCCCCCATGGGCATTTGCCCCCACTGGAGCTGACAAAGTAAACAATACTTGTGTTTCCACTAGATGTGTCCGTAAACTGACTTTGGGTCAGTATGAGGCTTTTTGACGGTCACTGTATTGATCTCTACAGAGAAGACGAGACAGAAAGGAAGTCATGATTTAGGGACTCTTGGTGGAACCCAGACATAAAAGCTGAATAGCAGTAATTAGAGTCTTGTTGTTGAACTGAGGGAACACAAGCTGGTAAATACAGTAGTTTGTGTGTATCACTTTATCAGTTGCTAATAATTGCCTTATGGTACATTTGTGAAGAACGGGAATAGTATTAATTATTAGTTCCAAGAATTACAATACAGGAGTAAAATGTCATTCATCTGTCTTCACCATATTCACAACACTCAGAAGGGGTTATGAATAGGCAAGACAAGATAATTAACAGGATATGAAAGAAAGGAAAAAGCCTTTCTGCAGCAGAAAAATGCACACAATTGTTCAAGTTTTGCTCTCTTTGAAATCTGGAAAAAGAAAGCTAACATTTTTCATGCCCGTGTTATTTAAATTCCTCCAAAGAATGAACTTCCCTCCTTTGGCTGAAGCCAGTGAACCTGAATCTAACCTCACACTGACCCACTTCATTTCAAGGGTTTGTAGAAAATAGTCTGGGGTTTATGAAATGCAAATGTTGACTATAGGTGTCATAAACCGTGCATCACTTACAGGTAGAAACATAATATAACACATTTTTAATATGCCCATACAATATATATTATTATATAAATTAGTCTAAATATTTGCTGTTACTCTGTCTTTTCTAACTATGTTGATATTTTGGGGGCATTATTGTAAAGTCTAGCAGAGTAAATAATTCAAACCAGTAAACCGTGCCAACTTCACAGGTATAACTCTGCTGCTGATGTTGCACTTTAACCTTCCTGTTGAGCTCGGCAGGCACAAAGCCAGTTTTCTGACCAGAATCACTATTGGCATTGAAGTATCTCAAATACAACCTGCTTGGAATATTTTAGAAATTGATGAGATTTCAAAGGAAAGGCCTTTTCAAAAGTTATTTTACTTGCAAATCTCTCAAAAATATGGGGCTGTTTTTAAAGATGTTGGAACAAAATACATGTAATTGTAATATGAAGTCTTTCCTTATTGAAAAAAACAGCATTGTAACACTTTCTATGAAGGTCTAGTTTACATTCTTGGTCAGAGTAAATATAGAATACAGGGTATTTCACACACATGTTACCATCCACAATGTTAAACTACATAAGCTTTGATTAATATTCATGAAAGCAGTTAGCTATAGTAATTATAATTACACTCCATTACAGTTACAGCAGTGATTTGCATCTCATTGTTTTCCTGGATGTATTTTCATGAAGTCGAAGGCATACTGATCACTGTCAGCCCTCCTCCTGTTTTTATTAAAACACAAGTGCAGTTTGAGCTTGTGTTTTGGCCTCAGGGAGAACAGGCTTATTGACACATCTTCATAAATACTATATAGACATTTTGGTTAGGGTCCACAGAGCAATAGCCCCTCCGTTTTTGTTAGGCACCATGTATTCCTTCATGTATCATGACAGCTTTGCTCTGTGTTATGTTTTTTCATGTAAAAGCTTCTTTTGTCATCAATATTGCACAATATAGTTGTTTATTTTCTTTTACCCTGCTGTTGTACATAGACAGGAGCAGAAAAGGCTCAGTGGTGGAAAATATTCAACTTACTTTCATTTACCTTAAATGGAAAATACTGCAGTCGGTCTTGAAAACATTCAGCCTTTTCCATAGTTACATTTATACCAGACTCATCATTTTCCAGGTTTTAGAACTGCCAGTTTTTGTTTGTTACACAGATAATCAGATAAGAAAATGAATGAATGTCACACATGTACCTTCAAAGGTTTGAGCATTCTACGGTGGTGTGTAGTAATGGGTTATTAAAGCATAGGTTATATTTGGGTCAACCATGTTTTTCTTTTTACATCGTTTAAGACCTTAGTAAAGTGAACAGTCTCAGTTTATGGCTTCAATAGTAAGAATGCTGTATGTAGTTTAGAACAAATAGTGTATTTTATTTTAGTTATACAATACAAACATAATAAACCAGTTTTAAATGGAACTAGCAAAAATCTGTTTGCCCAAAGGTCAATGAAAAGCTACAGAGTGAAAGTCAGTCTTATGGAGCTTCTTAAAAATATCACCAGACTCCAGCTGTCCCTTGACCTCTGACGGCGTCCCAGAGCCTATGAACCACAGCTGAAAAACCACCGTCCTGGTCCTTCACCTCTGGGAACAGAAACACATTCAGCAAGCCAAGATGGATCTGAGAGGTCTGGTGGTTCTGTAAGAGGTGAGAAGTTCAAGACCATGCAGTGATTTATGGACATTTGAGAGAAGTTTGAGGTTGATCCTGAAGTGAGCGATGAGCCATTGAAGAGATACAAGAACAGAGGTGTTAAGAGGTGGACACCAGCATTTCACACTAATTGTAACCGGCCCGTAGTGGTTTGGGAGATGGTGATATCGTTGAAATATTCCAGTCTTGATGAGTCTTCTTTGGTCTTTTTCTTTCAGCTGTTCCCTTCAGGAGTCGCTACAGCAAATCATCTTCCTCTTGTTTTAGATATTTCTGTCTTCGAGTCCACCTGCTTTAATTAATGATCAGCTCATCATTAAGCTCTGCAGAAGCTTCCAGGTATCTCATTCCTGGTCACTCCCAAAGAGACCCTCAGCGTCTTAACCTCTTGTCCCTCCAGCTCTGCCTCCTGCCTTTTCCTCAGTGCCTCTGTCATTAACCCATACAACATGGCTGCTCCCACCACTGTCTTGCACACTTTTCTTTTTATCCTTGCTGACACTCTTTTATCACACAACACACCTGACACTTTTCTCCACCCATTCCAACCTGCTTGCACACACTTCTTCACCTCTTTTCCACACTCACTATTGCTCTGAACAAAACACATGGTACCTGAAATCCGCTACCTTCTTTATCTCTGCTCCCTGTAACTACACTGTTCCTCTTTGGTCCCTTTCCTTCACACATATGTATTCTGTCAAGCTGCGACTGATCTTCATCCCTCCCCTTTCCAGAACAAACCTCCATCTTTAGGTTTTCCTCCACCTACTACCTGCTCTTGCCACAGATCACAATGTACAGTAATTTGCAAACATCATAGTCCATGGAGAATCCTGTCTAACCTCATCTGTCAGTCTGTCCATCACCATCGCAAACAAGAAGGGGCTCAGGGCTGACCCCTGATGCATTCCCACCTCCACCTTGAACTCCTCTGTCACACTTACAGCACACTGTGTTACAGCTCTCGTACATGTCCTGTACTACTCTAACATACTTCTCTGCCACTCTAGATTTCCTCATACAAAACTGCAGCTCTCCTCTGGGCTCCCTGTCATATGCTTTCTTTACATCTATGAAGACATAATCCAACTCCTTCTGACCTTCTCTGTACTTCTCCATCAGCATCTTCAATGCAAATACTGCAAATATTGTACTCTTTCTTGGCATGAAATCATACTGCTGTTCATAAATGCTCCTTTCTGCCTTTACCCGAGCTTCCTCTACTCTTTCTCATAGCTTCAACGTATGGCTCATCAACTTTATTCCCCTGTAGTTACCACAGCTCTGCATGTCTCCCTTGTTCTAAAAGATGGGCACCATCAGACTTGTCCTCCATTCCTCAGGCATCCTCTCCCTCTCTTTGATCTTGTTGAATAGCCTGGTCAAAAACTCTATTGTCACCTCTCCTACACACTTCCATAACTCCACAGGCACATCATTAGGACCAACTGCCTTTCCACTCTTTCCTCATCCTCTTCAATGCCTTCCTCACTTCGGCCTTACTAATCTTTGCTACTTTCTGGTCCACAACCGTCACCTCTTCTACTCTTTCCACCTCTCTCTCTCTCTCTCTCTCTCTCTCTCTCTCTCTCTCTCTCTCTCTCTCTCTCCACCACCAAGTGTCCTTATCTAGTTTCTTTCCACATGACACACCCAGTACTCTACCACCTATCTCCCTGATCACATTAGCTGTAGTTGTTCGGTCATCTGGAAGCACCTCCGGACCACCCAGAGTCTGTCTCAACTCCTCCCTGAAGACCACATGACATTCTTCCTTTTTCAGTTTCTATCATTTTGTCTTCTGCACTCATGTCTAGATAACATGAGCGCATGAACGATTCTGATCTGATCTCAGATGGTTCAGAGCTGGAAGAAGCAAGAGCGAACATTGGAATGTATCTATTTGTTTAAGGTTAAACTGCTGAGGTAAACAGATATAAATGAAAAAAAAAAGACAAAATGATTTAGTTTCTGGGCAGTGTTAGGGATTAAGAGTGACTAGCCAAATAAAATTGTGTGTTTAGTTGAAAACATTTTGGGTTCAAACCTTAGGCAGTCATATGGAAGGATAATATGGATTAGTATTTCCTGCCTCTAGACACATGTCCATCAGAACAATATCAGGCGAGATCAATTACTGCATTACAAATGTACAACACTTTACATTATTACCTTTGAAACAGAAGCCTCATCTGCCTTCAAATCCTGCTTACTGACATATACTGACATTGTTTAACTTTAGTGAAGTACAGTTGAAGCAGTGGTGATATAATGAAAACTATCTCATACATCATTTTCCTATAGTTGTGTTCATTACTGACAAAACAAAACTGATCCAAGGGAGAATAAGAAAAAGTAATTGTTATGAAATACATGTGCATTGACAAGCTGCGTGTTGATATGATAAACATCACTGACATTTTATTAAAGAGACTGTGACTGTGATCATTAATAATATAAGATTTATTGTTTTCATGGCACACATTCAGAGAATGAGTGGCTGGGTTGGTGTCAGTAAGAATAATGTAAATGGACATCATGCACTGACAGAAGTACTGACAGAAACTGTAGAGGAACCACAGTCGAAGATGAGATGTCCATTGAGAAATTATTGAAATCACTGGCTCAGAAGATGAAGTAAAGTTAAAATGTATGTAATACTTTGACTTAAAGACATTGAAATTTAGAAGATCTGGAGGTCTTCTAAACGTCAGAATCCTTGCATTGATAGTAGTGGCTCATGGTTCATCTACCAGTCTTTCTGTGCCACTCTAACTTTTTTCTCCCTTCATGCGGCCGTGGATCAAGCTCTTAAAGAGTTTTCCTCCAATACAGAGGATAAACACATCTATGATCCTCCCCTGAGGCTGAGTGGTAGTTTGAGAGATGTGGAGGAAATGGATAAAGGGACTGTATCATTGTACAAGAAGAAGCAAGGGTGGTCTTTTCTCCTTGACGTCTTCCTATAGAAAGGAAATCCTTACATTATTATCTGTCTTCAACTTCAGCTGTCTTTGTCACAGAATGAAAAGGTCTATGGTGAGAAGGTAAAACTCTACAGACATACTGTTCCATGGACTGAACATCACCAGAAAATTCATTTCTTACTTACATTTTTACTTCCCTCACACCACACAACTACATAATTCCCATTAGATGCCTTTGCCAAATGATGCAAGCGATTCTGTAACATTTGTGCGAGGTGACATCAGCTTTCATTACACAATGTATGTGCCAATAGAATTTTATTCTTCTTATAAAATTTAACTCATGCCTGTCAGTTTTCTAGGTATGTTTTAGGGTGTATAGGTAGTCTTTCATTCTAAATGTAAGCTCCATATATTAATCATGGAAAAAGTAACTTTGATGTGACTTATTGGTTGCTGCCATTTAGAATCTACTTGCGAATGGGTTTTTGCAATGATGCAAAAATAAAATTAAAGTGACCACATCTGGACAAAAGAGATGGTGCTGCAGGGTGCTGAGGGATTAGAGGTGAGCCAAAACTAACCCTGTAAAATGTTAGTGTCATTTGAAACCAGACAGAACTGAGAATCTTAGCTTCTATTTGAACTGATTTAAAGATGGACCAGATTATGTAGATTAGAGAGAAATGGACTGATCCCTTGGGAAGGATCCCCTCACACAGAGGCACCCAACGGTTATTAAGACTCTTATGCTCTACCAACTGAGCTAACTGCGCTACTCTTACTTGGCAGAGCATGATTGAAAGAATGAGAAAACAATGATTACAATAACCTGCTGTTTTTATACAGATGTCTTTGGGATCCAGGGATTCTTGGAGGTAAACCCCAGTGACTGTCACAGGTATTGGAACTTTAAGGTACGTCCCTATTGGTTTAATTTTGGTGCTGAGGTCCTTGACCCTTAATTTTAATTATAACCTCCTTTGTCCAGTATTAACTGCACAAAAACATGGAGGCAAACAAGCACATGAAATACTACAAGTATCTGTATATTTTAAGAGTATAATAAAATTTGATGTATTTCACAGCCAGAAATTCATCATCTCGTTTGACCCAAATTAAAACCATGGGAAAAGAAAAAGATGACAGTAAGAGCTTTTGGCATCAGCATCATACAGTACGTTAGAACCTTATTCAACCATTAAATTGAGGCTAAACATTGAACCATGACAAGACATTAGAGCCATATGAGCTTCACTGTGTTTCACAGGAGTGCACCTTCTTTTGCAGTATGAACCTACTTGACCCCTCAGTTCATCTGGATCCAGCCTTTTGTCAGTTCCCAGAGTCAGAACCACACATGGAGAAGCTGCGTTCAGCTTCTACACTCCACATGTCTGGAACAAACTCCCAGAAAGCCTCAGATCAGCTAATAGGCCAACCGATAGTCCTCCTCCATGGCCTCCCCAAATTCCTCCCAGTTTTTGCCTTCATAACCACTCGGGCCTCAGCACACTTGGTCTGCCGGTGCCCGTCAGCTGAGTCTCATGAGCCAAAAAGGCTCGATAGGACTCCTTCTTTAGTTTGACGGCAGCCTTTACTTCCGGTGTCCACCACCGGGTTCAGGGGTTGACCGCTGAAACCCTGCAGCCACTTCGACAATGGAGGTGGTTTTTCTTTTACGCTTAAAGTTTTCATCCGTTTGATCTATTTATCTGTTTTCTTTTCATGCCTATACTTTTAAATTGCTTCCCCTGGACCCTGCTGTAATGCTTTTAATGTTTTATATCAAGCACTTTGAATTGACTTGTACATGAAATGTGCTATATAAATAAACCTGTTTTGCCTTGCTTATCATGAGGATAGTAAGAAAGAGCTGCTTTTTTTTTTTTTTTTATAACATTTAAAACTACATACTTTTTAATCCAGAATTTACTATTTGTAGAGGAAAGCTCCAGACTACAATTATATCACCAGTAGGGGCAACTATATATTTTTTTCCTTTCTGTTTTCATGTCTTGCTGATTGACGTATAAATGTGTAGCCTTTAGTATTGTGGTTACCATTCTTACATTTTAATCGAACATGTTTTTAAAGCAGAGAATGCTTTGTGTTCACACCAGTAAAGCCTTTTTAAATTCTACAGTCAAAGATAAGAGCTGCATTGTTGGATTTTCTATACATATCATTTTTTTTTTATTAATCAATAGGTTGGTATTGTTATTGGATTTTCTTCAGAATGTTGTTTTTAATTCTCTGTGTAAGGTGTTTTCTTCTTTAGGTCCTACTTATACTGTGTGTTGCAGATTTTATTTGGGAGCCTTGTCTTTTATTTCACCAAAAGTTGACTTTAAAAGTATCTGGAAACCAAACAGATGAGCTATTGTTATTGTTGGCAGCCATGCAAAAAAATAAAGTTTAATTGGTCAAACTATACACAAGCAGTCACTTCTATGCATGACCTCTGCTCCTGTAAACATCCTGCTAGGGACAACGAGCATAAAATTAGACTGAGCGTCCTTTCACTGACATTAAGGGAAATGCTATGTACTCTGTGTTTCACTTTATTAGAGGATGATAAGACGTGGAAGGACATGCTCAAACCTCACCAGCTGGCTGTCAACTCGTAAATACCCCTTTGACGTCTCCCCCTGTCAAGAGCTGCCCACAGGAGAGCATGGAACTGTCACAGTGGAACTGCAGCACTGAATGTATTTCACCACCCAAGTTTTAGGTCTGTGACATCAGGGGAGATGAAACTTTAATGATCCCTGTGGGGAAGTTGAATGTAAACAACAGGTCTCATGCATGAATCATGTGTTCCCACAGATTTGATCTTGAAGTGTGGCAACAAGTCTTGTGGCTTTCATTAATACTTTCTTCCTGTTTGTTCTTAAGGCTCCTCCAGGCTGTGAGATTACTGCTCTCTTACAAGATTATCTGCAATCACAGTTCAGGACATGGATGTAGAAAACTCAGCCAGCAACTGGTGAAGAGGAAAAATGGTCCAATCAGGGGATGAATACATTTAGGGAGACGAAACACTCCACTTCTGAAATGCCCCTGCTGTCGTGTGATGCTGTGCAAAGTCTGGAACATAGATTGCTCATAGCTAGTAAATAGAGTCACTGTGATGTTACACATTGATTTATAAACTGCTGTTTGCAATTTGACTCTCGCCACATTGGCTGTTTAGAGCCAGAAATGACAAAAAAAGGGGCCAAAATACAAGAGCTCAAAGAGTCAGAGGTGAGTTCATGCTGAGCGCTAACTTCTGACTCTGGAAAATGGTAAATTCATCAAGTATTCCATAAGAAAGTCATTGTGCAGCCTTATTTGTGAAGCCTTATTGCTAATATAATGGAGCTGCCTCTTACAGTAACAGTGTCTTTTATTAAATAAACCAAAATGGTCAAAGCCTGACACAGTAGACACCAAAGCAGTTATTTATTTTACAAACAGGAAAATGTATAGACAGGAGAACCAAGAGATCATTTATTTGAGGGTTGAAATAACAGCCTCTAGGAGCCAACCCCAGTGGCACAACAACTGTATAAACACTTGACTTCATTATGGAGACAAGGTCCTTGACCCTTGGTACCTTGACCCGTGTGTAAGCAGACAGTATAATGATAACTTTTACAAAACGTCAGGCTAAATCATGGGTAAAAATGTAAATAAAAAGATAAAAAGTGAAGTGACGCAAAGTTAATGATTATACTGTTACAGAACTTGTGTTCATATACACTGTACTGTCAAGCACTGCAGCTTTAATACCAACAACACATTGCAATAGAAGCTCCACTAATCCACAAAGATCAGGTATTTAGTTACAGTAGAAAGGGAAAAACTCTAGATTCTACATTCATAATAAAGACAATGAACACTTGTTCCTTTTCTATGTCTTACCCCTTCAAGGAGACTAGCTACTGATGCTGGTGAATGAATTCTGATGGAACAAATGAACGACCACAGGTTCCAACCACTTCCTTTACCCCACAGTCAATGAACATTCTGTCCTTAAAATGCCTTTTTTTCCCCAGACACAAATATCAGCAGACTCACAAATCTTCAAAAGGTTAAAACAAGTGGGAAAATAAAGCCAAATATTTTAGTAGGTGAATGATTCGTTCAAGGTGCTGCTGCTGAGTGTCTTACTGTAATGTACTGCATTATTACAGATCCTACTAAGTATCCATTGCTACTGTTGTTTATGACACCACTTACCAGCCATCAAGAGTGGGCACAAAGTGTCCTTTAGAATTATAAAATGACCTGGTCAATTGTGGAATGTGTTATCAGGGTGAAAGTAATAAAAAGTAGTGAGGGATGTATTTTATTTGGTTTTTTGTGCTTTTTACGCTGTATTACCCCTCCCACGAGCATGTGAACCTGTGTGTTTGTCTTTCTCTTCTTGTAAAGCTGGGTAGAGTGTTCTGGGTTACAGACCTGGAGGCCACCCATCTGTCTCGCAGATAAAAGCCTGCTTCATTTTACTTCCCATCCCCAAATCATCTCTTACCAGTTGCGATACACCAAGCTGGTTCCATTTAGAATCCAACCATTGTCTCCTGTGCTCAGACTTCCAGGTTACTGCACCTGTTTGACCAGATCCACGCTCCGGACTCTTGTCAACCTTCCTCACAATCTCTGGATCTCACTAGTGTTAATGTTGTCTCCCATTTTTCAATTTAGTCTTGGTCTTTAGTCACTGACATATCATTTTTTGTTAGTAATTTTTTAGTTGACTAAACTTTTAGTTTTAGTCAAATGAAAACTAAAGGTATTTTAGTCTAGTTTTAGTCAAAATATTTTAGTCTCTTATTTTTTATTTCAGAGATGATTTTTGTTCATCATTCCAGTTGAACTGTGTTCCACACAGCTAAGATATTGATTAAATGTCAGGACGGGAAAAAAATTTGTCTTTGAATTAAGGGTTTTTAACTCTTTAACCCCTGAGCCTTGATTCCAGGTAAAGGTTCACATATGAACCCTTTAACCCCTGGTTCCAGGTAAAGGTTCGCATATGAACCCTTTAACCCCTGG
>JAPTYQ010000002.1:1592791-1605215 GCA_029814465.1 Ostorhinchus cyanosoma | reverse complement strand
ATTCCAGTGGACTTTTTGACAAATTTCAGTCTGGCTTCCGACCTCATCACAGTACAGAAACGGCTCTTATTAGAGTGTTGAATGATATAAGGCTGAACACTGACTCAGGTACGGTGTCAGTGCTAGTTTTACTGGATCTCAGTGCTGCCTTTGACACTGTGGATCACACTATACTGTTGAACAGGTTGGAAACATGGGGAGGGCACAATGGAACAGTCCTAGACTAGTTCAGGTCCTACTTGGAGGGGCGGAGTTACTTTGTGACCATTGGAAGTTATGAGTCTGATTGAGTGGCTCTGACATGTGGTGTCCCTCAGGGGTCAGTTCTTGGTCCCATTCTATTCAGCCTATATATGCTGCCTTTGGGTCAAATCCTGCAGAATTTTAATGTTAACTATCATAGTTATGCAGATGATACACAGATTTATCTCACACTGTTCCCAGATGACTGCAGTCCAATAGACTCATTGTGTCACCGTTTAGGTCAAGTAAATAATTGGATGAATTAAAGATGTATCTCATCTGCATACCCTATAGTAAGTGGTCAACATAATTGTATTTTTCTCAGGCTACTCATGTCTCATTGCCTTTATTGGCAAGAAATTATTACAGCATTCACTACTCCTGCCTTCACAGTTTCTGCAGTGTATAGCTGGTAAAAGCTTCCAATAACCTCTTTGAGCAGTGCTGTTGTTTAGAGTAATTATTCCACTTCCGGAAATTAACATCATGTTTTTTTCTCCAGTTACAGTGTAAAAAGTGCAGTGTTTAACGCTTGGCAGAGGTTTGACAGAAGCACAATAGCTTGTACTGAGAGGCAAATGACTCGATGGGAACATATCACCCTGGACTCATTAAATCATAGCTGCAGCACCGTCGTCACATCAAACCCCCGCCACCGTCAAACAACCCCGCAGACCATTTTCAGATATTGACCAGTTTTTTGAGAAATGCTCGCCTGCGGTACACTCCCCCTCTCTCTCCAGTAAGCCATTGCCTGTATTTCTGAACTTATTTTTGGGTCTCCCTCATCTACTTTTGATGCTTTCGTTCAGTTGTGCAGCAGGCATTCAATAAAACATCCCACTCAGAGGATACATCGAGATTTATTGGTCCACATGGGCGACTGATGGAGGGAGGTGGAGATACACAAACCTCTGAATGTCAATTGATGGGAACACATACACAAACTCGCACTGACTTGTACCATCTATGTTGCTCATTTCCTTGTTGTTACACATTTCCACAAGCTGTTGTTCGCCCTTCTCCCACTCTACACATATCACACAAACACTGACACACACACCCACACACAAAACCGATTTTGTATTTCAGGGAGTTAAAGGTGCTCACACTAACATTCTAATCTCCATTCAACTGCTGCCGGCAATTTACCTTAATGTTACCGCAGTGCTTTCCCTGCCGCATGCAAGGATGGCATGTACAAGTCTTAGTGAGGATTTACATGCATGCTGTGTGTGTGTCTCCATTTGTGTGTGTGCCCTTTTGCAGTAATCCATTCTCCAATGCAGAGTATTTTTAATTAGTTGGGAGAGCCTCGATGGGAAGGGAAGGGTCTCTGGGTGTAAGTCAATTTACAACACTGAGAGTGACATTAAACAAAGCCTCAATAGAGCACACACACCCCCCCCCTATTGACTACCCTACTATTATGTCTAGGTACACAGGCAACTCTTGAGCAGGTACGCAGATGTTAAAAAAAGAAGGGAGGGGTGGGGGAAGTTATTACTGATGGTGAGCATCCAACCTTCTGCTTGCTTTTCCTGTCACCACTTTGGAATATGTGTATCCATACCAATGGGTATATTAACTTAGTGACATAATAAACCATCCCTTGCACAGCCTCAGTGTCCTTGTTCTTTGTTGTCAAATTTGTAACCATTGCTGATGGAAAATGCTGCAGTTTCTTGCTTTGTAATCCTTTGCTTTGTAAGAAAACATCAAGTTGGGCTTTCTTTAAGGAATCATTTCTCACGTCACGGTTCCTCGTTTTTCACAATGAGTAAACTAAATGCTGTTTTTTTTTAAAAATTATTATTATTATCTCAATATTTGGGACAACAGTGGTGCAATGGATAACACTGTTGCCTCACAGCAAGAAGGTCCTGGGTTCAATTCCAACCAGGGATCTTTCTGTGTGGAGTTTGCATGTTCTTCCCATGTTTGTGGGTTTCTTCTGGGTACTTCAGCTTCTTCCAATCATAGAAAGACATGCAATGATAGATTAAGTGATTAATCTAAACTGCCCATAGGTGTGAATGTGATAGGGATTGGTTGTAAGTCTATATTTCAGCCCTGCGATGAACCGGCGACTCGTCCAAGGTGTACCCTGCCTTTGCCCATAGGTAGCTGGGATGGTCTCCAGCACCCCCGTCAACCCTAGTGACAATAAAGTGGGTTCAGAAGATGAATGAATGAATGAATCTCAACTTTTGTTATTGTTACTCTTCTTTAATATGTAATCCACTATTCAAGAAATTTAACAGCGCTCTAAAAGAAAGAAGAAGTCGAACACATCAAAGTACAAGGAGACAATCAGGTGAAGTGAGACTTAAATGAAAGGCATTAAATGTTTTCACAGAAATTAGATCAACATAAAACTGTATAAAAAATAAATAAACTTTAGCATTGGTGTCTGAGGGTGATTTGGAATAAATTGGACCCATATATATTGAAATACTTTCTGATAGCTGTAAATATACAATACACACTGGGGAAAAAGAAAAGAAAAACTAACAAAATCCCTTCTTTAATGGCCTGTGTTTCAATGATAAAAGGTTCTCTGTTCCAGAGCGATGGATACATTAGTTTGAGGAAAAGCGGTGGATGAAATTATCATCATGTCTATTGTGTTATGATCTGGGGTGAATTCAGTTGGTCATTTCTATTTCCTGACTGAAGACTACAGCTGCTGCACTGGTGAGGATGAAGTTTTAATGTGTATTGTATTAAAATTCTGGAAAAACAACTCCTTACATAGCATGGATATTCACTGACAAAGTAAATATAAATCCCTCAGAAAAACAAGAAGTAGTGGGGAGCATTTTCATATCCTTCACTTATCTGCAAGTGGTAAACCTTGACATCAGAGCTGCAGAATAATGTCAGTAAAAAACAAACTCTGCTTGTATGAAAACACCACATGAAACACAGCTGTCGGAGCAGTGTTCATTCTGACAAGATTTTTTCCTTTTAGTTTTAGTCATAGTCTTTAGACAAAAATATGTCATTTTAGTCATCATTTAGTCATCTAAACTATTTTAGTTTTAGTGTAGTTTAAGTCAACTAAATATTATTCAAATTTAGTCACTTAAATCTATTATAGATTTAGTCGCATTATAGACTATTATTACTGTTATTATTTAATAGTATTATAGAATGGCATTAAGGTTTGAATGTGGAATACACATACATTTCACTGCTGTTCTTTCAAACACAAATGTTTCTTTATTTGCCACAGGTTTCATTAAAGGACATCTCCATTACATTAGAAAAACAATGAGATTGTACTTTCTCCTGCTAGGATGTGCATTGATCATAACTGCACATGGCGTTCTCCATGAAACTGAAGACTGTAAAAGCAGCACTGGTTTAAAATAATACATTGTGTTCACCTAAAACTACCTCAATGGCTGAAACTGTTGAAAACATTTCAAAGAATGTGACATGATAGATTTATTTAGCGTTTTTCTATAAATGCATACTCAAAGCCTGTACAATGGATCCATTATTCATTCACTCACACATTCACACTCTGGTGGTGTAAACTACATATGTAACTGTAGGGTATCCTGACAACGGCCCCTCCAACCTCCAGCAAACATTCATACACCAGTGTGAGTAGCACCACGGAAGACCAGGGGGGTGAAGTGTGTAGGACAGAGCAGGAATCGAACCGCCAACCCTTTGGTTATTGGATGACCTGCTCTACATCCTGAGACATGGTCATATATAATGCCACCGGGGATTTGAACATCATATCATGAAATATTTTTTCTGACAAAAACGAGATGATAACTAAATAAAAAGTAAATCATGAGAGCAAAAACACTGACTAAATGTAGTGAGACTTTCATCAAAAAATAAAAACTAGAAGAACAGGTTGGCCTGAGATGAGACCCAGTCAGAAGAGAGAGGGAGAGGGAGGAGTTAAAGCGACATCCACTCGATAGGAGGAAGAGGAAGGATAACAAGTTGAACATTTCCTGAAAGTTTCATCCAAATTCATCCAGAACTGTTTGCGTTATCTTGCTAACAGACAAACAAACCCTGATGAAAACAATCCTCTTCTTGGATGAAGTAACTATGTTGTGCTGTTGTTTCCAGTATTATTCAGTGTTATTAATGCTGTTGTTGTCAAGGCTTAGAAATGTGTTTTCAATTCTATGCCATTTGTTATTGACAAAGACGATGCTGAAAATTATTTGTCAACAAAATTTACACCAGTGGGGAGTTGACTCCCAAATCACTGGAGGTCTATGATTAAAGTATTACCTTGTGCATAAGAATTTAGATAAAATGGTGTAATATTTTGATCACACCAGTCGACTGAATTATCAGTTTGCTTTATCAAAACCTAGCACAGACGTGTTACATCATCACGCTGGTATAAACGCCAGCTGGATGTTTGGACCGGCAATGATGAGAGCGCCAGTTCCAGAGAGTTCTTCAGTAATAAAGCAGTGTATGGGAAACTACGGCTCATCATTCATAGCATGTGAAGTAACAGATACTCATGAATATTACAAATGGGATGCAATATTATGTGATAGACGTATTTTCTCCATATACTATAAACGGTGTAAAACCTAAAAAATTACTCCGAATGCACTTCGTGATCAGTCACCCATTTAATATCAACAGATATGATATCTAAGCATGTTTGTTGCTCAAAATGTCATATAAACAGTTGGTTGAAGTTGACGATGTAATAATTAATAATCTGAAGATAATGTCTAAAGTTACACGACATAAATAGAAAAAGCTGGAGAAAAAAAGTCATGTTTTTTGTCATGTTCTGACCTAAAAATCATAAATTAAAATAAAAATTGTTACATTATGTGACAAACCTGACCTCTCAAATCTCTTGCTACTTTTCCTGAATATGTCTATTTACCATATTTATCTTCCACACAGCTGAGGATTTTACTTGGAACTGTAATCCAAATCACTTCTCCTACAGTACATTACATAGAGTCCACCTCCGCTCCAGCTAACCACACTATAGGTCAGTTTCTTTTAATAATGTGCTTTTTTTTCTTTAACACATCTGATGTTAAACGTCTGGAAGGAGTTGGATTTAAGACCATTCAGATTGTTAAATTTGATGTCATGCTGTGTTCCAAACAGTATGTAACAGTGTAGCCTGCATGTTCCTTTACTCTAATTTCTCTCTTTAATGAGCCACTGGGTTCAGAAGAGGTACATTTAATTTGTTAAACTCACATACATTTATTAGAGCACTTTCCAATAGTCAGTGTTTTACCTGCAGTACATTGTGATTTGAATCGTCTTCCATAATGTTTAAGCTCTGGGTTTGTTTACGGCAGTGTATTGGTGCAGGTCACTGTGCAGCTGTATGTTGTTTAATCTAGACAATACAGATAAAGTACTGATGAACCAAAGATGAAAAGTAAAGATGTGAAACACCTCATCAAAGCCTTATTCTACATCATTTTCATCAGTAAAGACCTGGTGTGGCAGATGTAATGGGAACTAATGCTAGCACCAAAATTCATTTTGTTCTCCTTCAATGAAGATGGACTCTTGTACCATCACATGTAAAGTGTTAAAATGACACTGGATGTGTTTTATGGACTCAGTGAGTCCGTACTTAAATACAGAGGAATGAACATGATTGGACTGAGACGTAGAAAGTAATATTACGGGTTAATAAGTGGACGGAGGGGTGAGGTCCCACTCCTGCTGCTGTGCCCCATGGGACCTTGATTTGGAAAGAAATTGAAATAGCAAAAAACAAATAATCTATCAGACTTTGATACGGTTTCATGTTGTGAGACAAGTCAAGAAGAAGACTCCAGTTTGTAGAAGTCTTGTACAAAATGGTTCAGTGAACTGTATCTCTTGTTGATATGCGTCACCAACACAACAGCTGCCTCCCTTCACCTCATTCTAGAGAAGTTCGATGAACTACAATGACATCAATGTGTACCCCTTCTATTTATGACTTATTAGCCCGCCCCCTAAAGGGGAGGTGAGGGTGTTGTTTTTGTGTCTGTTTGTCAGCAACTTTAGGCAAAAACTATTGGACCAATTTCCATGAAATTTTCAGGAAAGGTGTGAGGAGGTCCAGAATACATCCCATTACATTTTGGTGAATGTAGGTTAAAGGTCAACGTCCCCAAAAATTTGTTTTCACAATGATAAGAGATAGAGCAAATCAAGTAAAACATTTGCAAGGGGTGGAGTTTGTTGTACCTGACACCACTTGTTTATATTTAGTTTCAATAAACTGCATCTTTCATGACTATTGAACATCATACAGTCTATGTAAATGATGAAATAACTCAAATGGAATAATAATAAAAACTTACTTGTTGACATGTTTCTAAAGTACAGTGAAGAGCATTTACAAACTTCATACGTTTCAAAGACTGCAACTGGCAAATAAATCCCATAATGCAAAGAGTCAGTTTGTGTCACTGCCAAAACTTTTGGCCACAACTTCATGTCAGCGAGGTGAAGGGTTAAACGAGATTACAACAGGAAGTGGTAATTGAGCATTTCACCTGGAAAATGAGGATTTTTCAACATTTATCTATTTTTACAAACATTATCATCAGCACTGATGTGTTTTTAAATAACATATTTCAGTTTATAACTGTAACCAAATAAAACACCTTTACAAGTTGGGTAGAGGTTGTTGTTTAGTGTATTGTGTATTGTGTATTGTGTTGTTTAGTGTATTGTGTATTGTGTATTGTGTTGTTTAGTGTATTGTGTAGTGTGTATTGTGTTGTTTAGTGTATTGTGTAGTGTGTTGTTTAGTGTATTGTGTATTGTGTAGTGTGCTGTTTAGTGTATTGTGTAGTATATTGTTAAACGTGCTTAAACGTGGTCAGCACTTATTCCTCCCAGTAAAAGGGTTTCAGGTTCCACTTTCAGCCTTTGTGAGTTGAACTCACTGGTTCTCTCCATGCTGCATGGGGTTCTTCTGGGTGTTCCAGTGTCTCCCACTATTAAAAACAGGTACATTTAGTTTAATCCTTCTGTTCATGCCCTGATCACAGTATTGATGAAGACCTGCTGTTGGTCCTTAAACACTTTCAATAGTAACTCACTGATACTCAGGTACTAACGCTGACGCTAGCGACTGCATGTATGTATTAGAATGAGTAAAATACAACTACATTTCTTTATGGGGATACTGTTAAGTTTCCCTTTTTTGTATTAAACACAATCAATGTCACAATCACCTGATTTTTGGAATCCTTAATTATTTTATTAGGGATTTTCATATATTGGGCCAGTAATTACTATTATGTGCAGATTGAGTCCACTTTAATTTATCTCTGGGTGCTTTCACTCAGTGTACTCCAGTCCAGGCCCTAGTATGCTACGAACTCAAATCCGCTTTATTTTGTCCATGTGAACACAACCGTACCATGCTCCAGTACCATGCTGAAGTCCACTTGAGAAGGTGGTCCCGGATCTGGACCCCCCGTGCACCGGCATGGTAGAGAGGGTGCTCGCTGCAGAACAGAGGGGTGGAGCTGCTCCAGTATCAGTCCCACCCACTTGCATTAATCCCACCCACCACCAGAATCTGCCACGCCTACCAGTTCCAAAGCAGCGCCACAACTGCATTAAAATATAGGCTGTTTGTGAAAGATTATAATACAGGTGTTAGTGGATTAATTTCAATTACATCACATTAATTACTGTTATAACATTTGGCCTAAGTTACCCTGTTAAATATATGGAAGTGTACAGATTCACAGATTCATAGTGATAATAGATTCACACTCTATTCATCATTCAGTCCGATAGTCTAGTGTGTATTAATATATGAAGTATGTACTCCAGTATTATGTGTTGTTCTCCAGCGGTGCAGGGCAGACAGTGGAATCAGAAAAGATGATAGATGCTGATGCACGTCACCAGGGTACGAATCAAACCCTAATTTTTGAATTTTCCATTTTATATTTATACACACAGTAGGACAGATGGATGAAGAGATTTTATAGAACACTAAACCTTAGATTTATTTATAGACAGTGCTCCTATTTTCTCTTTAGAAATCGTCAGATCCGCATGGCACAGGTTCACCTTTTCAACCAAACCACTGGGTGAAATATCAGAGACAACGGAGTCGCTCAACTCAAACAGACTAACAGGTAGGTAAGGGTTTATCTTCTTCTGACTTCCGCCTTTGTCGTACAGTGACAGAATCCCCTCCACGCTGCCACCTACTGTTTGGACCATTCGAACCCTGGCCTTCGCCGCGGTACGTTTCGATTCAGTTCATGAATTTAACCAAGAACACATGAAAATGAGATTCATGAATGAGGTTTTGGTGCTGGTTCAGACTCAGTGGACATGGTGAGGGAGGATGGAGCAGATCCTGGTGGAGCAGAGGTCTGCAGGCGGAGTCTTGAGTCTCCTGGATCCACATGGAGTCAGAGTGGTGGAGGGTCACTATGAATAGATGAAAATGACAATAAGTAGAGAGAGTAGAGTAGAGTTTTCCCTGCAGAGGAGGGTCTAAGGATGACCAGGACATTAACGCATTTCTTTTGATTTTTCTGTTTATCTGACTGTTGTTTGTTTACATCCTGTAAAGCCCTGGGAGATAACCTTGTTGTGATATAGGGCTCTACAAATAAAACTGAATTGAATTGAATAGAATGAGAAGAACAGTTTTGTATAAAGTACTAGAAAGTCACACTTGAGTAGAAGTATATGTGCTCTACCAAAAAATTCCGGTAACACTTTATTTTGACGGGTATGTTCATAACACATTCATAGCAGCATTCATAAAAAGAACATAAAACATTCATGACTGTTTCGTGACACATTCATACCGTACCTTTCATGAATGCGGAAAGCAGAACGATGACAACTTGTCACAATAAAAGTCCAATAATCTCCAAACAGTATTGCTGTTTTTTGTGTTTGTTTTAACCCTGTTACCTGATCATGTCAAATCCAGTCCAGTGTCCAAGAGGATTTGAATGTTTTAGGTTTTTTTGTTTGTTATGTTTTCATCAGGGTTTGTCCATCTGTTAGCAAGATAATTAAAAAAGTTAGAGACAGATTTGGATGAAATTTTCAGGAAATGTTGATAATGGCACAAGGAATAAATGAGTACCTTTAGGTGGTGATGGGGGGACCACTGCTCATTTATCTTTCCCTCCATCCTGTGGCTTTGCAAACTTTCATTTGAGGGGCAGGACGTTCCCTTACCAGTAGAAACGCTGCGTTATCAGTTACTCTCTCCACAGGTTTTCAAGGTCCAGGAATTCAAGACATAATCGTGGGGGTGGGGACTGATCTGCCTTGGCAGTTTCTAGTTTTATGATGTAACCTTTGTAGGATGCATGATTTTCAATCTTACTTTGCTTTCACTAAAACAGGAATGTCCAACCATTCAGGTTCCACAGATACTGGTCAGCTCAGTGTAGTTCACAGTAAATGATTCTGAATACTTTACAACTCCTATAGTGAAGTGACAAGAGAAGTAGACTTCATAAGATATGGATGAAATGTTTACAAAGCATGGAGACGATTCTTAATTACTAGATAAAGACATTAATAACATACAATATTGCACAAATGTTTTATTTAAACTGCATACAACCACTACATTGCCAAATTATCCCGTCACATTCTCATTTTTCGTTTTGTTGCACAAATAATGTTGTAACAATAAAAATAAGCTTTTTTTCTTTTTTTTTTATCAGTAACACTGAGTTTGACCATTCAGGCTAATGCAAGCAAACGGTATAACAAAAATGAACTGAAAAGAATGTATATAATACATTAAAAAAGTGAAAAAATTAACAAACAACATCAAATAAAAACATCAGACGGATCGTCTTCTGAGCTGATGGTATCTGAGGTGACGGTCCAGGAGGAAGTGACATATAGAGTCAGAACACCTGTGATAAAAGAATAGACAGCACATGTTTCACACAGAGGATTTTTATTGTTCCTCTGAATCATTCAAATGACCAACATTGACTAATGTTCCTATCAGTATCCATCATTTCTCTTATTTCTAATCACGTCAAACAAAATACAATCATGTTCCTTTACCATAATTTTCACTGTGACATGAACTGTATACATTTTCCTTTTTAACAAATTACCTTCATCATCCAATGAATTACTGTTTTTAAATCATTTTTAAATGTATATAGTTTTTAACTTGTACAAATGTTAATATTTTTTTAACAATAAACCATGAATCAATATTTAAACTAGTCATTTTAGGCACTATCTTAAATGTCCAGACATCGTCCTTAACAATAGCATTAGCATGGCCACTGTATTTAACAGTTTAACAATATCATTTCCGGTATTTGGTAATAAACCCAAAATATGCACATTTGGTGACAAACAAAAACTAGGAAATGTCATACTGCATGAAAACCATTTCATAAATGTCTTAGATAAAGTAATGAAACGGTTCCACATACTCTTGACCGTTAGCATTAGCAGGTTAGCTTACAAAACACGACATCAGATTTAACACAAATACCTTTACAAAACCCGTTTCTGGTCTCCGATTTCACACAGCATAATCTCAGGCATTTTAGGACTCATATACTTTATATTGTAATCTTGAATTATTCGTGTTTACCAACCTGTCATAGAAGAATACACAGTGCACATGTTTCTGCTGTTGTTTCATGCAGAGGATCTTTTTTTTCTGCTCCAGTGCACATTAACATTATTCTCTTATTATTCTATTATCATTATTCTCTACCATTGTGCGACATGGGCCACTTATTGGTCAGAACAAGAAATTGCACTCAACTAAAATGAGTTGTAATGGAACCAGATGAATTAAAGAATAGAATAAAAACTGTAGGGGTGCCTGTTTTTACAAGTGTCTTTTTTTGCACCTTTTGCTTCCACATAAATATTTCCAAACCTCTACAGATGCACTTGAGGTGGTAAAGTCAGTTGGTCTTGGATCTGCAATTGTTGGAGATTTGACATGATCAGGTAACAGGGTTAAAACAAACACAAAAAACAACAATACTGTTTGGAGATTGTTGGACTTTTATTTTGACAAGTTGTCATCGTTCTGTCTTCCACATTAATGAAAGGTATGGTATGAATGTGTCACGAAACAGTCATGAATGTTTTATGAACTGTTTATGAACGCTGCTATGAATGTCTTATGAACACACCCGTCATGTAAAGTGTTACCAAAATTGCTTTGGTAGAAGTTCAAGTCACCAACTAAAATGCTACTCAAGTTAAAGTCTTTAATTATCAAGTATTTATTGTACTTAAGTATATAAAGTAATCTACATTTACATGTACCCAAGCAATCAAAGTAAAAGCACAAGAAAATGTTATGAACAACCAAAGGCAGTCAGAATTTTGAATATTTTTAAGTTTATCCAGGATTTTAAAACATGGAAATGTTCGGACTTAAAAAACAAGGTTTCAAACCCCTAAACAGGAGTAGGCTACTGCTGTTATTATTCTAAATACCAGAATTTAGAAGAAAAAAGAAAAGAAAAGAAAAGAAAAGAAAAGAAAAAAGAAAAGAAAAGAAAAGAAAAGAAAAGAAAAGAAAAGAAAAGAAAAGAAAAGAAAAGAAAAGAAAACTCTGAAGCCTCTGTGGCACCTCAAAACATGGAGCCTATAATACACTTTGTGAACCAAGTATCTAAAGTCTAAACTATTTTCATAATATAATACCAACCTGTTTTTTGGCACAGCTTCATTCAGCAGATTGTCGACAGGTTGAGTGGAGACCGTCGTTTGCATTTGTGCATTAAACAATTAAGCCCAATGACAAATCAGGTTCCTTACTTTGTTGCAGTCACCTGTAATCTAAGGGGTGAAAACACCAAATTTCATTTTAATTAAATTTTTGTAAAGATTAACAATATTGTGCATTAAAAATGCATTGGAGTAGAAGCATGCAATTGAGTTAGGAAATGTAGTGAAGTAAAAGTGAAAGTAAAGTGAATAAAAATGCTTAGTAAAGAACAAATTCTCCTAAAATATACTTGAGTTTAGGAGTGAAGTATTATTACTATATTACTATACAACAGTGGAGTAGAACCAGGTTAGAATGCATAGTCATTGAATGAAAGGGGTGAAATGTGATCTAATGTGGATCAGCCCTTGTGTCAGACTATGATTCAGATTTATGCAGAACCTCAGCACTGACCTGCACATCTCACAGACTTGCCTG
>JAPTYQ010000002.1:1406876-1417875 GCA_029814465.1 Ostorhinchus cyanosoma | reverse complement strand
CATATTTGATACATCGGGTCTCAGTGCTCAAATATTATTCTTTTTGAACAAACAAAAACATAATATAACACAAACATGTCTAACAAATTGGTAATTCCTTCTCAAAATTGACAAAGTTCTGCCTCCTTCCTCATTAATGACAGTCTTATTGTGTCACTGGAAGGCCTCCGGTGGATTATCTGTGTATCTAATGTATCTAATTGTACCTAAATGTCGTATCTACATTTATCTAATTGTATACATCAAGTTTTTCATGAAAAAAACTATCACATCATATCATGTAGAGGGTTTTACAACTCATGTATCAAACCTGATACGTTTGGCGTTATAGGGTTAAACATAACAAAACCACTGAAATACTGTTCAGCTCTGAGTCAGATGAAAACTGACTTAAGGGGCGACAAACTAAATGAACTGTTTGTTCCTGATTGTGCTTTTAAAGAAACGGAGTGGACAATCAATTAAATGTTTTCAGAGCCCTCATTGTCTTCTGCTCTGATCAGCTAAACTCAGCTGGAGTTTCAGACTCTTCGTTGAAGGCTGCTTCAGCATTACTAGTTACTGTAGCCTTTAACTTTAGGAATTGGTTTTATCTGACTTTTGGTTGTAATCTGATTTTTCTGCTGATCTGTTTGTGCTTTGTGGATCTGCAGTGTCAGTCTATGTTCAAGTGTAACATCATTACTAATCACAGTGGTGTCATTACTGAGTACTGATTAATGAGGTTGTCTTTCTCACTTGTATTTGGACATTTTTATTCACACAGTAACATGAACCTTTAAGGCATTGTATGACTTTCATCACTAATTTTTCTTCAAATTTGTTTTGTGATAACCTCCTCTGAAGAAAAATTTGTGATAAAAGTCAAACATTGCTTGAACATTTAAAGAATACTGCTGTTTTTTGGTTGTTGTTTCCTACCAGCTCTACTGTAATACTCCATAAAATAGAACATTGTACACCTACTGTATATCTTATTTTCTACACTACAGGACAAAAGATGGATACCTAATGTGATGTTTTAGCCGATTTTACTTTACTATAAAATGTAAACATTCAGGCAGGGAATTTATTTTATGATCAGTTCAATGTAATTTTCACACTGGAGTAAATATGTCTGATAGTATAACTGTGTGGACTGGTGAATAGACCAGGATATTCCACGGTGTCATTCATGGACAAAGTATCCCAGACATTTTAGATTAAAAAAGGAATGAAACACTTCCCCAGTAGGTATTTTCTGTGCAACATTTTGCTTCTAATTTGCCAAAGTATTAAATTGAATCACAGCTATTACGATGATTCCACATGCAGAGTACCGTTAGCTAAGCATTACACCTGGCTCTACTTCCATTAAATGCAACATAGATGCTCCACATTTACATAGGGTGCAATACTTTAACAGGACCCATGATCATCTAAAGGGAAAAAAAAATCAGTAAATATAGCATCTAAAATAGCTTCATGACTGATGAGATCATTGGCTTTAATGTATGAAAGTGATTTCTTAATGCCTTGCCACAGACAATTGTTGCTGGGATCAGGTTAATTCATTTGACTGCTGTGTTAGCAGAGAAATGGCTTTACACTGTCAGTTTGTGACATTATTCATCCCCTCAAGACACAAAAAAACCAGGCATTTTAATGAGAAATTGAATATTTTATTTGGCTCTCTCACTCTCATTAACTTTCATTATGGGCTGCCCTTAAGCAGATCTGTTACCGAAAAAAAATGTTGATTTCCCCTAAAAAGCTCTGTGTAACAGAAATGCAGATTGGCTTTTTTTCTGATAGAACTTGGTTTGAACTAATGTTTTCACTGTCAACAGCCACAGCATGCAATTAATCCAATCATAACAATGGAGATGTTGATGGACAACCGTGCTCTTCGCTTCTTTGTGAATTACAGCGTAGATGATAATTTTATGTGACAGAAGCATCTATTTAAGATATAAGATTTAAAGGTGAAAGTGCATAAAATCCCTCTTTTGTGACAAAGTTGTAAAATGTTCTTCAAATATGTTTTAAAGGAGTTTTCTATCAGGATTGTTTAAGTCTATTTATGTTTAAATTATATCACATAACATATAACTAAACACAAACCTTGTGAAGCATTAAACCAATGATCAAGGTGATGTGATCCTCTATTATATATGATATGAATATGCTTCCAAAGGTTTACCCTTAGGTACATGTTGTGTGACGTAATCAGGAATAAAAAGAAACAGTTCCAGGAACCATATTAAGCAGTAATAGAGGATTTGTTATAACGACAACATACAGTTCAGAGCAAACTACACGTACTGTACATGGTGCACGTGAGTGAGAACACAATGACTTATTTCCAAACATAAGCACCTGTGTGGACGACTCAATTACAACCACAATAAATAAAACACTTGATAAATTAAATTCAGTTTGAACACACATACTCATGAAATAAAAGTAAAATGCATACATTCAGCTACTGTATATCCAGGTTGACCTGCACACAAACATCCTTACAGGAATGCATATGCAGTGTAACACACACATACCCACATTCTCAGAGACCACTGTGGTCTTAGAAGCTCCACGCTGAATGTGATGTTATTAGAAGTGGCTTAATGGTGCCATATTGTGTCCCTTCGCAGCTACACACACAAACTCACATGAAGACAGACTCAGGACCCAGACCAAACCCTATGACCACAATGCCTACGCACATACAGCGTAGTAGCAGATACTGCAGGGATGTCTCTGATTCTTCCTCCCTGTCTTTATTTATTTATATAACAAGGAATGCATGCATTCATAAGCATCACTATTCTGGAGGCTGTTGTTTCATTTTCATGTGCTGCCCTTTGGTGAAACAGACCTAAAGTACATTTGATACTCATTGTGTAAAAATTCAAAAGACAAAGGCCACATTGCAACATTAAACAGACATAGAAAACAACTCACAGCAGTGTGTAGGAGCGTATTGTATAGAGTACATAAATCAGGAATGTTTTACTCGTTTAAGACACCATTGAACATGTCATGTCTAAATGGGATGTGTTGTAAGTGATATAATTGAAAGAAGCAGTTGAATTCATCCAAGCGCTCTTAAATGAATATGACTCATGCAATGGAGTGAGATGGAGATGGTTTAGGTGATGTTATGACTGACTATAACGGTCAGGGAATTATCTTTTTTTGGTCAATTGATGTCAGACTAAAGAATGAGTTAACTAACCTAGATATGGAACAGGCACACATGGACAGGTCACATGACGTGTATGAGGACGCCTTGGTGGGGGCTCCACATCTAATTCAATTCCATTGAGTTCATGCTTTTTTTGTCCTTAAAAGGTTCAGTTTGGTCGATTCATACATTTTTTTTCCTCACATGAAGTTTGTCTTGGGGTTCCTTTTGTAGTAGTAGGAGCTGGTTTTGCTTTTGACCTCAGCTAACTCCATTTTGAAGCTAACGGGAGCTTGCGTTGCATCCAGTCTGGGCTGGAACGGAGCAAAGGGATTATCAGAAAGAGTGACTTGAGTGCACAACATAGAAGTCACTTTTGAGACTGGTTATAAAACACAAGAACATTTGGAAAATATGTTAAACTTCAAAATATGACACTTGCTTGTATTCTTAGTTGGAGTTGGAATCTGATGTGATGTCAGCGAACTCCATTTCTAAGCTAACAGTGACTAGTGTTGTAGGCTCTGGATACTGAGGAGAGACACTTAAGGCTGTAATCATGGATGATATTTTATGATTTTATGTCTATTTCACATATTCCATTTTTAATATGTGGCTAAAATGCACCATCAGGTCAAACATGGAACTCTAACCTGTTGAAAGTTCAGAGACTCCAGAGGTAAATGTGTTAAATTTAAAGTGGCTAAAGATCCCTTTGCTGACTCCATAGACGTGTGACTCATCACTTGTGTGTTTGTGTCCAGTCTGGTCTATAGTGATGTGAACATAAGCCGAGTCTGTAATCTGGGCTGACTGGCATCAGGTGATTGATGTTGTGCTGAATGCTGAGCAATAGTCATCGATTTGACCCTTTTTTTCCTTGTGCCGTGGGTGTAAATGTGGCCCATCCAAACCTCTTTGCCCTTGTATTGTCTTTCTCTTACCGCATTTTTTTGTCTTTGCCTCATTCAGTCATGATGTTTCTAAAACCGTCTGGTTCACCACAGTCTTCCTCACACCTCTTTTGCGAAATACTGGATTTTTTTTTTCCTGACCCCTACTCTGTTGTTCTGCAATGCTACCTTTTGTGAGGATATTTTTAGTTCTTTTCTTACATTTCAGCCATCGATCTACCCCCTTTTCCCTGTCTGGTGTAGGTGTAAATGCGTCCCATTGAAAACTCTCTGCCCTTGTATTGTTTTTCTCCCACTCACTATTTTTTTCTGTCTCTACTTTGCTTTGCCTTATTCATTCTTTTCTTCCCTGTCAGATACTGTCCCCCGTCTCTCTGTCTCCCCCCTCCCCCTCTCACCGTCACCCCTCTAAGAGCTGTGACCATTTTAAGGGAAAATCCATTTCTCTTTACTCAGATTATCACATTGCTCTTCTTAGTAATTGAAGCGGGCTGACTAGTCAATGGGATTGTATTGGAATACAATACCCTGCTGAATGGAGCAGTGGTGGATCACGAATAGCCAGAGGTAACACTAAAACTGTCTGGGTGTTGTACTGCGCAATAAAAGACACATTACTCAGATTTTTAACAAGGCCTCGCTTGATAATAATTACTTTACTAAGCGAGGCTTCCACTATCTTCTTGCCTTTTCAGGCTTTTACTTCCCTCCTCCAAAAACCTGATAAAGTCCAGCTGTATCATTTGCTCGACTCATCGTCCTTGCAGGGGAAGACTAACCAACACTTTTTTTCCACAGGATTCTCCTTTTCAACATTAATCTTTTTTTTTTTAACAAGAGTATCTTATAGGTGTGGTTAAAGGCCCCTGCTCCATGAGACGACACAACCCCAACTGTAAAAGTCACTCACGACTTTTACAAGTCAGTCATGTGCATGTTTGTAATTGGCTGGTTGACTAGACGTTCTCTACAAGGATTTTCATACTTATTTTGCTAAGCATAATATTCATTATATGTAAAACCCCCTGAACTGGTCTCTATATAGTTAGGGCTAGGCTAAATAAATAAATAAATAAAACTCATATCCCGAAAATGCTTACTCTGTTTTTCAGCTTACGGATATCAGTCACAAGCAGGACCTCTCAACTTTTAAAACTGAATTACTCCTAAAGTTATTATCAAACAGTAATCAATCAATTATGTATTTAATCTGCAGAGTCTGAACTAAAAGTATGTGTATAAATATTTGCATTTTTTTAAATATTTTTTTTATTTCAACGTGTTTTTGTTAGCATTCTCCCTGTAACAAGACACTCACACTTTCTTCACATTGTCCTCCCTCTAAGGTGTCAGATCCTAATTATTTTGACATTTGCAGACAGATGAGAACGTAAGCAAAACATCCACATCAAATTGGTGTGTATTTAGCAATTTACAACAATTTGTAATCAGGATGTCTGTTTCTCTATTTCACACGAGGTCCAGCCCCCTTGGGTCTGTTGGTCTATCACCCTGACAACCAAATTATAGATAAAGACACATAGATTTAATCATCTGTGTCAGAGCCATATTGATATAGAAAATGTTGAACTGCTCCTTTAATCACACTGCTGATGACATCATAGCCACTTAGCTCCGACCAGGTTAAGCAGCCTAAGGAACAAGACAGTTTTTCGACGATACGCCTAGTTGAGCCAAGAGTGAATCTCGTAACTTTGTTTCTTGCTTAAGTAAAATTATTTTTTGAACAAAGTTACTGGGATTAATTTTGTGTCAAACCTATTGCCAAGAAAAATGCTCAATAGTAGTGGTAATGTGGAGTATGGAATGGATAAAAGAAAGCCACTACAGTCTGGAAGTACTTTGTCAGAACTAACTCTGTGTACAATTTCATTGGTAAAGATACCTGTGTTCTGGATAAACCACGGACCTTTAGGATTCTCATAGTGGGTTCTGCCAGTCAGCCGAAGAAGGTCATTCTGCCATACTCAGCTGCAGATGAATTTCTCCATATCTAAAAGTAAGTTTCCCTTGATGAAAGTTATATATTCTGAAAGTACTTTTGGAGAACTACACTTTAATCAAATTCTGACTTTGAAAAGTTAAATCCAACATTTTTGTAGCATTTTTCTTGATTCTCCTTCTTTGAAATTGTTAAACAGCCAGAGGCTTGAGGCAAGCTGCTGGAAATATAGGTCTACACAACATCAAGCCTCTATTCTTATGAACTTTATTATTTTCTCATCAAAATTATATGGTTCAATAGTACTTTTGAAAACATTTTGATCCAAATTTTTACTTGAAATGTTAAAATTAGCTGATTCCTGACCTTTTTCCTGACTTGGGCATTTAGGCTCGTGGCAGGCAGGTAGCATAAATGTCCTGGAGTAGAGGCTGCTGTACTTGTGGTGTTGATGAGGCAAGGAGAGGAGCATCAGTGGCTGACTAACCCCTTACAGCGAGCAGCATCACAGCCCTGCCTGCTGCCTCACTCCCCGGCCTGTTACACATGTATACCATAAAAGCTGAAAAACAGAATAAATGGCAATATATAATATGATATAAATCAAAGATTAACTAAGTATAACGTTAAAACATCGTATTTGTAACCCAGATTCAACACATGCTTTGTATGTTAATAGTAAAATACCTAACATGTCTAGTTTTTGTGTCTAAACTGAACCATTTTGTCTTAGTGTTACCACAACCTAAACACAACAGTCATATTTTGTTTTGTTTTCATATATTTTACAACCTACTATTTATGTTTATGTGTTTTTAGTTTTTTTTGGTCCCACAGAGCTGACCCTGTATGTTTTCAGATTATGTGCTCTGTATTATTTTCATTTTCCTCTGTTAGTGATATTGTAGCTGTTGTCATTACTGAAGCATGTCTTCGTCTTCTGTTTGTACTTCATCTGTACCAGGAACCCATTTGCTCTATGCATGTGCAAAAATGCCACTACTTCCTGTCACCAGTATTCCTAAATAAAATGATATATTACAGGTTTGAATCTTTTGTTCTCTTCGGTTTTGGTAGATGTAAAATGTAAAATTCATATGGCATTTTATTAAAGAACTTCATATTTTTCTTCTTTGGTAAAATATTTGTAATACGCAGGTGAAAATGGGTGTGAAAACATAGATTAGCTACATTTTATTTATAATAAAATACAGTTTACGCTTGGCTGTGATTGACTTTGTTGCGCAATGAACATAAATGTGCATTTTAAGCATCATACAGTTGAAAAGTTGAGTGTGAATTACTGGACACTTCTCATCCTCAGTGATCGGCATTGGTGGTGGTGGTACAAAATTGCAGTCATTAAACCACATTTTTAATAAAAATAGGAAAAATTTATTTGGAAGTCATGTCATTTCAATGAACAGAAAGTTAATTGTAATGGCAGATATTTTGGCAGTTGGGAATGCTCTGGTTGTTAAAGATTAAAACTGAAGAAGATTGAAACTCACTGATTTGCTTAAATTTGCTAATTGTGAAACTAAGAACCCTGCACAGACTGTGTAGGGCAGTCACTGTTTCCTGTTAGAATGTGGTCTGTTTAAAACACACATGAACGTCCATTCAGTCTGGAATATATGGTCATTTCTTATCTCATCCAAAACAGTATCAAATATACTATAGTAAATTAGGGTTCTTGAATTTCCTCTCAGTCTGTCTATAGTGGTGCTATTGGTGCAGTTTTCCGCTTTTCTTACATTTCAACCTATTCTCTCATTTGGAAAATATGTGTTTGACCTCGGCTTGGAAATGTCTCATTTTCAGAAGTCGATGTCAGCAGGTGTGAGGTTGCACCACAGGGACCAGGGTGTAGCAGAAAAACCTGTAGGGGAGACCCTGTGTGTGCTTTAGTCGTCAGAATGTGTGCATTTGCCGGTCTGTGTGCATCCCAGATGGTTTGTGTGTGTGCATGTGTTTGCCATGTTGGACTCCAGACCAACTCAGCAGCTGCTAATTACTCTGACAGACCCTAAAAATGTATTTCTTCTCCCACTACAGTGACACACACATCTTCCCTACTCCCTTTTTCACATTTGTCTGTTCTTCTTTCTTTTGCTCCTTTCTGTTTCTTCTTTTCTTCTTCTATGTTTTTCTCTGGCCTGTCATGCAAAGGCAGTTATCAACACTATGCTTTTTTTTTTTTTTTTTTTTTTAAATATCCCTCCCCTTTCAACTCTTCTTGTTCCATTTTCATTCAATCTGTTGTCCTTTATTAGTCATCTCCCCTAGTTGGCCCTTTTTTCTTTTGTTTTTCCTTCCTAAACTCACTTGAACCTTTCTTGAATCTTTTTATTGCCATCTGTAGGAATTAAAAATACATGCAGGGGAAAGAGTGCATGCAATAAAAATACAAAATGCTCTTTGCAATCCCATTTACTTACCTCCGTCAGTCTCAGCCCCTTTGTCTGGCTCAAGTGCTCCCACTTCCCATCCACCAGACAATCTGAATTTATCTCATCCTTCTGTATTTCCTCTTCTTTTCCCTCTAGTACCTTCCATCTTCTGAAGGTGAACAATGATGAGCAATGAGTGGGAAATGAAAGGAAGTCATACTTTAGATGCTGCTAACACCCAAATTGCTTTGCAGTATAATTTTTATTGATAGTGATAAACAGGCTATCATGCTAAATATATTCACAAAATAATGCTTAATGTTATATAACTAATGGGTGACTGCATCTGGTTTTATTGAGTTTGGACACTGGCTGAATAACCAGCAACCCCAGTCGAATGGGCAATGCATGCTCACCCTACCTTAGAGCAATAATCACATCCATGCCCCCCCCCAACCACCACACACACCTTTTTTTCCCTTTACCTTGTGTATATTATTTATTACCTGTATGGTATATATCCATATGTGTTGTTCATTTTTTATCTTAACTACTGTTAATTTCTACAAAAATCTAACAAAGCTAACTGTATACTTTTATCTTTTATTAATATTTGTACATTTAACATTTTATCTCTGTACTAGTTTTGGTATAAAGTACTGTTAATATTTTTCAATATTTTGTGTGATACTTTATATAGTCTTTTTTGCAATTTAAGGGCCAGTTGTACTAAAGGTTTGCGTGTATCAAAATGTTTGCAAACTCATTGCACATGCAAAAAAATGTACAAACTGATTTACTAACAGTGCGCACAAAGGGTTGTGTCTTTCAGAGGTACAAAATAGCACGTCTGCATCCATTAGTATATTTGCCATGAAATGATGAAACAAGATGCAGAAAATGCATTTTGCACTTGCATGTGAACATTTTTGGAATCAAGGAAAAAAAAATAATCGAGAAAATTCTAGATTGCACATGCAAATTAGTACATGTAACTGGGATCTTAGTAGATTTAACCCTATGTATGTGTTTATGCTAAACAGAGACAGAGCTGCTAAAGGGATTTTCACTGTTCCTGTAGCAATGACAATAAAGATCTATTTTATTGTATTGTATTGTATTGTATTGTATTGTATTGTATTGTATTGCATTGTATTGTATTGTATTGTATTCTATTCTATTCTATTCTATTCTATTCTATTCTATTCTATTCCATAACCAGTTTGTTAGGTTCTGACACCCAGTACTTGATGTGGTGCAGATGTCAAAAGTACATGTTCGGTTTAAACATCAAAAGTTCTTTGGTAGATTCAGGCTTAACTAATAAGGTAGAAGTAAAATAAAGTTCTTTTTGATTGGAAAATTCAACCCATTTAACCCATCTGAGTTCACTCCCAAGGGGAGTTAACCTAGCATACATGTTTTTGATGACGGGGAACAGGAGGAAACCTGCATGTCAGGGGCAAAACATGAAAACAAACTCCACACAGAAAGGCCTTGAGCCCACTGGGAATCAAACACAGAACATTGTTTACCTTAGGTGCAGGTTTTTGGGCGAAAATAGACTCAAGTAAAAACTACTCATTTCGGTAACTTTATTAGGTTTAAAGACCAAAACTACTGGTGAGGGTTTAGGTTTGATGATTCTGCTTTGGGATGTGTTGAAAACCTACCCTAAGAGACACTTTTGGTGCAAGTGCATTGACGACCAATGACACTTGCCTTATCCATTAGATATTACTCATAATTTCCACTGAAATGAATGAAAAATTGTGATTATTTTCTCCTTGATTGAGTGATGTCACAACTTCTTTTAGAGTTTGTGTACTTCTCTGGATGCTCCTTATACTTTTATACCTTTCCTTCCCTTGCCTTTACTTGGTGTTCTCTGAAAAACAACAAAGATCTGTGATTAAAATAGCAGAGACAGCTTGTGTAAAACTCATATTCAGTTTTGCGTTTCTAAACACTGCACTTAAATTGAGTATTTGTTCAACTCTAGCCCTGATAACTCCCTTAGGTCTAATTATTAATTTTCTAATGCTCATTTGGATGTGAAGGCAGAAACACTTTAGTTGTGAGTGGCAGCCTAATTAATCTTTACAACCTGTAGTTATCACATGAAAATGACATCTAAGCTGCATACAACATGACGTGTTGATTAAATATGTATATGGCAGAGAAAAGGAGACAGTCTGCTAAGAAGTAGATTCTACAGAAATAGAAAACTTGATCTATTGTGGTTCTTCCAACTCTTCCATGTTAATACTCAATAAAGCCTTTGATCTTACAGTCACATTAATGCAAATTCACACACCTTCCACAGTTTTTATTCATTCTGATAAAAAGAGTCAAAGGGAGAGAATGCTATCAGCCAGCTAATTGCAACTTCTGCATAAAAATAACCAAATGATTTCATATCAACTTTCATTGGAGCCTATCAAACATGCGGCTTGTCAGAAGGAAAGGTAAGCAAGTGTTTGGTCTTCTAAGGCTGGGGAAGTTTACTTCATAGCAAATGTGGGAACCTCATCCCCTTTACAGTCTGAAGGATGGATTGTAT
>JAPTYQ010000002.1:1356117-1366190 GCA_029814465.1 Ostorhinchus cyanosoma | reverse complement strand
ACACACACACACACACACACACACACACACACACACACACACACACACACACACACACACACACACACACTACAAACGCATACATAAGTAATGTGACTGAACAGGACTAACTGATGCTAACACAAGAAAAGTTGACATACGTATTAGTTGTAGCCATTATCTTTTCTCATCAACTATCTGCTTAATGAAGTGATCTGAGTTTCCTGTGTGTTGTCTTCAACAGCCATTTGCAGTTTGTTTGATTTACTTTGACAGTAAATAGACTCAGACATGAAGTTAATTTAATTATACATTAAATCACATAGTTTTATGTTGGAGGAAAAATTTGAAAACAGTATTTTCATGAATATAAAAAAGCTTTAAATACTGTTAATGTTCACCACTCACTTGTTCTGGTCTGAGCCAAGAAAAGCTGCACTAAAGTACTGGAACAATCTATCTTTTTCAAAGTATTTGAAAATCCAGTATCGTAACAACACTATGGAGCAGGACTATTCAAAATGTGGAGTGTTTGTTTTAGGAATTACTTTGCGGCTGCTTTTCAGGGTGCTCGGAGCACTGAGGGCAAAAAGGCAAATTATTTATTCACTGTTCTGGGAAGTGCAGATAGTGACAGAACAAGAGAAAGAGAGCAGGAGAATAGGAGATCCAACATTTATAAGCTCTTATTGTACTACAGCAGTCAGAGCGATACTGAAAGACAGCTTTGTTTTGTTTGGGGTGGATGCTGAATGCTTTAGGTAAGTGATGTAACATCATGACAGTGTTCCAAGAAATAAGTTACTCTGCAGGGTGTTTTTTCTAGAGTCATTTTTAAGTTTAAGTACTTTTAGTTTCAATGGGCTTTTTACAGTGTTCTGAAAGGTTAAATTTTCCAATTAGCAAACGTATTGACAATGTCACTGTCAAGCACTGACTCATTAGTCTTGGGTTGAGGCCAATAGAATAAAGGTTTATAAATAGGTAACATCTATATTTTAGAGTTTATATAGACCACTCTACAGCTTTACACATTATATTGCAATTAAATTAATGGAAATCACATTCCAGCCTGACTGTGCACTCACTTCAAATGACTAATGAGCAGCAAAAAAAAGGATCATAGCCATTCCTTTAGTGAGAGCTGGCAGTGAGGGCCACCCGTTACCGTGGCAGCAGAAAGCAACAGCTTCAGCATTCAGCTAGAAAATACAGTTTTTGAGACACTGTCACATTTCTGCTTCACTGTGTAACGAAATCAGCTTTTGTGCTTGAGATTCAGGGTTAGAATGATGCGGCGTGTCCTCAGTCCACATGGTTTGCATGTATGAGCTCCGACAATGTTTTCCAGAGGCGTGGTATTTTAACACTCAGCCACCTTTTTTTTTTTTTAGTTTGGGCTGATGGAGCAGCTTAGCAATATCACGAGTCTTGTCAAAGGGCATTGTCACACTTAGTTTTTTCAGTCCAGACTCTGGTTTGTTTTGTCCCCTCTTGCTGTGATTCATTTGGGGGGGGTGTGAACACACTAATCATGCTCGGGTGGGGACCGAGGCGAGTGCGAGGTTAGTCTCAATGTGGTTCCTAATGAACTCTGGAGTGGTTCAGCTGTGGTGACACCATGATCTTGCATCTATCTGACTGAACAGACATGTCTAAACTGTAGGTTTGGCTTAAAAGGCTCCTCATTTTGAGATGCAGAAAACTGTAGCTTTTCAGTGCAGTCTGTCATATGACTCTTCAAAGGACGCGACCAAATCCAGTTTCTCACATGTAGTATCTGTTATCGCAGAGGGACTTTAAAGGCTAACTTCTATATCGTAGAAGGGCGATACGGAGTCACCAAATGTCAGGATATTGAAACTAAACTGTCTTTTATTTGGTAACTTACAATTACAATGTTCGTACTTTATTCAGTACTATATCCAGATTAAATTGGCGGTTTGTATTTTAAACATTAAAAAACTTTGTGCAAAGAGCTCATTGTATAGTGGAATATTAATATTTATCATATATGCAGAGATGTGACTAACCACATTTATAAACAACATAGTGCAAATCTGATGAAAAAACCAAATGTAATCAGCGTCATTACTGACACTGCTGTGTATGTAAACAGAATCATTGTAGTTGGATAATGTTGGACTGTTCCTGACTTAATGAGGTTCCAACCATCATATGACCTTTGACATAAGGGTCTAAAGCCCTAAAGTCTGAGGTCAAGTCTACTCTGGGCTGCAGGGTCTGAGGGAGAGTGACCCGGACGAGATGTGGACAAATGACCCGTCCACCTTCCTTCAGCTGTCCTCAGGGAACTCCAGACAGCGTTCAGGTTTTCCCTCTGAATAAAGCGTACGATAAAGCACTTACATTAACCACCAACACCGTATACATTGATGCATCCTCAGGGAAATGGGCAATAAAATATTGAACTGTATATGTGTGTGGGCCCATTATGTCATGTAGCAGAAATGTGTTTACTATAGCACTTCTAGTTGATGTCTCTTCCCGAGACGACTAATTACCACAGAGATTTATGGTAAAGAGACATCCACTTGACTTTTCTCTGCTCAGTTTTCAGCTCTGTCTGTTTGTGTGTTGGTTTACAGAGCATGTGAAAAGCACATTCCTTCTGACTCTTGCCCCTTTACTCGTCTATATAAAGATAACAGATTGAGACTTTGACAAATACCTGATTGGCCCTTTAGTCACTTTACTAGTTAGAATGAATTGTCACTTCAAACATGAAATCTTATCATTCAAATTACATTATATTGATTTATCTTTGTTAAGTATCTGTCATATGAAAGCTTACATCCCTGACGCAGCAGAACTATGATATTCTTTGATTTGTCAAAACCTGATATAGTATTTATTACTTACAAATAAACATGATTAATGCCTCTATTTAAAAAAATAAATAAATATAAGATGAATCATTTCAGTGCCACTGGACTGCTTTTCCACACATGAAGCTTCTTAGAGTAACACAATAACCAAATGGGCAGTGGCGGCTGGTGAAATTATTATTTGTTGTGGTGCAGTACACAAGTCAATGTTTGGATGCACTATAAAAATATATCCCCTCTAGGAAATGCCAAAGCATATGCACCACTATTTTAAAATGTGAATTTAAATGAAAGTAAAAAAAAAAAGATACATTTTTATACATAAATTTCACCTGTCTGTCCTTCAAACATGCACATTTTTCTATGACTCTATTGTCAAAGTCTTTTCCACTGATAGTATGGCCGATGTATTTAGACCAGGAGCGAAGGTAGTGCAGGTAGATCTTATGGTATTAAAAAAAATATAGAAAATCAATTTAAAATATACCAACTATACCACTCATGCCAGCATTCCCACACTGAAGCCAGCTGTGGAACCCACTAAGCTCCTCAGCTGCACTAGTGTTACTGACCCTCTGACGAAGGTCTGGATTCTTTTTGGAATGTGACGTTTACTTCTGTGGGTGGTGTTTGCAATTTTTTTCATGCCCCAATGCTCTTCTATCTCTAGTATTGGGGGGGGGGGGTCCTACTGTGGATTTGTCTTTTATAACAAGAGTGTATTAGGGTAAAGGGAGCGCCTTGGACCAAAAAGGACACATGCCACTTGCCTGCTCACTAAACAACAGAAAACATGTTTAAACTCCACTTGAAGGCAGATTCTACTCATGGCCTGTATCATTATGTAGCTTGTTTCTTTAAATATTAATGTTTTAGCATAATTATTTTAGGTGGTTCCTGTCGTCTTCTTCTTCATGTGAGACAGATGGTGCAGCCCCCCAGCGCCCTCTATTGATGAGACGCCACTGCAGATGTGTTATCTTCTCCAGTACTGATAGAACATGGAGCACCATTTCCACTTGTGTTTCGACTCCTCCTGAACAAGGACATCAGTTGTCCCTGAGGAGAGGCTTTGGTGGCAGAGTTCTGCAGACTGCTCCAGCTATCAGTGCGCCCCATGGCACAGCGCTGTGGCACAAAGGAAACAAGACTGTGTTTGATTAGCTGAGAACAATACCAGCCATATGAATATCTGTTCAATGCATTCACTGATTTTAGACAAGTAGAAATAAAAACTGAATGTACTTTGCAACAAGACTAAGACCTACACAATATTTGATAATATGTTTTAACTCTATTCATGTGCTTGTAATAAGTGTTCATTAATTGGCCTTTATGAGTCTTTTATTACCCTGGTTGATTAACATTTATTGTGAAACTGTGAGAAGACATGGATTTTTACAGTGCTTTTTTACCATGATGTTAATTGAGTTACTTCACATTGTATCACATTAAGCTAATTGTACCCAAGGGCACTTCGGCATGTTGTCCCAGGTCAGGGATCGAACCACTAACCTTCTGGTTTGTGCACGTCCTACTCTATCTCTTAAGGTTTATGTTAATCCTTTGATTTCTTACAAGTGCTGGACATTTGTCTTCACCATTAAATTATATTTTCATCCATGACAGGAGCAGGAATGATTTCATAATGTCAGAAAACAAATGCATCATATTTCATGTTGTTTGTTAGAAGCAGTTTGCTCTATTAAAGTCTGTGGATAGTGGGAGGAAGCTGGAGCACCCATAGACTACTATACTTATTGTATCATACCTACTGACTCTAAAGTGAAAACAAGGCTTTTGGATTATTAACAGGTAGTTTTGGTCAGTTACTTTTGAACTATAACTTGTCTGTTTTGCTGTGCAATTGTAGTGTTGTGTAAAAACTGTATCGCTTTTTCACAAATCGCTGTGGAAGGGTTTTTAATTTCTATACAGAACATTTGTTGTAATGACACACCCAGGGGAGTATTGGTGCTCTACTGAGTGTCTTTCTAATTAGCAAAGCAATGTAATTATACTTTTCCATTGAGGCAATACAGTGTTGTCTAGTGTTGGGTTCAATTCGTCTTTCACTTTACAGACAAATCTATTACCTGTCTAATACCTTTAGTGGCAATACATCAGTCTCTTTTTCTGCTCAACACCACTTCTACTGCTCACTTTGTCTTTCCAGTTTCTACAGTGACCTTTTGTCCAGCTTCCTCCCCTGTGTTTTTTTTCCTACGCTTCCTCCTCTCTCTGTCTAATCGGCTTTTTTTCTTTTTTTTTTTTAGGGGGGGGGGCTCTTATTGACATTATTTGCCTGGCAGCTGCAGAGAAGGAACTGTCTTTCTCAAGGGGAAAAAAAGACAATTTATAAACAAGGATACCATTAAGTGTAAAGGCATTGTAGGTACAGCCATATGAAATGTATACAGCAACCGGTTTACAGCATCTATCATTAGACATGACTGGGACTTTATTTATTCATCCTTAATTTGAGGCTTATTTTTCTAATACTCTTCAATAATATTCAAAACATTTTGTCCTCTTTTTCCTCTGTTCACATCTCCACCATGTCCCTTCCACTTTATGTCACTCCCTTTTCCTCCCTCTCTCTCTCTCTCTCTCTCTCCCTCTCTCTCTCTCTCGTCCCCTCATGTCTCCATGCCTTTGTTGCGCTCCAAGGTCATATTAAAGATTCATCCATTCTCTGGTTCTGCAGTCAAATATTGATAAAGGCTGACACCACTTTGACTCTGGACAGCACAGGTTCCATTTCTCACGTGTATCCTGCCACACATATGGACATAAACACACGCTCACACATAGTCATGTCTCCATCAAACATTACATTACATGAACATGCATCCCATGGAGACACAACCTTAACATAAGATAAATGTTAACACAATTCTAACCTTTACCCTGAATGTTTTAGATTATGGATTGAGGCATTTGGAGATACGACAGCGTAAAACTACTTTACATTTGCCTGTTGAACAAATATAAGCAGATAAAACAACACATCCCCCAGCTTAATACACTGTAAAAATGTCCCAAACCGAAGTATTTCATTAGTAATGACACCATTTTACTGTATTGTTAAACTGAAATGAGTATCATTGGTAATGATGTATTAGGCTGACCCAGATAGTCGTATTGTCAAAATCAAAGCTTCCATTGACTTCTGGATTTCTTGTCGGCAAAAAGACTTGTGACATACTTAACTTTATGTGACACATGCTCCGCCTATGTGCCTCCTACTCTGACCAGTATGACTTGTTTGTGATGCATTAACTTGGCACAGGACCGCACAGAAGCTCTAGTGAAGATGTTTCATTGTCCCAGTGACAGTTCTGAATATGTATAAAGTGGTGATCTGCAGCGAAAATATGTTATGTCAAAAAATTATATAGTGATGATTCAGTTCATTAAAATGAGAATACACAGTGGCATTCCACAGCCTGAGAGGTCAGGCCCATCAAAAAATGAAACACCACCTACATGGTGATCATAGTAGATGTAGCGGCTCACTGTAAAGAGCTGAATCCCTCCTTCTCCGCCACCACGGGACCGAACTTCAATAGAAAACATGAGCACAGTCAAGGGCAAGAGAAGTATATTTTCTGATCATGCTTGTATTGTGTTACCATATATGTATATGATGTTTGGTAATTTAATAAATATGATAAAGTAACATGGATCAGTGGACTGGCTGAAGTGGAGGCAAGATGTCTGTATGAGACTCTTCATGATACTGACGGTTATTCTGAAGCACGATGCATAGTTCTTCTACAGTTTTGAAAATTTCAGTTTTTGCTAAATGTCGTGCTCAGAAGAATATCTGTGCTGTCTTTATCTTTCAGTCATGATCAAAAATGTACTTTGAAAATCTACAGAAATAATGGAATGATTTTAATGATTAATTGTGACATGACTGAAAAGATGGAGTCTCTTTATTTCATCAGGTTAGTTAGTCAAGAACTGTTTCTCATTTTCAATAACAACCTGGACATATAGAGACAAACACGCTCGCATTTATACTTGCGGCCAATTTAGATCATCAATTAACCTACTGGTGCATGTGTTTGAGTGATGGGAGGAAGCTGGAATACAGAGAGAGAACCCATACAAACACACACAAAGAAGGACTCCACACAGGAAGGTTCCTGGTGTTGGAATCGAACTCAGGACCTTCTTACTGTGAAGCAACAGTGCTCTCCACTGAACCACTGTGCTGCCCATTTTCCCTCTGGAGGATAAGATTCCCTACTTCAACATCCAGTCATGTGTAAGTAAATCATAAAAAAGATACTCTCATATCTTGGAGGCAATAAGAAATGTAGCCAAAACACATTATTTTCAACCAAACCATTACAATCCTAAGTTTCACTGTGTGATTTCCCTTGAATCATAATTTGTAGGAGCATGAAAACACCAGTTCCATGTTCATCCTGTTAAATATTCCCTCTAAACTTGTTGGATTATGTGCTGACTGTATATTATAGTTCATTACCGTGCACTACATGTGTGGATTATGTTAAATTTATTTCAACAAATATGTCATATCTGACTGGAGGTTTGTGTGTGTATGTGTGTGTGTGTGTGTGTGTGTGTGTTTGACATTAATAAATTTGGACAGGGGGCCCAGGGGAAAGGGCTATATGCAGCCTTCTATTAATTACCCCTTTAACACACACACAGAAAGATGCAAGCATGCACAGATACACTCCAACACTATCACACGCACCCACATAGACACACTAGAGTGCATGGTATAATTAATATCCATTGAAAGCTTTCTTCCAAAATGGTTTCCTCTAATTTTCTCCCTCTGTCCCTGTGCCTTTATCTCGGGCTAAAGGCATGCATTCATTATAGTTCAATGAATTATAAAACATGACCTTACAGCTGGACTTGCACACAACATACATGCACACTACATGTAGATCTATGTACATAAGCATCCTACAAACACACAGGAACATTTGCAGCGGCAGCACTAATAATCAGATTTGCATTGGGCAAACAGGCCTGAAAATAAATGAATGTTGGAACACCTGCCTTATGCACATTCGCATTCCGAGTGCATTAAGAAACAGCATCTGAACACAGACGCTGACCTACAAAACTGTACAAACAAAGAGCAGCTTAGGTTGACGCTTACATATACACACCCAAGATTCCAAATTAAAACAAAGCAGACTAAAAGAGACTTCCACAGATGGCACAGTTCCCATTTTGTCTTGTTTATTTTATTTAAGAGCAGAGCTTCGTCACAAAAACTGTGATGCAGATTTCGATCTAAGCCGATGATGTTTAAGGTGTTTGTGAGAAGCTTTTTTTATAAGTTCGTTGGATTTAAAAGCATACGTTAGATTTCTGTCTAGTGCAAATGGTTAAACAACTTCATTCTGTATGAACGTAGCAAGAAATGTATACTGAGCTGGGAAAAAAGTGGTGGTTTGATCCTGAGTATTTGTTTGCATTGATTTGTCTTAACAGGCCATAGAGAAGGCACTTTATGCAACTAACATAACCTGCTTTGAGTCGGATTTTTTTCTCCCCCATATTAAGTGACGCCCTGTTGTACTTCGTTTACTTCCAAATGTGGTTGATGACCTGCAGTCCATTTTGTGCCTGAGGGCCTCCAGATATTGTCTTAATAGGTGACTTGTTTTGCAAGGTCTTAAAGCTGTAGTGCTTGATAGTTTTTTTTAGGTTCACGGAGCAAAAAAAGTCCATAACTCCCTTTTACCATATTTTAATTCAAGTGGTTTGAGAGAACATGCGACTTTTGCTTTTGTACTTATTCCCTGTGTTTTTGACCTGTAGGAAATGTACCCCACGACACCCTGACTTCACCAAATTACAGGTGTTGTCAGACAGGTAAATGGGTTGAATATGTGGTTGACAGATGTAATTACCCATTAATCAGATTCTCCTCTGATCTTAAAAGAAAAAGACATCTTTTCTTTTTTGTATTTAATCTCAGTGTTTCTTTTTCTAGTTAAATTAAACTTCTTCCATCTTTTTTGGTCATTTGTTTCAATGTGTCCTCTTTCAGTGTATGTTGAATGTCTTGTCTAATTGGGTTGGTGTAAATGCAGGATGGTAGAGGTCCAAGGTAAATTCCCCTTCATTGTGGGTCTTTAGAGTGAATCTTGGTCCTTGATGCCACCCAGATGGGAATTTACAGATCTACTCCTGATCTCAACATGGAAGCTTGGAAAACTGGTCTTGTTTTGTGCACAACAGCATGGTGCCAGATTCATCTACATTTTTTATACTTATGCCCTGTCCCAAAGTTCCCCCTTTCCCTACATTTCATCCCTACCTGTACGTTTCAGGTGAGTTAAAAAAAAATTTCCAGGTACGGGCACAGGTAAACTTCAACTCAGTGCCGGAGGGTAGTGGGCAAGGAAGCGAAAAAATAAAAGCAGATTCATGGATGAAACTGTGGATCTGTGGTTGATCAACAGCCGGTTTGTTTTATTTTGAAGTGAGCTTTACATCCGGCGACAGATGCCATTGAGCAGCATTGATGGCATGTGTCTTAGCCAAAAATAAAGCCCTTAAAAGTGATTTACTAAGTAGACAATGTGTTCAATCACAGGTCTGGTTGTGGGTCTACTGTACATGGGTACGAGTGGGTTTGTAAAGTGGACCATGCAGGTAACACTGTTACTTCTGTCAGATGACTCACAGTTAGTCCACCTGTACTAAACCCCCTGTAAGGTTGACAGTGATTCTGCATATTATACAGTCATTGTCAACTCCTGTCCTGTTGTTTGGCTGACTTTAGCTGAAATTAGATGCTACTCTGCTAACGCAAAATGTCAGCCAGCCAAGTCTCCTTAGTTATTTTAAAAAGCCCAGTAAATGTGATGGCACTGATAAACGCAATGAAAAAGAGGGACTGATGCGGTGAAGGATGATGATTCACAACCGTTGAGATGTTTTTGAACATTAAATACTACTAAATACAACCAGAAATTACATTTGAAATGATGGATAATAATGTGTTAAGACAAAATTTTTACAACGCTGTCTGTCAAAATGACAGACAATAAAAATGTCTAGGGCAATCCCTGGTTCCCACTTTGAACGATTAGCTGGAACTACCTTAAAAGTTCCGCTTTGCTTTTGTCTCGATCCACATTACACTCCATACTCAACCCATTCTACTCTATCCAGTAATAAGCACATAGACACACCATGAAGCATGACTTAACTGGTCCTTAACATAGGGGGGGGAGT
>JAPTYQ010000002.1:1307129-1319453 GCA_029814465.1 Ostorhinchus cyanosoma | reverse complement strand
GTGTGTGTGTGTGTGTGTGTGTGTGTGTGTATATATATGTATATGTATATATATACCTGAGTTGTGAGACTGCAATGAACCTTTTTTTTTCAATATATATATTTACAATAGAGCATGGGTCTATGAAGAATATCTAAAGCTAGTTGTAGCGGACAAATCAAGGACAAAAAGGACAAGTTGAGTCAATAGTCCATTGAATGGAGGCCAAGTGTTGGATCAAGTGCAGCTGCAATGAAGTAAAATCTATGCATGTCAGTGTAAATAATACATTACTCATAAGGTTTGTTTTATTTAACTTTTCTCCTTAAAAGACCGGTCTAAACATACACTTGGACTTTGATTGACTGATCTTCTTCTAATTCATTTTGACTGCTGTCAAAAGCAGATTTTTCTTACATTTCCAATTTCATTCTCACCAGAGCTTTGCGTTTCTCCAACATCATAGCATTTCAGGAGAAGAAGAACAGGTATAGAGCTTTAATGGATTTTTTTTTGCGTGTAAGATTTGATTTTCGAGCAGCAAAGGTAACAGAGCGCAGCAGGTTTGCTTGTTGCTATAAAATGAAATGTCATATGTGGTATCAAAAAGAGGTTTGGACAATGCAGTTCTAAGAAAGTTGAAAAATTCTGAGCAAAATACAGCAATCTGTTTGACAGAGTTGGCGCACAAGTACATGAAGTCATTAAGGGAGCAATCTTGTTCAATGTCAGAGAGATGAATGCACATGGGGAGAACTAAAGGTGGAACCATGAATGAGTACATGAGTGCACTCTATTAAACACCATGCATCCACATACTAGTGGTGCAGTAGTAACACAAATATTATATAGGATTATATGTGGTATATGAATATTTCTGCAAAGTATGTATTTGGGAGAAGGAGTTTTTTCTGTTTTTTAAATAAGGACAGAAATGTGTTTTTGTTGCTGCTAGATTTGCACTAAATGAAACTAGCCTATGTTGGATACTTGCTAGTGTGAGTTGGGTGTTGGAACCAAATTATATACCTTGAAAATATATTTGGTCAATAACGCTTATTGATGCACTTATTGATTAGGGCCAGAAAATGGACCAGTGTGCAAACCCCATTATCCCTGTTAATGTTCAAAGACTCATGAAACTATGTTTTATGTGTTTAGCAAAATGTCTCAACAGTACCCCCTAGAAAATGTCAAAAATTGAGCTTTCATAGTAAGAATCCCCTAATCGATTAGATTTATATAGTGCTTTTCTATAAACCCATATTCAATGGATCCATTAATCATTCACTCACACATTCACACTCTGGTGGTGGTAAACTATGTTTATTGCCACAGTTGCCCTGGGGCAGACTGACACAAGCATGGCTGCCAATACACGCAAACTCCGACCACCACCAAACATTCACATGCATTCATACACCAGTGAGTCGCTGCACACGAGGCAAGTGGGTGAAGTGTCTTGCCCAAGGGCACAACAGCAGATGAGTATAATAGAGCAGGATTTGAAGCGCCAACCCCTTGGTTATTGGACACCCTGCTGTACCTCTGCCCCTACCTACTTATACCTTGTATAGTGACATATGTATTAGACCCCGACCCACAGAAAAGCCTCTTGAATCCATAACCTAAGACCAACAGGATCCTGCCAATTTGGTTTGAAAATGCTCTTTTTTCCCATTTTTGCTATTTTCAAATGTTGCTGCCTGCTCATCATTGTCCTTGTATACTATTACCTTGGTGATATGCCAAATTATGCTGTTTCACCAGAATTGGCAAAATAGTGTTACAATGCATTCTTCTACAAACAAAAAGATGACATGAGGTTTTTATCTTGATATAAAAAATTCAGTAAGTTAATGCCTCAGGTTGTTATTATTGTAGGAGTTTTGATTAATTCTTTCTAACATTTAACAGTTTTAGTTGTAGTCTGATAGATTAGCCTGGCAGCTTACATACATGTTGCATTATTGTTACATGTGTTATTTATTCTTTGTGCCTGGGCCCCTCTCAAAAAGCTCTTCAGCTTCCCGGGGTGTCCCATTTCACATGATGTAAATGTAAAATGCTGTGTTTTTACACTTGGTTCTTTTAAAAGATGTGTGAATAAATAAAAGAAATGAAATGAAAAATGAAAAAAATAAAACTACATACATTCTTTCATTCATTCATTTATATGCTTGCACATATAGTGGATGAAGATTTGGCACTTAACTTATTTGGCAGTGTTTTGAAATGCAGCTTCCCGCTATGAGATGGGAATACAAGTCAGACATCACAGAGCAGTGTGAACTGAGTTTAACCCCCTGCTGATAATGGAGAGAGAGCAAGCCAAAAACATAAAGAAGGCTGGGACTCTTACTCCAGCTGAGACATAAGACACAAAAAGGCAAAATGTAGAGGAGAAAGAATGGGTGAAGGCAGAGCAGCATCAGAAATAAGGCCAGTTAGAGGGAAAGAGCATGAGAGAAATGAAAGGTGTGAAGGCACTGATTGAGGGAAACACATGGAAAGAAAGGCAAGGGGATACTCAAACAAGAAAAACAGCCTGAGGTGGTAGGTATTGCATCAGTGCCAAATTGTGCATGCAAACACACAGATACACACATAACACACACACAGACACACACACACTCACTCACTCTGTGGCTCGCAGATACATTGTCTGTAAAACCTGAGGTCATTTTGACACCCGCAGAGGTGTGATTTTGGCATATAAATCTTGAGCAGAGAAAAGAGATGAAAATATTAAGGTCAGCTTTGTCATTCCCTCAAGTCTTCAGTGGGGGAAAGAGATGCAGACACAAAAATTCACTGAGGCCAGAGAGAAAATTGAATTAAGGTTCAATGTGTAAGATTCACAAATGCTCTGGTGTTTATCTACAAGCCCATTGTGAGGACAAGTAAAAACACCTTATCTTGTAATATTTTCTAATTTCAGAAACAGTTCTCATGAAGCGATAATTTCATATCAACAAGTTCAGTAAATAACAGATTTAGAAATAATAATAATAATAAGAAGAAGAAAATGTCAACATATGAAATAAAAAAATAACTGTCTTGTACTTTTCTCTGCTTGTAATATCCCATCCCAACCAGATTATGACGAACTGGCAATTTCCCAACAAAAGTGTCAATTTGTGAAATACATAATGTTTTTAAAATGTGTTATGGAAATTCCATTATATAGGTTGAGAAGAGAAAGTGACAGATCTGAGTCGACTTGTCTTTGTGTTGTCTTTTATTCTGCAGAGGGAACAAGTCTGGGGTGCACACAGCAGTCTGAACCGAGTCGAAAAAAGCTCGCACATATGTTTTGTACACGGTGGTTTCTGGGCAGATGCATAATACCATTTCTGAGAAGGCACATGGGTGTTGATTTCTCAGAGTGTACATTGCCTCTAAGTCTGAACACAGTTAGGTCATGTCCACATGACACCCCATCTTTTCCTGTCCGATCGTTTTCTGTCATTTTCAAAAAAGTGCTTTTCAGGAAATATCTGCGTCCACATGAAACCACTGAAAATGACTGAAAACTCTATAGTCCAAAAGCCAGGCCTCTATGTGGTGTTCTAATGCTCTTGCAAAAATGGGAGAAGGAGACGTGAAGCATGTGCATAAAGCTGGTTGCTCCTCTGGTTGCTCCTCTGGTTGCTCCTCTGGTTGCCCCTCTGGTTGCTCCTCTGGTTGCTCCTCTGGTTGCCCCTCTGGTTGCCCCTCTGGTTGCTCCTCTGGTTGCCCCTCTGGTTGCTCCTCTGGTTGCCCGTCTGGTTGCCCCTCTGGTTGCCCCTCTGGTTGCCCCTCTCTGCGGTGGCTCCAAGAGCATGTAGTGAATCTTGTTTGCTATGGTTGTTTGTTGCTCATTGTAATGAAAGAGTAGCTGAAGATTTTGTTTCAATATTTACAATAAACTCAAAAGGTGTTGTAGCACAAGCACTAGTCTGTAGTCTGCCATTGTTGTTGTTGTGAAGTGGTGTCTTGCTTCCGGGGCGAAAGGTTAGAGGGGCGGGGCTATGACATCATCATTTTCATACAGACAAAGACGCAAAAGCGATGTTTTCAAATGTATCCACTGCGGGACCGGGTTTCAAAAAGTTGTGTTTCAGTGACTGAAAATGTCGGTTTAATGTGGATAAAAGGCCAATCCGATAAAAAACTTTTGTGGATACGACTGAAACTGTCTTCATATGGACAGGGTCTTAGTTTCATGTCGCCTAAGCTTCCAGTGTCAGAAACAGTTAATGAACTCTACCTACATGCAGCATCTGCAAAAGAGGCTTAGTTTAGTTCTTTGTGTCCATTGTGGGGTTTTCAGCTGTGAAGCTTTGTTCAGCAGGTATATGGTAGTCCGTTTTCATGCAGGACAAAATAACTCATTGATCTAATGAATTAATACAGATGCAAATGAAGTTTGGAGATATTCATTTTTGAAAATTAAAGATTTACACATTGTGGCAAGGGTAAAAAAAAAAAAAAGGCAGAAAAAATGTATTCCAATAACAATTAATGAAGTTTGAGTCTGTTTTGCTTGAAGCTGATTTTAAACATTAGCCAGCTCTATTTCTAAACTGACCACAACAACTGTTGGACACCACTGTTACTGTAGATGAGCAGAGGAGATGGAGGAATTGAACAACTCAGGCATGGGCTGTTGTTGTAACCACTGTTATCACAATTTGAGGCATCTGAGACAACGGCATTTGGCTAAACAAACCCTTGAATAAACTTAATTTAAACACACAAGCCTGTGTAATTCTTATATATTAAACCATGGAATAAGGTCTGGAAATCTTCTATACAAATGTGTTTTTTTTTTTAGATGTAATGTGTGTCTAACTATGCTAACTACTAATGTAAATGGGAAAGAAGCTCTGGTTAGAAATATATCCCCCCCCCCCCCACACACACACACACACCTGATTTTATGCTTTCTATTTCCTTTCCCTTCACAATAAACCACAATTGAACCCAAGATTATTTTGATATGGAATGTCTTTACGTAGGGACATTTTCCAAAGGGCAGCCTCACTGCGCTCCATGCCACTTTAGTTGCATGTAACCATGAGGCTAAATCAAACTGTCAAACTGGAAACACACTGTGGCCACATATTGTTGGCGTTAAGAGGCCAGCAGACACAGATGATAAGAGGTGGTGCGTTGTAACAAGTGAAGGTGGAGAAACCCGAGCCAAAAGGCTGAAAAAGCAGTATTTGAACGAGGGCAGCGGTTTTAGAGTGGAGGCAGTTTATTAGCCCTTACTCTTTGTAAAAATATATTTAGATAAAACTTCAGCTACTTTTAAACAAACGGTTTCTCATTTGTTATTGCTATTGTTCAGTGACATAATAATGAATTGTCTTACATGCATTTAATGTGAACATTTAGCCTACTGGTTATTATAGTAACCAAATGTTCAGTTTTCAGCCTGTTTTTTTATTTATTTATTTTAGTTTAGTTCTACAGCACAATTTATACGTTGTGTGTTTGGCAGAGTTTTCCCTTGTGATCTTTTAAAGGCAGTCAAAATTTTATGCTGACAAATTAGTGTAAATTATTGCTCCAGAATTTAACTGACTCAATTGTACTATTTGGTAATTGTATTGTATTGTATATAGTAAAATAGCATATCATTATTCAAGAAGTTCTGTGTTCATTTTGGTTCCATTATCTTTGTGCTACTGTGCCTGAAACTAGTATAAACTAAACTAAAGTGTTTATCCAGTTGGGTGTAGGTGGATGTGTGTGTGTTCAAACAGAGACAACAGTTGTCTGTCAGTTCTTATCAGCATTTGTAAGAGTCAGAGACAGACTGGCAGGCGCAGAGTTAAAAATGGAAGCTCTTTACACTAGAATGATCTCCAAGTGTGTGTGCGTGTGTGTGCATGTGTTTGCCTTCATGCCTGGTATCTGTGTGAAGTACACTTCCAGCCTCTACAGATCCATTAGAGCAGTGAGAAGGATATTTTAAACCTCTCCTGCGTACAGTACACAGTCAGCATTGAGAGTGTACGTTCACATTGTGTAGATACATACTGAATTTTGAAGCCACATATTTATACAGCACACCAGCAGCACAGATGGTCTTTACATAATATGATTAACAGGCAAAAACTGCACTGATTTCCGACTCCATGCAAAGTGACTTATGCATTAGATTTCTATATTACACTACTGAATAGATAATGGATCGTTTCAACGGACAGTTTCACCCGTGTTTTCTCAGCTCACTACTGCAGGCAATATACATTTCCATGCAAACAACATGGTTTTCTTCAAAAATCAAGAATGATTCAGGTCTCATTGTGTTTTGAACCACAATAGTGACTAGTTTAAAAATGCCCTGGAGCCATGTCTTTGCTTGCCTGGGATCCTCTTGTACATGAACAAGTGTGTTGAAAGGGCAGTAAGAGAAAAAGATTGCTTGCAAAATTGGTTGTGCAAATGTTTTATTAAAATGCACTGTCTGATATGAATGTTTTATCAGACATTGCATTTTGAAGAGTAAGGTTTGTTGGGCAGTACGATGGCTTAGTGGCTAGCACTGTCACCTCAGCAAGAACATCCTGGTCTTTACGAAGCTATTCTGCACGACTTGAAGTTTTTGAAACATGTATAAAAGCTGTTTAGTGCATAAAGTGACTGAATGGTATTTGCAGCTTCATTGCTTCAATTGTTTCCCTGACTTTCTTAATAATATTTAATGAGCAGAGTTCATCTGTAAATACAGTATTCTACACTCCAGCAAGACTTACATCATGAGGTATTAGTGTTAATTTTGCAAGGATAGCAATTGTAATCACTATCTGTCACAAATTCTTGACCACTAGCAAGTTTTAATCATCCATAACACTATCGTTCAGTGAACTGGTGGTGGCTTCAAAAGTCCAATGATCCTGCTTTTACACTAAAGCTACAACAAAACAACATTGGGAAACTGTGAGAAGTGTAAAAATATTGTCAGTTCATGAGACTGTGGAACAAATGAGACTGTAATGTGAAGGAATTTGATAAGAAAAGTTTGATATTAAGTGTAATATTATTTTAAACAGCCAGTGCTGGTATAAGCTACAGACACAGAAGCTGATGAGATTTCCTCCTTGGCTATCGGATCTTTGAAAGAACAACCATGCATTATTAGATGTGTCCAGGCACCTGCATAAGGAAGTCTGGTTCTCCATTGCATTTAAAAATGCTGTATCACAAGAGCCATTCAACAGAATATTGGCTTTGAAAAAATGTTTGGCCTTTTTCGGATAATCTGAAAAGAGTTTTGTGTCCAAAGGTCAAGAATGTTACAAGCTTATTTTTCACTGCAACTAACGAATTCATAATATTATAAAGATTATTTCACACAAATAAGTAATTGAATAATATAATGTCATGGTATTTCATATTCAGAGGGTCAATGGTCAGTGTCATGGCATACAATAAATACACATTTCTGTCCTTCATTCAGCCTCTCCTCTGTAAATACTGTCTGTTCAAAGCCAGCTGCATCTTTCTTATTTGATTTGTATCATGCTGTTGATCACATTATTTCCTTTTTACCATTTTTCTCTCCAGAAAAAATCTCAAGCCATTCCCATTATGTTTATAACACATTATCTCATCAGTAAAATCATTTGTGTCTGTGTCTTCTTTCCATTCTTTTAAGAATTATATTTCATGAATTTGCCGCAGACTTTCACTTGGATTCAAGGATGAAGTGATTAGTCACGGTTGTTGTGACCTGACCAGACAATTTTTGGTTTTACCTGCTAACAAGTGACAGAATGGCACGAACGAAGGGCAATGGATGTGTCCTGTCTCATGAGCTTTGTTAAGAATATGTTGCACAAATTGTATTCCATTAGCCACCGTTCTTATCTGGTATTCTTTACCTGTGTTGTTTGTGATGCGTTACTTTGTACTTTGAAATGCGTTACAGTAACAGAACGACTTTTTTCGGGTAAAAGGTAGTGTAACGCCTTTCTACTGAAAAGTTGGTAACAAAACGTAGCTCCTTTTTCAATTCAGCACAGCGTTACTTTTCTCAGGGACAGATTTGCTGTCATGTACAATTTTTAGTTCCGTACTCACCCAGTAGTGAAACAACTGCGACTGCGCTGTAGTCGTGAGCTCTCATTCCACTCAGGGGCTGGTGTTAGCACGGCGACATGCTGTGTTGATACTGGATGCTTGAACTTAAGCCTCTTGTTGGTCATCTATACATTCAAAGGGATTTAGTTGGTGTTATAAAAATATGAACACCAACCAGTACCATAACAAAAAAAGTCTTCTATCTTTTTCTTTAGTTAAGCGTCCTTGATCAAGGCACTGACTTAGATGTGGAACTGGTCTCCGGGTGATCTATAGTGGTGCCCACTGCTCGTAATACTCAACATTGATTAAATGCTAAGAACAAATTTCCCTACAGGGATTAATAAAGGAAAACAACTTAACTTAAAAGAACAAGATTTTGCAGCAAGACATTCTCAGGATGTGTTGCAAATTTGTCTGCATAACATTTGATACTGAGGCTGACCAGGCCCCAGTGAAGTCACTGTAATTTGCATTGCTACTTGTAGATTTCATTTTATTTTATTTAGGGGTAAAATGGTCTATGTGGAGGTAACATAACTCATTTGCAGTTTAACATAGTCAAGTGATTCATCCCGCATACACATACACACACACACACACAGCTCCATATATGATAAATTGGCTGCATATAGATTTACAGCCGAGACAATACATCTTTGTTTCACAACATTCTGGCGTGGATCTCATACAAACACACACAAGCTTGCGAACGCTAATGCAGGCATGCGCTCACACAGACAGAATGATTTGTCTACTGCCAGATTCACACTCCATGTTAATTTGTTACAGGAGGGATTGCAATCATTCAAAGTTCAAAAAATGTGTGTGTGTTTGTGTGTCTGAGTGTGTCGTTATTGCCTGAGTGATTCGAACAATTTGACAAACATGCTGCAAAGACACCTCTGAACTTACCTTTCCTCGACCTTTGGTTATGTGTGTACATGCGATGGACAATTCTGCACATGATTTATTTGCATGTGTTTATTATTACCTCTGTTTTTCGTGCTCTGAGAGTAATTATACATCAAATATAATTCTATGTTAATCAATCTTATTGTCAGTGTGGTCATGTAATTTCATCTCTTTCCATGCTTATTTCATGGAGGCGACATATGAGTAGTATGATTTATGCATGTATGAAAAGGACTCATCATGAGTTCCATAAAATAATCAGTACGTGACTCATAAGTTAATCTTCCATGTGCCCAATGCTTTTTTTCCCCTTTGATGATAGAGAGAAAATGAATGCAAATAGATGTTTAGATTTGGGTCACGGATGAGCTTCTTGAAAAAATTGGAACAGGAAAGATTCTCAAGGTTTGGTGTGGAATCATAACACACAGCCAAGATGGAAAAGTCATTTTCACACCTGGAACTTCATGTCAGTTTACATAGCGCACATTTGGTCCTGATGGTTTTGCTCTCATATCCCAAATTTGGGAGTGTACAACTTTACAACACTCACCATGCCTTCATTTCCCTCCCTGGTCTTGACAACGAGTTCATTGTCGGGCATGTGTCCAGCATTGGCATGTTGGTAGTTTCTGTTATTTTTAACATATTCAGTCTTCCGTTATGTTATTGTTATTCCTTCGTTTATTGCCAACTATAGCCTCGACTAACTTCCTGTAATTGGTCCAAAAATATGAAGCATCCAAAGACCGTTTTCACACCTACATCTAGTTGAGTCTGCAACAAATGAGGCAGGTGTGAAAGCACTTTCAAAGAACTTTCAAAATTAGCTATTGTTTGTTTTTCTTTCATAAGTGTCCAGTGTGTCATATTTAATGGCATCTAGTGGTGTAACAGTAGATTACACCATTCAAAGAAGCCTCTAAAGATTCAAAATCTCCTCTTTGCAACAACCACCCATTTTTTCACTCCTGAAGTTAATAACCCTGGTAGTTGATAGTCATACTTTACGGTGGATCCCACCCACATAAAACAGACAAAGTCTATTCTGAGCAGCTGTAGATGCGTGGCACTGCTACACTGTGGACTCCATGCAGTTAGAAACTTGTTCTAATTTAACAAAAACATGGCTCATTTTCATACACTAATGAAATCATAATTGAGCATCTAAAGCTTATATTTATATACTCACACACACACACATAACCCCTATACACTGGACCTTTTAAAGCATAATTGTCTTTATGATACATTACACATCTGGGGTGGATTGGCAGCCACAGTTCCAACAGCCTGCTCCAGGGTAGCTGTGTCTACAGATGTTGTTTACCAGCACCAGTTTACACTATAATGGATCAAAATTGTAAAGCGCTTTAGGTGCCTTGAAAAGCGTTATAGAAATCCAATCCATTATTGTTGCTGTTATTCTTATTTACTGTATTCTATTTTAAATAAAGTTAAATAAAACATTAAAGTAAATGTTGTAGCAAGTTTCCTGCACATGGCAGATCAGTGCAAGGCGTATCTGTAAAATACTCATCAGAAGCTAATTAATTTTTTCAGCAAATGGATGAAATGAAAAAAAAACAAACTCTTAATTAATATAATGAAGTCTCTCTTTGGTGAAATGGAAGCTATCACAATATTGGGGTATAATTGCTATGAAAAACATATTATCTCTATTTTGGGACTGTTTTTACGGGAGTGTTCAATACCAAGACAGGAGTTGCTTTTTTTTTGCACAACATAATGTCTTGGTAAAGTTGACCCTTTAGCTTTTTGAATGCAAAATAGCATCAATTAATCGTAACATTCTGTTATATTTTTGGTGAAATTGGCGTAAGTAGCAACATACCATTTTTGATTTATGAAACAATATGCTTGAATCTACAATGACCTTGACCTTTGACCTTTACGATGTATGTATAATGTGTTATTACTAAATAATCATCTATAGCATTAATATGATTTTTTGTGCTTCTATTTTGTATGTGAACTGCTGACTTAAAACTGAAATACAGAACTTTATCTTAGTGGGTGTACAGTTGTTCACAATAAAAGTTTGGGGTTTTTTTTCAGAAAGTTCCTGATTCGACAAAGGAATACTTCAAAAGTAACTGTTTAGTTTCAACTTGAAGTTTCAAAAGTGGCAAAATAATCCTTTCCAAGTTTCTGGAACCAAGAATGAAAGACTGGAGAGTTTGTCGGAGCTGACAGTAGCAGCGGACTGTGCTGGTGACGTTGGATTCGTTTTCAGCAGCCAACTTTTGCTGTGAAAACATACACAAAGACAGTTTTGGATCTGTATGTATGTGTGTGTGTGTGTGTGTGTGTGTGTGTGTGTGTGTGTGTGTGTGTGTGTTTCTGTGCTGGTCTTTGTGTGTGTGTTTGGACGCCTATTCAAAGTGTTCTGTTTGAGCTGAATATGAGCGTTTGGGTGTACAGAGAGTGTGTGTGTCTGTGTTTCTGCTTGGATGTAGAACAATCAGCGACATGGAAATGTTGAAGCCCACTCACTCCTGTGCAAGCTGTGTGCATATTAAAGTTACCTGATGGTGAGCTCATGCACACACACACACATGCAGTAATATATGAATGAACACATTCATAAGCATGCAGATGTAAAAGGCTGTGGTGATGGTGAGAGTAGAGGCAGATGAGGTGAATGCACACACATGAACCTTGCAGGTCAGAGATGACGACGTCCAACAAGACAATGGAAGATTCCTATCAGCTGTTGTGTGTGCTGTGCTGTGCTGTAAACACAATGCTTGGCTACCGGCCCGGCAGATTTTAGCAGAAGCCCTGGATCCAGATCACACTCACACTGGGAGCGAGAACAAGCCTGTGAATGCACACACACACACACACGCACACACACACACACACACAGACGTACAGCAATCTGGGAGGAATTGTCTTTGTTTTACTGTTTTCTTCTGTGTCTATAAATCCATCAGTTCTTCATTCTTTCAAATTCATTTTACTCTGTTGTTTTTAACAAAATATAACATCTCAAAAGTAAATATCTCACCACATACCTACATATATAGTAAACTATAATCAGAACATCCACTGTAATTAATGAAGTTTACTTTTATTTTTCAGCAACTCTTACTTAGTTTAAAGTGTGTACAGGAAAGACCTGGCAACAAACTGCACTGAAGAAATATTTGGAGAAACTGTTAAACCAAGATGCAAATGTATGCCTGTTTCCATCTGCAGCTGGATGGAAATATTCAGAGTTGGTTCTTCATTGTTAAAGGTTGGAAATGAGTGTCCATCCATCCATCCATCCATCCATCCATCCATCCATCCATCCATCCATCCATCCATCCATCCATCCATCCA
>JAPTYQ010000002.1:1267476-1278193 GCA_029814465.1 Ostorhinchus cyanosoma | reverse complement strand
TTCATTAGTAGTGTGTGCACAGCTGTACTGCATCCTATATAATTGGTGTTAAATGTGTTAAACCATGTGTGTGTGTGACAGAGAGGAGCTGCTGTTACGTGATTGTGTTGTAGGAGCCTCCTGCGGCTTCCTGCCATCGAACTACATCATCTCAGTTGGATGTAGTGTATGAACTAGTGTTTTCTTTTAAAGTAAGGTGTAAATTGCATTAGTGCTTTTCTACGGTGGCTGTAGGCTGTGTTTTCACTGTTGACCACCGAATTCTGATTCTTGTTTCTTGTGCTCACTGCCTTTTCCGCCTTATTTAATCTTCAGGTTGTAATTAGTCAAAGTAACTGTTGAAGCTTGATTTTTAATACCCAGCAAACATATTGTCGATAGTTATTTAATTATTTAAAGGAAATAAATGGTTGTTCAAATGTGAAAATTGAGGCTGTAGAGAGAGAGATAGGAATGTTGTATCTAGATCTGTATACAGAGGCCTACACACATCTACGAAGAGAAGACATTGATGTTTTCATAAATGATTACAACAAAAACTGATTCAACAAACATTTGTTCAGAAGACTGAATGGACACATTTTTGACCTGTTTATGGCATAGCAGCAGTCCACTATGCAACGATAACAGTAGAATGCTGTTATAGACAGAATGTGAACCCAATATTAAACAACTGGTGCCAGGCACAACAAACCCCACCCCTCGCAAACATTTGACCTGATTTCTCCTTTCTCTAATCATTGTGAAAACACATTTTTGGTGACCTTGACCTTGACATTTGACCTACATTCACCAAAATGTAATGGAATTTATTCTGGACCACATCGTACCGTTCATGAAAATTTCATGGAAATTGATCCAGTAGGTTTTTGCGTAAAGTTACTGACAAACAGCAAAAAAAAAAAAAAAAAAATAACCAAAAACAATACCTTCACCTCCCCTTTGGGGGGGCAGGGTTACAAAGTTATGCAGGCTTTTCTCTAACCTCCATTATTAGGTTCAGTTGCAGTCCTCATACTATTTTGGGCATCACAGTCCAGTACATAATTATAGACTCAGATCAGGCTATGAATGGCAGTAACTGACTCTACACACATATCTCCATATATATATATATATATATATATGTGTGTGTGTGTGTGTGTGTGTGTGTGTGTGTGTTGGGTTTTTTTTTTGTTGCAAACTCCCAATTGCCTTCATGTGCCTAATTTCTCCACAACTTAATGAAATCACTGGAATCCAAAGTTCAGGCTGCCTAAGTCATGTAGGGAGAATCCTGCATTCCCATTATCATTCTGGCTCATTTGTACTTGTTTAAACCAGACACAGTGGATTTGGGTGGCACTAAGACAAGGCTGCTGCAATGGTGCCTTTACTGTGAGTGTCAGGGAAATGTTTGCACTTGAGGATCCAGCCTTAGTATTAGAATTTGTAAATCCTAATCCTAAACCTGGCTTCATTGCATGATTTAAATCCATACCAAAACTTGTAATTTTAGTGAAGGTTTGTGTTGTTTTATGAAGCAAAGAGCATTAAGAGCTAGTGGACGGGAGGAGAATGCTGACTGAAATACTCAGCTCAGCTTAGACCAACAGGCTGCTCTCTGTTATTCATATCAATTTAATACAAACTACAAACTGCTTTTCATTAATGAAAACATGTATTGAAAATGCTGGTTTGGAAAATGAGTGTCTCAAACAAGAGAAAAAAAAATCTGCCTGTAAAAAAAGTAAGATTTTTCCTTTTTTTCTAGATTAAAAAGAAAAAAAGAGAAATTGCTTTGCTTTGTTGTCCCTTAGAGACAATACTTGAGAGGATGCAGAAGAGAAGGGGGAAAGGTTTAGCTTTTACAGCTTTATCCCACAGGTTTTCCAGTTAGAGGTCACACACGACATACATTCTGTTTTACACACACGATTCTCTGCACACATATGTGTACATCTCTAGGAACCAAACCCTGTGATAATACTTGCGCTGTGTTCATGAAACTAGCTTGGTGTGCTGTGCTGGGATGGCTCCACTGTACCCCATCTCTCTGGAGTAATGACCTGTGCCAAAGCCCTGTCTTTATTGTTTAATCAGTCATGTATGATGCTGACAAATGCTGACTGTTGTGTGTCTGTGGGTGACTCATGTCCAGACCTTATGACGTTACAATGGATCGCTATCAGCTCCAGTCATATCAATATACAATGTATACAGTACACTACATGACAATCATCCTCTGTACTCTGTCAAAAAAATATGCGAAAATATAAGTAGTTTTATTTAATCAGCACGCACCATAAAACTGTGTATGATCAGGTACACAAAGGATGATCACAACTCTACAGTATTTATAATAAGGGAAGTAATTTGATGAAACTACAGGTGTGCATTGAGGGGATTCAAGGTCATGTGATTGGTCAGGAGCTATGCCCTTCATATATGAGAAATGGCAAACTCCTGTGGTAGGACAAAAAAACCATTAGACCATAATCCCATATATCGTTGTGGAAATTATGTCTGGAACACAGGTGTAAGTAGAGATATTAAGCATGGCTTTGCTCTAGTTTCAGGGTGCTGCTGTTTGCCTCCTGGCCCACTGCTAATGGCTTACCGGGACACCTACCGTAAATTAAAGTGTGTCACATTAATAGTATTGGTAACACCTGTGTTTCACCTGCAGTGAAAAGTGTGATCTTTAGAGACTGCATTGGGAGATTTAAAAAAAAAAAGTGATTTAGTCTGGAAATAAGCTATGAAACCATTGCATGTGCTTAGCCGACATCCATTTTTCATTTTCTGAAGCCAAATAATTCTAATAACATGAAATCAGAATCTGCTAGGACATAATTAATAATATGTGCTCGATCTGTAAAATGGCTTAAACTGAGCCATGTTTAGGAAGTATTTAGCAATTGTGTGAATAAGTGCAGGAAGACAAAATAAATAAATAAATAAAAAGTGACATTGGCCAGGTGTTAAAGGTCCCAGATCATGAATATAGTACATTAACTGCGTGGGATCAAATAAAAGATGTGAAAACATGATCTATTAGCGTGTCATTGGAAAGACTACCTATTAAACATGCTTTTTTCTTGTTGCAGACTTTACTTTTGGTAGCTCATTTCATCTTTCAACACTTATCTGGCTTTGTGCATATGTATGAGAACATGTCCTCTTATTTTTGTGCAAACTATAACATAGATATAACAAGTTATACAACATCAAATCTGTAATCTTTGTTTTGTCAAAACCATCACAACAAGGTGTAATATAAAAATATATTAATGTTATAGACACAGAAATAATTGTTCAAATATGGGAGACAAATCTTAAAATGGGGTCAAACCTGAGAATGAGGAGGATATGTGTGGATGAGGTGAAATTCAAACTTTGCACTTTGCATTTTTATCCTGTTTCAGCTTTATAGAAAATTCGGTTTATTTATCATCTCTTTTATTTTAGTCCTTTTCAGCCCAGATAAAGATGTTTTTGCACCTAGATTTAAGCAAACCTTAGCCATGATATTATTACAACCTGAATAGTGTGGAAATTGATTACCTATTTTGTTGTGATTATAGTTTTTGATGTTGTATATAGAACCTATTATGACATACTAGATATACTCAGTGTATGTATTTGTACATGTATATGTAAGTGTATGTATATGTATATGTATATGCATGTATGTATATATGTGTATGTGTCTATAGTATGCACATGTTGCTGGTTTAGACAAAGGGGTAAGAGCTAATAAGCTGTGCTTCTTCTCACTCCTTTTAAAATATGATTTTTTTTTCTTGTTTCCTTTTTTTATGTGTATTATTATTGCTTGCTTCCTTGAATTTTTATTTCAATATTGTGTTGTGCGGGGAGGGCGACTGGTGGCAGTCAGGAAGCTTGTACCATAACATATTTGGAATAAATCAATAATAAAAAAAGAGAAAATACTATAGACAAAGGGACAAAGGCACAATATATAAAAAAGAATACTTTGTTGCATCTTTTCCATTATGCTGTATTTTTATTTATGATCTTCAAATTACTCAGCACTAATTCTGTAGCTGCCTGATTACTTTTACTTATTGTTTATTGAGTGTTTTTTTTTTTTTGCAAATATTTGCATTCACACTTTTGATGCTCCAGAGAAATGCAAATGCAGACATAATAATAACAAGTAAACATACAATTCCATAATTCCAAAATTCTTGCTGAGAGGACACACAGACATAGAATTCATTGTCAGTGTGTGAAAACTTTACCATGTGAAATGTTTTGCTGTTTTGTTTTGGGGTTTTTTACTTTGTCATTTACAGGCAGAAGTTCAGGGACTGAAAGTGTTGAAAGTGTTTGTTGTGTGATGAGCGAACAGCATGGATTTAACCCCAGTTAGAAACCCATTCCAAATTAAATATTTAGACAAATTGTTGCCCATTTGTTCTTAATCTCACATAAAATATTGGATACTTGTCCATACAATTTTATTCTTTGATTAAATTATTCTGCCCCTTTCATCTAAAATCATTTTTTAAACACAAATATCATTATCTTAACTCTCAGGTCCCTAAAATATTACAGTAATAATAATAATAATACAGTAATTTGGCTGGTGTTACGACTAGTATTTTGTCAATGAACTGACAAAAAGCCAACAGCATATGGAACATTTGTAATAATACACATTGTTGTAGAATATGATATGAACGTATTCAGTTTGTACTTAATGTTCGTGAAGTTCTACTCAAAGTAAACACCTGCAGGTCTGTCATCACATGTTAAAGAAACGACTGACTGTGTAAAAAGCTGATGAGTCATGATCCCTATGACATCCCATAAAGAGCACAACATGAGCGTACTTCATTATGTAATCAAAAGCAACAGTGACTGAAAAATAATATGGATTCACATATTAAAGACATCTTAGTGCTCATGTTTGGCTTTGTTTTTCTCATTTTATGCAACAAATATAATCATCTTTGAGTGTTTGACAGTTCATTAGGAACTCATCCACGTTGAACTGTAAGAATTCATAATGTATTGATAGTAATTATATACTACATCTAAAATATAATCATTACTGCTCTGTTTTATAGACTAGTTTACACAACAAAATGCAAAATGGTTAATTGTTAATCATCTAAATTCCCTCAATCTTTTGTTTTAAGACAGTATTATAATCTCAATATTTTTATAATGATACAGTATATTTTCTTAAATATTCAATGATTTTTAGTGATATGTAGTAGTGACAAATGAAGACATAACAATTCTCATTTAGGTGTGACTATAATCATGACATTCTGCATTTATATTCATGTGAAATGTGCGCCACGTTTGCAATTCTACCCTTCTATAAAACATGAGTCAACCATTGTACAACAAATAACATCTTTTTTTTTTTTTTTAGGAAAAGTTCACAGTTTGCGTTAAAAACCAAAAAGATAATCTTTTTTGTCACAAAGGCCTGAGGACGGACTTGTCCCATGTGCTGATATGACCCACAATACCATCTGATGGATCAGAGGCAGCTGGTGAAGCGGCACAGAATACCACAGATAAACTGTACAAAATATATTGCTTTCAGGCAAGTATTGGTATTAGACGTGCGCACCCGTCAGCTGTGTTTAAGTCTTCAAGTGTTTTTTTTCTTTCACCATGGAGTCTATCCATATAAGATGCCACCAGACCTGTCTTCTTCACTTGTCACTTTAATGTTACAACATGACAGTTAGAGGTCAACCATAATATGCTGTTAGTGAGGCCTTAAACAACACGTCCAAACTCAAACTGTTGCAAGTTTTCAGATATTTTCATTTATATGGACACAATTTCACCATTTTGCTTGTTTGAAAGATGATTTTTTTTTGCACTTGTCATACTGTTTAAGAACTGAACAATTAGCCTTCAGCTTTTTTTTTTTTTAATAAATCACAATTTAGCATAATTGTAGTTTTACCCTTGTGATTTTTTCTTTAGTTTTGATGATGTGACACCTTCTATCCCCCAGCAGTTCTTCCATTAAAGAATGTGGAATGAATGATGTACTGTACAGTAACAGTAATCTACAAAGGTACAAACTTTGATCAATTATGGACCTAGGAGTCTAATAATTTCATGTTCTGTATACTTTGTGACATTACATAAGGCATCCCTTCTCTGTGTCTATGTGGAGCTTATGATCTTAACTGAGTGAATGACATATCATCACCATGTGTGAAGCATAACATTAGGTAATTATGCAAATGAATCCCTTTTATACATGAACCAATTACCCACCAAGCTGTCACCAGCAAAGAAGACAGAAAGTGAAAGAAGATGAAGGAGGGTATAGAGAAAAGAGAAGGAAGGAGGATGGAGAGTGAAGAGGAAGGATAGAGTGATAAGAGAAGGAGAAGAAAGATGGTGAGGGAAGGGAAGAGAGAAAGTTGAGAGAAGAGAAGAAAGTTGAAATTGATGCGATGGATGGATGGATGGAAAGCATGAAGAAGAAATACCAGTGACTGACAAGAAGGAAGGAGTCAAGAGTCAATGAAAAAGAACTGGGAAGGAAATGAAGGATGATTTAAAACCTGAAAAGTGAAGTGAAAGAAAAGGAATGACACTAAGATGATGACAGATTAGAATGACTGTCCAGCAGTTGAATGCATCTGCCAGGGGTCAAGTTGGAGTTTACAGCCTTGTCTTTCCAGACTTACATGATGCATATGGATTCAAGTGTTAAGTGTAATATTCCAGTGAATCATTTCCAGCCAGAAACTTACTGTCTGCAGCGACAAACTGGATGGACAGTGATTTTACTGAAATAATGATGTTACAGGAATAATAGTAGTAGTAATAGGTTTTATTTGGTCGTTAAAATTTCAGTATATTAATACATAAAATACAACAGAAAAACAGTATGCCCATTTCATATGTGGGAAAAGAATGAATAAGAGAAAATAATAATCATAATCATAATCATAATTGTCATCCTTTCGACCAAAAAGGTCCATATATAATCAATATAATTTATAATAGTTTGTTTTAAATTGTTATGAATTGCATATGAATTAATAATAATAATGGATTTGATTTATATAGCACTTTTCAAGACACCTAAAGTGCTCACATTATTGATCCATTATTCATTCGCTCTCACATTCTCCCTCTGGTGGTGGTAAACTACATTTGTAGCCACAGCTGCCCTGGGGCAGACTGACGGAAGCGTGGCTGCAAATTAGCGCCAAACGGCTCCTCCAACCACCACCGAACATTCATACACCAGTGTGAGTGGCACTGGAGGGAAGGAGGGTAAAGTGTCCTGCCCAAGGACACAAGGGACTGACAAGGACAGAGCGGGATTAAACCACCAACCCTTCAGTTATTGGACCACCCACTCTACCTCCTGAGCCATGGCTGTCCAATTATTGAGTTATGATCAAAAACTGAGTTTTGCAAATTCAAAGTGACCATAGACGATACATGAAGATGGAGACAGTGATATCTTATCAAAAGTGAGCTGATTTATGTTCAACTTGTGATATTTCTGATCATTTTGTAAAATTAGTTGCAGGTATTTCAGTTACTTGATATAAAGACAGATGGTTTAACCCTTTAATGCATGGCAGGAGAACATCACTGGTGTGGTTGGAAATCAGACAGCTGACTAGAGAGCAGCATGTCACCAGCACCGTTTTGTCCATCTATATACAGTATAATCTGTTCATGCCTTAATGTCAAATTCTAACCAGACCACCCTTGAATTCATGTGACCGTTTGTGCAAAATCTGAAAAAAACATCCCCCAAGGCTTTCCAGAGACATAATCATAAAAGTGTACCTGACCCCTGACATTTTAGATCGAAAATGTCAGCATGTCATTATTTTACACTTCTGCACATTTGTGAGAAAATCTGAAATGAGTATATGAGGTTTTTTGTTTTTTTTTTTTTTTGGTTGGCCAAAGGCATTATTTATGACCTTAATCTTTGACGATTAGCCACAAAATTCTTCGTAGTCCAAATGGACAACCTGAAAAAATACCGCTGGCCTTTCACTAGGGTGGAGGCATGAAAATAAAGTTGAGAAAATGAATGACGACAGTAGCTTGTTGGAATACATATTGATCTGCTGGACTGCACGCTGTCTGTATTAGCTTTCTATGAACTGGCCCTGACCCACAACCAACACACAAACATTTATCCTTCCCAACAGATATGTCATCACTGCAGTGCATGTGTGTCTTTGTGTCAAACCAATGAATGTAGAGTATTCATGTGTTGAGAGAGACCCCAGAGGATATGTTAGGTCTGAAAAAACAGGTCAACCCAGAGGTCAAGCTGATCTCCATCAAGTGAATAATATGCCCCTGCGTCAGCATTTATACACCAAACACGCACACACAGGAGAACACACATGAACATGAAGCAATGAGGCATGAATACAGGACAACATCAAATGCTATTCTGTGTTTGACGCTTTAACGTGGATATCCCTTGAGTAGAATAGTAAGAAGTGCCAAAAGAGTACTTTAGGCTAAACATCATCTAGAGCTGCAACTGTTAAACTCTAGTTCTGTCCTGGAATTTAACATCATGTTTGATAGTTTAAAAAGGAACATTAAATATCAAAATCTGAAAAATAACTTGCTATAATTACTGTCAACAATTATGAACATGCTGGAAATGATTTAAAACATTTGCGTCCATCTCCTGCTGTCATCTTTGACATATAAGTATGACAGGAATCCTCAGTGGTTGGTCTGAGCTGTTTACAGCAATCATGCAAATGAATTAACAGGAACTCCAATATGACACCATAATTAGTCAGACTAAGTACTTTTAATTCAGGAGTCCTATATTTGGAGGCTCTAAATACCTCAGTAGCCTACCTGTTATGTTTTACATCAACTGTAAAATATACAGTCAGTGGTGACATGTAATTAGGTTTTGAAAGTTGCCTAGTATGATTTGGTGAAACCAAATTTCAGCACCTGAGGAAAGTGTTTTCCCTGGGTTTGGAAGTGGCTTGGGTTGGATGTTATGTGCTTTTGGAGGTCATTCCCCAAGAAAATTTGCTCTCCACACTGATTTTTCAATAATTTGTTTCTTCATAGGTGCTACCCATCGTGGCTTATATATTTTTAGCACTTCAGTTTTGTGGTACATTTTGGTAAATTAGTTTATTGTGTTATAACACTGCTTTGAGAGCCTAAAAATGCAAATTACGATTATGATTAAATATTAGTAATAATAGTCATATTAGTTTGTTAAAATGAAAAATTGGTCTTAAAGTATTGTTTGGAAGCTGCTATTGAATCAGAGCTATATGTTCCAGAAACCAAACATTTACTCAAGTATATACTGTCTGTGAGCTATAAGAGAGACTGTATGGTATGGAGTGTTATTTTGTTTCAAGCCTCTTTCTGAGGCAACTCACCCTTGTTTTTGATTCTTTTATTTATAACCCACTCAGAAGTGTGGCAGGTTATAACAAAGGAACAGTAGACATTAACATAGAAGATCTGTAGTATTGTTGCAGAAGTTGAAAAATCTGATATCATCAAAGATATTGTCAAACTTCTGTTAAAAATCTTCTTTTTCAAATGTGAATAACATTTCAAAGAAAATACGTTACAGAAATGAACTGAAATGAAACTATAAGAATATATCCTCTCCCTAACACAGACCTCTGAGGTCTGTGTTCAAACAGTCCTGTAATGCAGAACTTAGTGAGCGCAGACTTTAAACCAACAATCAAAAAATAGGATAACACATTTTGCATTGTGGTTCAGTTAACAAACTATCAAGCAAGCCCAGAAATGGGATAGCATAAAATGTGTTAAATGGATGATTTTGCATTGCGTTGGGCTTAACGTTTAGCAAATGAGCACAGAAACGAGCCCCAACTAATGAACTTCACACCACTATGGTGTCAGACAAGTGGATAAAGGTTTGAGAGGTTTAGATCGAAAACTGAGATATAGACGGTGAAAGAAAAAGTGTTACCACCTTTCAGTCTTCGTTATGAAGTATGAAGTTTGATTACTTTCAATTTGTGCCATTTCATAATCCACATCAGTCCATCGCTACATAGTTTGTCATCCCCAAATATATGTATGACTAGTGCATTGACCCGTGGTTCCCCACAGGTTCTAGATCCTCTGATACACTTCATTCCTTTTCTTTCTTGGTAAATTCCACTGGCATTTTCAGTTGAATAACCTCTGGTATGTCTGTTTCTGCACATGAAATCTGACACCATGGCAACATGGCCCTATTGTTTATCTGTTGCTAGGTAACCCACTTCAGTGATTCTATGATTCTGGGCATAGCAACGCGATTGGCCATTGGGACGCCATTGTATTCCAAAAATTACTAATATCTCCCAAAATATTGGTCCTATCAACTTGTTGTTTTCGCTACTCTCTTCCTTGACCAAAAATAGATTAATGCCAAACTGCAGCAGTCGGCTCTTTTCAGATTTTGTCCATTTCCCTTTTATAATATTGGATGAATATAGTGTTCAATTATGGGTTGAGTTTCACATTCTTTCTTTATGTTAAGTAAACTGTACAAAAACAAACAAATGAAAAAAAAAAAAATCTCATGATTTAGCAAGAAAAATCATTGTCACAAAGCTGAAAAAACAGTTTTCTCTATCGTTCTCATATGACAGTGATGCTACAAACAACGACTGTCTCATAAAAATGATGCAGTGCTGTAGATTAAACTAATAATATTTGAAGTACTTAT
>JAPTYQ010000002.1:1248191-1258586 GCA_029814465.1 Ostorhinchus cyanosoma | reverse complement strand
TCTATCTATCTATCTATCTATCTATCTATCTATCTATCTATCTATCTATCTATCTATCTATCTATCTATCTATTGGAGTTAATGTGCTCATGCTGATGCTAGATGATGTATCAGGATGGGTAAAATGCAAGGACTGAAAATAACAGAGGCAGAAACATAGAAGGTGGTCATTGTATACCATGTAGGGCTCGTTTCATGCTGCATTTTCTGACTTTGTCCTTATTTTAGCCATTCCCCAATCTATGATTTTTTTAAAAAGCCATAGATGGTCATACAGATGATAACCCTGTACATGAAAAAATTATGCTTGAGGGGTCCTCTGTGTGTTAAAGTGTGACGCCCTGACCCAAGCATCAGTATGTGTTGAGTTAAGAGTGAGAATGTGAAACTGCCAAATCTCTTGAGAAAACCACTGAACTAAGTGAGCTGCATTTAAGACTGAACATCTAAAAACTCAACCATGTCGACGTTTACACTGTTGTATTTCAAATGAATAATCTCATGTCGTGATGTTTTTTCAGATTATGTGGTTTTATGAGATATGACCCCAATAATTTATGCCTTGTAGTATTTCTTAGAAATAATAATGTGAAAGAAAGAAAGAAAGAAAGAAAGAAAGAAAGAAAGAAAGAAAGAAAGAAAGAAAGAAAGATGAATTAAAAACATTGAAGTAAAACAGTACCACTGTAGTGTCACTTGTAACAGATGTGTGTGTGATGATGCAGCAGATGATGGTGCAACCACCATCATATCATATATAATAAATAATGAAAGTGGTGCAGTACATACAGCTGTTCCCACACTCAATGTGACGGCCTGTTTGTGTGGGGGTGTTTGGATCAGAGCCGCTTCATGAGTCAATGATTACAATGGTGGGAAAAACACTACATCTAGATGTTCACAATCCTTGACCCTCATTACTTCCAAACACATTAATCAACTTAATTACATTTAGGTGATATTAGATGTACAGTGGGAAAGTACTATGTTAAGACCTATTGATTTTTAATGTTATGTACAAAATCGAATTACATATGCATTCTTAGTCTTAATCATGTAATGAGTGTCTGGCCGTAACACCTCAGTCCCAGCTTCTCTGCTCCAGTATCTAGAAAAGCAGATGCTCTCCAGTGTACACGGATAAATTAACCCGTCTAAAACTGAGCTATGGGCCCCTACTGAGCCCCTCATCCTCTGACTCTCAGATTTGTTTATGTACCCTTTCACCTTCATGTGCCCATTAAATATAATGCCCACAGCTGACTTCACAGTGGACGGTGCCAGCAGCCAAAGGTTTGTGATGTTCAAGTTAATGAGAGGTGTATTTTCTTCATTTTTGAGATTAATAGAGATCAGTAAATCATATCAGGAAGTTTATTAACTTTTATCTAACTTTTACCTTTTTCTTCACATTTTATAGAGAAATTTATTAATTACTCATTTATCAATACAGTTAAATACCAATTCAAATGTGTAGTATGTAATAGGACTATCCTGTCATTCTAATACTCTTCAATATAGATCAGCTAAGCTTTTTTTTGTGTGTGTGTGTGTGTGTGTGTGTTTGTGTGTATTTTTGTCAACTGAATTTTTCAGATGCAATATTATCCAATAAATACTCAGATCACACAATAAGCCTAGATGATGCCTGCGTTGCCAAAGTTAATAACCAGCCTTGTTAATGGACGCTCTTATCCACTGTGAATACAGTTTTGACACCACCATGACAACATTCCCTCTTTCCAACCACCCATACTTATAGATGAGCATGTACATCCATTCCTCACATTCAAGAAAAGATAAATGGGATAGAGGTAATTTAGAGTTGTAATTGGATGTATGATTGCAACAATTTGGTAGAATAGCAGTATACATGGAAGGTCTAAGCAGCTGCAACAGTCTATGTTAAACTTAAAGGTTCAATATTAACTTTTGTACATGCTTATATGTTAAGCAACCCCACTGGCAGATGTGATCTTGTGAAATTAAACATCAGCTTACTTTTATGTGCTGCAGCACATTTAAGAGAGGAGCAAGAGCAAATTTAGGACAAATAAGGACTTACAATAATTAAATGGCAATATGATATAAGAAGATCTGGAGGGTCTATTATTTGGGTAGCAAAGATGGGAATGGGATCACCAATTTGACAACAAATGTGTGAGAAAATTACTGAAATGTTTAAAAGCAGTGAGAGGTATGGAGTCATTTAGATATTTTAACCTCTCTGTTGCAGAAGTAAAAATTCTGTACGTAAATGGAAAGGATTCAAGTCTAAGGCTATGTTCAGACAGCAGGTCTTAATGCATGATTCGGATTTTTTGGTGAAATCCAAATTTTTTTGTGTGCTCGTTCATATTACACATTAAATGTAACTTCTATCAGTTTTGAGTGTGAACAGAATGCAACCCTGAAGTGACCCACACACACAAAAGAGCTCCTGAAGTAATACGTGACCACGCAGGCACAAACTGTGTTTAAGGAAATAAATATGTTTTTCCTGCCACTCCTTCCTCCTGGGGCACAGAATTGTGACATTTGTCGCATTTCAGTGACACAAAGGTGAGATAAATGTGACCTGGCCGTTCAGCTGAAGTCGCATCGCAAAATATCAGATATAGATTGGAATTAGGACCACATATGAAAGTGGCTTGTGTCGGATTAGAAAAAAATGGATTTGTGCTGTTTAAATTGTCTTTAACAGATCAGTTCATATATGGGCAAAAAAATCAGATTTAGGCCACATTTGCCTGCAATCTGAACTTAGCCTAAGATGAACACTGTGATCTCTAATCCATTAGACAACTCTGCATTTAGAAATGTTATTCATCTATAACTGATAGAACCACATGGGTCAAGATTTCTGTGGCAAGCCTTTTGCTACGCACTACAACATGGTCTCAATCCAAAAATTAGGTCTGATTTGTTTGCTAGATAAAATTATCTCTTTATTGTAGGTAACTGGTCTGACTTGCACATCAACCAATACTAACTAAGAAAATACAACAGTATTATTTTTATCTTCTAGTCTCCATTGGAGAAAAGCAACAGCAGCATTTGACTATCATTTGACTTCTACTGTTGTTTTTCTGACTTAGGGTGCTGTTTGTTACCAGAGGTGGTGGTGGTTACGTAATGGTCAGACGAGTAACAGTGACTCACTACTTTATTGTTAGAAAGTGTTATTATAATGCAGAGCAGACTAGAGCTAGCTGGTTAGCATGCTAACTGCTGTAAATACATTTCCAATGCAATAACTTGAGATATCTGTGGCATAAATAATTTTACTACCTCACACTAATGATAATTTTGTGATATTTTTTTAATGTTTTAAGGTGGACATTTCACAAATAATGTCCATTCTAATGCATCTGTTGTCATGTTAGCACTTGTAGTTTACAGTCAGGTCCTAGAAGTCTCAGTCACGATGCAACTACATTTCATTGTACATTCTGTATCATGACAATCAAGTATCTTTATCTTTAAGTCTCTGTTATTAAAATACTATGTTTGACACTTGGATACTTTGATGACCTTTCCCTCTGTATAAGGGATTATACTTTAAACAAAAGTTTTCAAACTCCTGCCGTGTTCTGTTGAGACACATCCCTCCCTATCCAGTGAGCTTGTAGCCACCCTCTTATCCCTGTGTGTTTCCCAAAAGACAGTCGAGTAAAGCTGTCAAATCCCAGAGACGCTGTGGTGTGCAGGGCTACTTGGTGTAGAACTCTAGGGACACACACACACACACACACACACACACACACACACACACACACACACACACACACACACACACACACACACACATCTCAGCCCAGAGTGCCGAGGTAAGCGGGTATTTGACAGTAGACCTTCAGGGAGATAGAAGAGCTTTCGCTGTCCGGGGGGGGGTGAAAGCGAGGGAGGGAGGAAATGACAGAGTAGCAGGAAGGAAGACATGAAGGTTGGATCATGAACAGCAGACAGGGGGAGAGTGTCAGTCAGTTGAGAGCCAAGCTGGACCAGTAACTTAATGTTGGTCACATTTTCTGTTCATCATTTTGATGCCTGGAGGCATACTTTCAATATATTACATGTTGGCCCACAAGAATTCAGCTCTGTGTCCAAATGATCAGGAAAATATTTTAAGTCACTGCTACTGAATGAATGATACGCTCATGATTTTATTTTTGTGTTTTGCCAGTGTCGTGGGTATGTGCAATTGTTTTGCAGAGGGCCGAAGTGAAACATCAAACACATAGTTCTGTATTGTGACATGACACATTACTTTACAATTGATTATTTGTTGGCCTTGAAAAAACAACTTTGTGCTGGAAAATGCAGGTTGTTATATGTAAAAGTGTAGTATTGACTTTTAAAGTTTGGAATTGTAAGATTTGAGATTGATTGTGAGCTCAACTAAAGATTGTATTGGAGCAGATCAGTTTATTACGTTAGCTAACTATTTCTAAACTAGCGGTACAGTAAATCATTGCTCCTGTAGAGCAGAAGTGAGATACTGAGGAACTCACAAGAGTAGTTTTCAGACAGAAAAAGGGGAAAAAATACCCCTTTAATGGAAGACGAACAATCTGAAATTAATTTACCTCATTTCAACAAATGACCAGCTTTCTGCACAAACCAGGCTCCAACTCAAACTTCATATAGACACTTGAGTATGTGCTAATCTATATCATAATACTGGAGGGGCTCAGAGCGTGTGTGTGTGTGTGTGTGTGTGTGTGTGTGTGTGTTTGCACAATTCTGACAAATATAGACATTTTTAACTGGGTACCAATAGTTGTGGAATAGTCCCAACTTGTTAGAGTAAGTTGGTAGGACAAATATTTTCAGAGATATTATTCATTTTGGAATACAACTGCCTTACAATGACGAAAAAGCAAACACTGTATGATGGGAAATTAAGTTAAAAACAGGAATGCCACAGTCAACACATATAGAGATGAACAACCAGTCACTCTCACACCTATGGGCATGTTTTTTAGGATGATCAATTAACCACAGATATGATGGTGGGAAGAAGCTGGAGCACCCAGAGAGAACCCACGCAAACATGGGGAGAACATGCAAACTCCACTCACAAAGACGCCTGATTGGATTTGAACCCAGGACCCTCTTGTTAGAAGGCGACCATGCTATCCACTGCGCCACTGCCACCTCCTAGTATCAAATATTGCATCTTTCAGTTAGCTCACAAATAGCCAGTTATGTGGCATTTACTAATTCACCACTGTGTAGATCACTGATTTTCTTGTATGAAGAGTCTTTCATGAAACTCATCACCATCGGAGAATTTGTTCTGTTCTGTGATTTGGTGTGACAGCATGTTCCTGATTTCTATGATCAGTTCTTGAACCCTTCTTAATTAAGTTGGGAGATAATAAAGAGTATTTTCTCCTCTTCCAACAATATCATTTGTGACACCATTTGAACCATGATACTCTCTTCAAAAGTATTTCCTTCAACCCTAACAATTCTGGCAAGATTTGTTTAATCTTTGAAAAAAAAAAAAAAGATGGATTTTGTCATCTATTCTCTTGTTTAAAGGATTCATTCTAAGTCTTTATTCTTTCATCCCAATGGTACTAATCTGTTGTTTGAGGTTAATCTAAATGTGGATGTTGCACTGGAATCCAGTTAATAATAGTCATTTGCCTCAAGATTTATAAATCTAAAGCTGCATTTTATTGGTTTTTACTAGGGTTCGTTTGCTTCGAGGATACTGCTGGCTGGATTGAGTTGACCACTTTTGGACCTCAGGCCATATTTTTTCGTTGTGTGCACTATTCTAAGACAGCATGAGTGCACCAAATAGTACAACTTTGCATCGCCAAGGCCAATCAAAGATGCATCAATATTTCAGTTATTCAAAACAAGCGTGTTTTGTAATACATATAAATACATGGTTTTAGCCAAGCTAATTCTCTGAACACTGTTTAAAGCATAAAGATCAATGAAATGCTACACCTTGGTTTTTGTAGAAATGTTGAAATGGACATAAAATGAATCGAATAGGAAGTATTTCTCCTTCAAGTGAAAAGACACTTCTCGCTTCTTTTTCTGTCATGTATCTTAAATATATTTTTTCTTCTTTTTATTTTTTGCTTTATTCGATTGAAACAATAGAAGTAAAAATGAAATGCAAGGTAGAGCGAGTGTGAATGGCATGGAGCAAAAGGCCTGAGCTAGATTTGAAAATGGACTGCAAAGATAAAACATGGGTGAGCTCCAGTAAATGATGACAGAAAATGTGTAATACATAGCTCAAGTTGAAGGTTATAATTTTGCTACTGTTTTCCCCATATGTAAGGGGTAGTCCACTCAAGAATTCAAAACTAAATCAATATTTTTTCCCTTCGAGAGCCATAAATATCCTAAACATGTTTTCTTTCCTTTTTTTTTTCTAAGAAACTATCAATATATGAATTATTTACCTGTCTGTCCACTGCATAGCTGGAGCCTGTTTCAAAGCTCACTTTTACACCCCAGTACATCTTACCTGCATGTCTTTGGAATCTGTAAGAAAAAATGTAATACAGAAGAATCCACCTGCAAATGCAAAATGTGAAGCAACTATTGGGGAAACTGGTCAGCCAAAAATACATCCAGAGGAAGAAAACATAGCAGATGGAAGAAAACATTGCAAGGTCTCTGAATATAGAAATGTCCAAGGTCAAGCCACAGGAAACGTCATCTGTCACCTCTAGGTGGTCTTTGTGGGCTTTTTAAAGAAAACCACTGTTTCTGAAAATGAAACTGCTTTTTCTTTACTTCACTGAATGGTGGTGAGACTGGCAAAGCACAAACAGAAGATATAATAGATGCTGGGTAGTGTATGTTTAAGCTAAAAGTATTTATTGGGATTGTTGATTGCCTGGAAATAATGGCTAATAATACAGATTTAAGGAGTATAACAAGCTTGAAATACACTAGTTCTTTGATTTGTTGTCTGATTACCAGTTGAGTGTGGAAGTCCATTTACATTCATACATATGTACAGAACAATTATTATAAAGTGCTTCCAAAATCAGACTTATGCAGAAATGAGTTTTCATGTATGATATATGGTTCTCTAGCCTCAAAGTTGATGAATTGTTGGTCAGATTTCCATATTTTGCTGTAAATATAAATATGTGAATTTTGAAACATCCTCTGTAATTTCTTGTTCCCTTTTTAAACATCATCTCTGAGAAAATAAAAAGCCTTCAGCTTAAAAGTGCTCCTTTTCATGTTACACCCATGCAAATTCCTCTAATCATTTACCAGATTATAGTTAGATTGGAAACCGAGACCATAGGGTGCACGATTCCAACCTCACCATCACTAGCATTATTGATTTACTCGTTAGCAGTAGCTTCATTAATTGTTACAAGCTTTTATTCACAAACATTTATCCTCTGCAGTATTCTACAAGACAACCGAAAAATCCCAATGTCAAGCTTCCAAGTTGACCTCATTCTGTTGAAGGATACAAAATGCATTCGTTCTATCTGAACAGCAAATGAAGAAACTAGATAAACAAATCACTATGAAAAAAAAATCCCAAAACAGCCTTATTGTTAAAGTAAACCTGTCAATCTACAGGATAATTAGTTCACGTTTCTTCAATTAGCTGATGCTAGTAACATGTCTAATCACATTACTTCAAATAATTTCTGTACATTTGAGTTTCAGATCTGATGCTTGTGTTTGCTGGTTGGTGAAAATTTTAATTATTAAATATGATTATTTTTGTATTCATGTATTTTTTATTTTACAGTTTTTATGAACATATTTAGAAATATTTGTTGAAATGTACATTTTATTTGAACTCATCACTGATATTCATTGCTTGTTCAAGGTTTTCCCAGTGGTAGTTTTCCAGTATATTCTTGCATATTTCTGATGTCAAAGGTGACATTCAATCATTAAAAACAGAACAATAAACTAATCTGGCAGTGGGTTAAAAACCATTGTTGGTAGATAAGTGACAAAAATGCTGCAACGGATTTGTCAAAATGTGTGTAGATTCAATAACAGACATTTGAACTTAGGCTGTTTAAGTGAAAAGCATAAAAAAAGCCCATATGTTACATAACTTTATCATGACTTTGTCTGTGAGGATTAAAAGACAAACTCAGGTGAGAGATGAAAAGCTTCAGTAGAGCAGGGTGTGGATCAGATTCCTGCTCTGGTGTTGTGATGAAAGCCAGACTTCGAACAGGGGTTCAAGGAGACTAAGTGGGCCTGTGGGTGTGTGTGTGTGGGTGTGTGTCTGTGGGTGTGTGTCTGTGGGTGTGTGCCTGTGGGTGTGTGTGTGTCTGTGGGTGTGTGTCTGTGGGTGTGTGTCTGTGGCACGTTTGTTTGTGTGCTACACCCCCACAGTGTTGGGCTGCTGTCCTCCACCTGCGTCCTGAATATTAATGAAACGCACAATGCTGCTTATGTTGTTGTTGATGCTGATGTCATTTGCCCATTCTTATACGTATTTAAGCAAGAAAGCAGGATTGGGAGTCATCAAATTATAAATTGAATCATCTTTGGACGATTTGACAAATTGGAACATTTGAAATTATTTAGTTTGTTACAAGAACTGAAACGTCTGCTGGATTTTTGTTTTCAGAAACTATTTTCTGGCCTCATTATCTTGGCTACAGTGTGTAAAAGCTACTACTTAACGGTCAAAATTGAATACTGAATAGTTTACTGTATATAGTAATTAATTTGTTGATTTATCAGCCATTATACAAGAAAACATCCAAATATGTGGACTCTCCTTCTCCTGTTCATTGTTTCAGTGTCCGGATTTTCAGTCTATTTCCATTTTAATCCAATATTTTGGAAAGATTTAGGTAAAAAAAAAAAAAAAAGTTAAAGATTGTGCTTGCATTAAGTAAGAATAAGTCTGTCAAAATATTACAGGTGTCAGACATCTATAAAGTTTTCATTAAAATACGAATTCTATGTTTTCATCCTGAGAGTGAAGAATTTCTGTAGTAATGACTTTTCCCCTACATTATAGCAGGTGACATTCAACACTGAGTTTGGACCAGAAGAACTCCGAGTAATTAATTGATTTTTGTTTTAAAGTAGAAAAATTTTAATTTAATTTCAAGGAGTTTTTTTTTTCAATGTCAAAATAGATAAATGTTAAAAAAGGGATAGATTTTCATTTTCTCTTTCTAATAGCAAAAAATAAAATGAATACCTGACAGAAATGGAAACACACCAAAAACATATTGTTTTTCATTTTCTGAGATGAGATTTTGTCATTTTCATGGAAAGAGCGCTAATGCCAAGATTCTTACGAACAATAGGTTTGTACGATCTCTTCCAAATCGTACAAAATCTGGAGTTTGCGGACATTTGTGTAGACATTATTTTATTTTTTGTTATTAGAAAGAGAAAATGAAAATCAATCTGTTTGTTAAATCTGGTTTGTCTGTTTTGACACTGAAAAAGAATAACGCCTTGAAATACAATTTTAATTATTCTATTTTAAAACAAAAATAAATTAACTTAATTAATAGTTTTTCTTTTTTTTTTCCTGAAATGAAAATCTAATTACCAAAGGATACACGGCCCTGATAAAGACTATTCATTTTGAGTTTTTAACCATTACTGTCATAGAGGGTGAAGCATAGGGTTTTCTGTTGAATTCTACAAACATCACCACCAGGGGGCACTAAATATCACACAAGAACCCTTAATGTTGTAGTTTGGGTTTAAATAATATATATGTGCACTTATGGATAAAAACAACATTGAATTTATATTGACTTTTATATTTACCCTGAAGATTAGTGATGGCTGTCTGTGTTTGAGCCGAGTGTTTTGTTGACTCCACCACAGACCTCAGTATCTTCTGTTGTAGCCATACCTCTGGGTGATCAGTTACGTCTAATTTCCTCTGTAATAACTTGATCACAGCATAATGCATCACAGAACACTAAAAATCATCATCAGTTGAGGCTGAGTGTCAGTGATGATGATGGAGACGCTCAATCTAACCAAGTAACATGTATCTAAAACAATATCATTATTAATTAACAATTCACAATTTCTACAGCTTTTTCCAGCGGTGCTTTTATTGAAGAAAAAAGAAAAACACAGAAGTACCACACTCATGTCAAATACAATGTGTCAGGGCATATGAGGCCATGCATGCCTGACTGGAAAAACAGTGACTGAAGTAAAAAATGGATTCCAACGAACGGGGTTCATGTTCAAAAATATGCACACACATAAAAACACACACAGTGGAGTAGATGAGCCTTATGTAAGAATTTTTAGGGAGCAGAGGGTTGAACAGGCTTTTAAGCAAAGTAAAAACATCAGTTTAGAGAGAGAGAGAGAGAGAGAGAGAGAGAGAGAGAGAGAGAGAGAGAGAGAGAGAGAGAGAGAGAGAGAGAG
>JAPTYQ010000002.1:1192731-1204233 GCA_029814465.1 Ostorhinchus cyanosoma | reverse complement strand
AAAACAAAGAAATCGACTTAGAAGGGTCCAAACACACCAGAAGTGAATGTTGATCTAGCTAAAGAAAAACACAAGGAAAACAGAAGAGGATCCAGAATAGACCTTTGAGGAGCTCACAGGGTTTCAGAGGAGGAAACTCATCTGGAAGTATTCTGGAGTTCTGAAGTAAAGATTTAAATTGTGAATTTGTGATACTATTTCTGAGGTCTATATTGAAAGATATGTTATTCTAACAAAATGGCTTATTAATTATTTGTAAATAACCTCTCGTGAACCACCTACAGTCCCTCATGGCCCATCATGGGGCTGCAGACCATAGTTCTGAAAGAACTGTTGATCTATTGTAATTAGTGGCTCTGCATCAAAATGACAGAATTGTAAAAATAGTATCCTAAATGTAATACTCTGTGTATTCTCCTTCAGGCTTACTAATATAAAAATAAGTGCTCTATATCCCAGCTTCAGTAATATTGTTACCTTCCAAATAACAGCGATAATGAATGCCATATGACCTGTATATGTACGAGCAAAAAAAACAACACTGGCAAGAAATAAGAGAAACACTCCATCCAGCCATGTGAGACATTTGGTGTGTGATGGTTCATAACTGGTTCATAACTGGTTTAAATGGTTAATGTGCCTTACCCTTTGGGAGAAGAGGAAAGGTCTTGCGTGATTAAAGAATCATGGGGCTGATCAATAAAGCATGCATTGGCCAGGACAGAAAAAAGCAATAGAGTGTTTGAGTAGAAAGGTCACGATTTCATCCTGAGACGAGGCTGAACTCTGACGTCTGTGGTCAATGGAAGTGTTCTGTATATGAAGTTAGAGTGATGGAGTAACAAGAAGCCACAAAAACTACCTTCTCAAACAGCTGAATGGTGTTTTTTTTTTTGGGGGGGGGGGGGGCTGCCTGTAAACACACACGCACACACATTCATGCTCACAGACATTCAGCTTCACGTCATGATAAATCCTTTTTCCTATCTCACAGCTTGTCACCTTTCCTTTGCTCTTTTTACTCTTTCTGTTAATCTTGTATCTCACTCCCTACAAATGTCTCATATTCATTTTTCATCCTCCTCACTTATTTTGCTTCCTCTCGAGGTGTAAAAATGTTGTCCCTCTCACCTCTATTCTCTAAGCAATAAAATGTTTTCTTCTGTAGTGATTTTTATTCTCTAGCATTAATATATTTCATACTGACAGAGGACTCACAGATATAAGTGCATGTGAAGAGAACATTCAAAATAATCTTATCCTTTGTTATAACTCAGGTTGCAATAATATCTTAATTTTGATTATTTAACTATAGTTTGATTTCTATCCTATCCTATCCACAGTAGCTTGTGTACTCTGAGAAAACTCATGAGTTCCTAACAGCTAAGTCATTCACTGATTCTCTCATCTACCAAAATCCATTCACTGCAAAAATCTAAATCTTTCCAATCTTACAATGGCAAGATTTTTTTTTGCTTAATTCATGCAAAAAATAATCTGTGACAATTATCTTGGTAAAATTTCTTAAGATCTATTGTCTGTAAATAAGTGTTTGTATCTCACTGAGAAGTTCCTCTTTAGGTGATTCTGTCTTATTTTAAGTGTGATGAGATATTTGGACTAGAAATGAGAAAAATTCACTTGGTAAGATTTGATGTTTTCCAGTGTTCCATTGAAAATCTTTTTAAATCCCCCCCCCTCCCGCACACACAGGTCGCCCTAACAGAGCTTTTTCACAGCAGACCCCTTTACTCATTATGTCAGAAAATGAACAGGTGTAATGACTTGAATTCCGCTGTATTCCATGTAGGTTCACTGGTTTCAGGATTGTGGTCTGTTCACACTGACTCATTGACCTGCTCTCAGTGATACTTAAATGGAATAGATTTATCATTAATGTTTTCAGGCTTACCTGTGTTTATCCCGCTTTGAAAAAGGTCTTCCAAAATTGATTCTGCTTAGTACAATAATTTCTGTGACTAAAATAGCCAGTTGTTGGGTTGCAGCACTGTCATCGAATCCCAGTGATCCAGGGTGGGAGAAAAACATAAGCCCGTTTTACACAGCACTTCATTCCAGAATAAAGGTGAAATAGTCCCTTAACAGATGTCTGTGTAGATGAAATGGTGAGGTCATTTGGTCACAGCTTCATCACAGCTTTGTAATGCCTCTGGAGGTAGTAACGGAGCCATGATAAAGGTGGAATCATGATTCCGGAATGCTATGTTAAAAGAACACCTCTCGTTCCACAGCCAAGGTGTGATGTTTTGATGATGGTGACCCTGCACAGTGGCAGCGGGTGCATATGGAGGCACTGTCTGTGGGCGCCGTGGCTTCCTGCCAGAGATGCCGCAGGTGCCACGGCTTCGTGCCAGGGGTGCCGTGGCTGCATGCCATTTTCACCAGTGGCACGAAACCACGGGACCCGTGGCATGAAGCTGCGGCACCCACCCCAATCCATGCCAGGGTCTTCATATGCGCACTCTACACTGCTGCGTCTCCGCCCCTTCGTCTCACCTCTGGTACTCCTTCGGCTTGGCTGTGGAAATCATATGGTTGTGGAAAAAAGGCGAGATCACCATCTCACCTTTTTCTAGGATCTCTCTGTGAAAGTGGCTGCAGATGCAGTCAGATTTTCTGTTGGTAGTTTCAGTGAAACAACAGTTTTCTGAATCTGATGTGAAGTAAATTAATTGTAGGTCAACATGTCGAACAGTCTGTGTCAGTCCCAGTGATACATCTGCTGTGCATCTCTATAAGAAAGTTTGTCCATCTTTCATTTGGTCCCAGTTACATTAAAAAAACAGTGTCTCAGAATGAACTTGTCACTTCATTTCCCACAAAGATTGACTTCAATTCTACGATAAAATGTAAAGATTTCAGTGGCCAGTGGTCAAAGTGGCAGTATCTCACAAAACAATTCCATTCCTCACTCCCATAACATTTTAGATTTTTGCAAACAAAGTATGTGTTACATTTCATATGAATATTTCAACAAGCTTTGTATTAAGTTTTATTGTAAGGTTTGTTTACTCTGCCCATATCCAAACACCTCTATATATTTGTGTTTAGGGCAATAACATTTCCTTGGCTGAGGTTCAGAAAACATCATGATCTGTTTTAGATATCAGTAAAATACATTGTGCAGCATTTATTGCATCAGACATGTATTGCTTTAGATGAGGCCCAGATATATTTTTGCTAATCTTGACCAAATGATCAGATAAATCACATTTGGGTGCTTGCATGAAACTGGGTGCATTTTGGTACCTGGCACTTTGCCAGCTTTTTTAGACCCAATAATAAAAGAGAAATTTAGGCATACTTCCCCCAGGATGTACCTAATGATGACCTCAGATTATGCGAAAAAAAAAAAAAAAAAGATATTCTTGCTCTGAGCCATCCCAAAATTTATGATTTTGTTCATAAAATATTGGGCCAAAAATATGACCAAAACTGGGACATGAAAAACTGCCCAGGTATCAGTGCATTTCATCTCAAAAACATCGCTGTAATTGTTTTTTTCATGAATTTCAGTCTCATTCCAGGTTTTGTATGTAACCCATCGTGTCCACTTGTGTTACATGCAGAACCAGCCCATTTAAATGCATATAAATCACAAATGATTTTGCAGTGGTGGTCATTTTTGTGAAGCACTCTGCCTTGCATAATTAGTTCAATTCCCCAAAATATACCTGTGAGGGAATAAAGAAATATTTTTTTAAAAAATAGTAGCGTGTAATTTTTGCATCTTTTTGACTGTTACATACAGATTTTTATATTAAATATAATGTAAAATAATATTAAAATGTGTTTTATCTGAAAAATTGTTTCTCTTTTGTCTCAGTAAGTATTTATTTTTAAAATAGACCCAAAGTGCTTCCATAACATCAGTCTACATCTGGTTTGAATTTTTAGCCCCTGTGTCCTGTTTTTAGGAACCAGTTTCATAGAAGCACCCACTTACATATCTGTAACATCTGTAAGATGTGATACATCATGAAATGGTGAAAATCTAAATTTGCTGTGCATGCAGCATACGTTTGAAAGGACTCTACAAGACCAGAGTAGGTGTGGAAGCATGAGGTGATGATGATGATGGTTAATGAGAAAATTGCTACTGTTATACAATGACATAAAACAGCTACAGCATTAAAGACATAAATATATTCCAAGTCCATTGGAGCTGAAATTATTGTTTTCTTATTATGTGCTTTTGTTCTGACAGTCTCCATGGATCTGTCAGTTACCGGAGGGACTTGAAAGTGAGATTCGGAGGCATTTTCTTGTTGTTAGGATTTTATGATCCTCTAGATACTGAAAAATGCACACTTTCCAAGATATTGAGACCCATTCACACACCATTAGGTAAACCTTGACACACGGTTGTCGACTTAAAATGAAAGTAAGATTTCTTTTTTCATTAGTGGAAAGCTTCCGTTTTGGTGAATTGACAGTTTGGCTTGTCATCCTCCTTTGTGTTTTGCTCTCTGTTGTTTCTCTAATGTGTCATGGTTGCTGTCTGAGAACAAACTGCATTCCTCATGAACACTACATCACATCTGTCAACAAGTCATTCATCTCACTCAGTCTGTATGTGACGCTGTGTACCTTTTTTGTATGGTACTTTTTTAAAGGTGAGTCAGTTTCTGTGTTTATGTGTTGGTGTCTGGACATTTTGTGTAATCTTCCCGGGAATGAGTCAGTCCTGTTGATGTGACTGTTATCTTTTGGCGTCTAAATAGCTTCATACAGGCATCTCTGAACTAACATAAGGACATATCCACCTACTCTCATACAAAGACATACACTCACAGACTTGCAGCCATACTCAAATAAGAGCGCACACTTTCAGCCGGGTAAAAATAAACAGTGTTTGTGGGTGGGATACATATCTAAAAATCTCTTTAGCGTTCCAAGTAAAAACCTAGTTTCCTTCCAAACACAGACCTCCCAACAGCACATATAAATACTTCCTGAGGGATTATGTGTATGTGTGAAGAGCTCGGGTGGTTTTGAAAATGTATGTGTGTTTATATCGCATCACTATTTGAATTTGTTTACCTCCCCAATCCTTGAGAAATCTGTTTGCTGCCAGTTCTGCAGAAATCTATATGTCATCAATCTGTAAAAAAAAGAAAAATAAATCAGAATTACTGTAGGGAGAAAATCTGTGGATTACATAAAACATAGGTTACACTATCATGTATTTTAATCTTAAGGGCTATCAATTGTGAACCTGCTGTAACTTCAAAATCCAACAAAGTTTACACAGAAATGGAAAATTTTAAGAATCACAGATGGGCAGATAATCACCAATTTGAGAAAATGATTGAAATGACTGTTCCTCTGAGAATGATCGGAAGGGATTTGGATATTTGACCCACTATGGTACAGCCATACGTTAAGGCCAAGGATTCCAGTCCAAGCTGAACATGCGGATATCTGAGATTACTGTGGCAAAGCTTTGTCTTAACTTAAGTATGTCTGGAAGTATTGTGGACTTCTCTGGACAGGGATTCATTTGGGATGGATCATTACTCAGAGAAAATGTGGAGCGTCCACTGAACAGTATCCAAGTCTTTTTTTGGAAGAAATGGCTGTCGTGTGCACTAGAACAAAGACTAAATAATCCTTCCAGACTGTCATAAGCAGCAGGTCCAGGGTCTGTCATGGTCTAGGCTCGTAGGTTACTGCCACCTCTGTGATGCACCATTAATGCGACATCTCACAGTTCCAAATGCTGATTTGTTGGTAAACGGTCAAACAAGATTGTGTCAAGTCCACTGCATTTACTTGACTTTAGCACAGCAATGACATTCTTCCTATCTTAGCGATAGTGGGAGTCCCACCCTGAGCCTGAGGAGGAAAATGGCCATATGTGTGAATACAATCTATCAGAGCAAAGTAACTTCGAAGCAGCGCTACATTTAAGCCTCGGGGATCGCCCCTTAATTAAGACAAAGTCACGACAATTGGGATGATACAATAAAGCCCTTTGAGTAATGACAAAAACGTATCTCTGGGGTCGGCAAGTAGCCCAGTCTGTGGGATTAAGTTTTACTTGTACTGTACAAGCAAAAGAGAATTTCACTTTCATCCATTGTAATAAAATAAAAACACACAGGAATTGAGCATTTGTTCAGCAATGCAGAAAAAAGTTTCACTTGAAATGAAGACACTTGTGGTTGTATAAACTGAATTCCAAGGCAAAGTATTATCAGTAACTGCACTTGGTCCAATAAATTGTCTACATATGATGCACAATGTCAGACTTCTCCAAAAGAAATAGAAAAAATGGAACTTCACTGTTTCTTTTAGCAAAACTGAAAAAAGGGGGGCAGAGAAAATAGATAAGAAAAGGAAAAACAGAAAAAAACAATTAAAGTGAATGGCTGGAAGCCTATGAGTCACTTAATGTTTGTTGTGTGAAAGTGCTGGAAAATACTTAGAATCAGAATCAAAATAAGTAGCTTATTTGTGTATTTCATACTACATAGGTTTGATTAACTTCACTGCTTGTAATTCACTTGTGTTTATGTACTACTTGTGTTTACACTTGCATTGAATCTAAGTTGCTTCGATAACAAGTGATGAATGAATGCATGTCTCAACTCTTGAAGAGGTTTCTTGAGGATAGGGGCATTTTTTGCCAGTTACACAAGCAGTGGAGCTGTCAGATTTAGCCCCCAGTTTGACTGCTGTTAACTGTGGAAGTGTTGAGTTACATAACAGAGACTTGGTTTATCCATCTATCTGAGGGTAGTTCTATATACTTGACTTTACCTTTAGAAGGCATCTAGTACAGTTAAGGGCTGTGTGCTGCCACTGTTAGCCCCATTCCTTCATCTCACCGACCAACAGAACTAAACATGAGGGACCAGGAGGGCCCTTGTTGGAAACATTAGGGCCCACACTTCATTTCTAGAGATGATTTTGTTTTTCTTTTCATTTTTAATGCTTGTGGGTTTTAGATTAAAGCTGACAAGCTGTATTCTGGCACAGGCATCGGCTGTTTCACCGCTCATCAACTGGAATCAAATTCAAATGGTCATGTTTTCAGAAACCAAACTGGAGTGGTGGAGTTGAAGAGGAATTTTAGGAAGTGGCTCTGTCCTACTCTGGCTGTTTAAGATTGTAGGGTGGGATGGAGGCAGCCAGCCAGGTGGTTTCCATATCTTCTTGGGGTACCTCTGGGGACACCTCTCTGGTCAGGCATTTCAGGCATGTCCAGCTAGGGGGCAGGCTCAGGGTAAATCCAGGACATACCAGAGGGTTATGTCTCTTGGCTGACCTGGAAATGCCTCAGTGTCCCCTGAAGACCTGGAGGAGGAGAAAAGGGAAGTCTGGCCCTGTCTGGTTAGGTTGCTGCACCTCACAAGGGTCTATTCTCCATCCATCTGTCTCTGCATGTTCTGGTGCAACTCGGCTGTCTGTATTTATGCCCCTGTTTAATATTTAGAAAAACTAAGTAAAGATCTTTGGGAAATCTGTTTGTTTTTTATGCACTTGTAACAGAAAGTTTGCAATGGATGTGCCTCAAGTCTTATATTCCTGCTCCCATCGGTCCCAACACAAAGTCTGCAACTGGGCCCTCCAAGTGTTGTCAGTAAATTAAGGTTCAGAGCAGCTTTAGCAAGTTTTAAGTTCTATAGAAAGGTAAGAACATCCATTATTTGAGTCTGAGTAATACAGGATTAAAATACTATTAGTCACTACAAAACACTAAATCTCTGCTAAAGCTGTTAAGTGCTTGTGGTGGAGTATAGCCATGATCTGCTGATGCTGTCGAGAAAAGTCTGAATGAATGCCAGACAAAGAAAGAGGAAAAGAAACCAGAGTCCTCCACAGTAATTTGTTTCCCTGGAGAGACCAGAGTCCACTTTCTGTGAAAAGATGAGTCAAGAGTTTAAACAGTGGGGGCTGAGAGAAAAAAGAGAGACAGGCGTGTGTGGACAAAAGATCAGAGGAGCCGTAAAGTAAAGCAGAAAGGGAGGATATGTCGGTCATGACTCTGTGGTTTTTTGTGAAATTTGTCTCTTCCTCTTCATTACTCATATGACCTAACCCCACTGGTTGCTTCAACCAGACACTGCGCTCACTGACTGGATGGATGGCTGGTTAATTGACCGGTTAACTGATGAATGGATGACTGATCCTGTGTCTGTATGAGTTTATTGTGGGTCGATGGATGATGGTGATGGATTAATGGAGGATCAGAGATGCGTGGATTAATGAGTGATGATGAAGCTGGGTGTATGGACGAGTGTAGTCATAAGCAAATTACACTGGTTGTAATTTTACCCTTTTTACACACAAGTCCTCTCATAGAAATCAGTGCACAGGCTGTTATCATCAGTGCAATCAACTGAGGCCATATTTAGCTTGGCAATGTAGTTAGCTAATATCAACACATGATTTACAGTACAAAACAGACTCCAATACAGACGTCACATCATTTTATTCATCACACTTTCAAAGATATTTGTAAGATAAATTAATGACGGCCATTAAACTAGTATTAGAATTTCATCAGAGTGAGTCCAAGCAAACATATCAACACTTTTACTGAGGTTATATAACTATACATATTTACAAAATAGTAAATACACTAGCTTCAATGACCTTTTACAAGTGAAACCCAGACTCTCAGTCTCCTCCTGGTGGTTGGATGGTGGCTGCAGTGAAGGTTATTAATCCCATCTGTTTCGTGATATTCTCCAGGACCTTGGACAAATTAAAACATTTTTTATCCTTTTTTTTTTTTTTTTCCCCTTAATCAGTCTCAGTTTTAATATGTTATGTGTCTCTACTGTACAGACTTTGCCCCCAAATTACTTTACCCAAGCAACATGGCAACACTGGTGACAATAAGAATTTGCCTTTGTTTTACACAAACAGCTTTGCAGCATGCATCTCAAAAAATGATCTACGGTAAGGACTGGGATGGACATACTCTAGGTTTACACACTATAAGAGCTTCTATCTATCACTACATTGACACAGGATTGGGTTTGCATTTAAGTCATGTTCGATGTGTTTTGGCTACAAGCTACACACTGGACTTAGAAGATGCTCCCTTTAAATTTGAGTATACTGTAATACAAACATGTTGGCCTCTTCTTATAAAAGCTGAACCGGATCAAAAGTTCCATAAAGTACAAGCTAGTGTTTCATTAAAAATGTGGACATTAGATATTTCAATTAATTACATGACTCAATTACATATGCATTTGTCCCTGTGATTGCATTTGTTTTGGAAGTTAGTTTCTCCATAAAAAAAATAAAAAATAAAAATAAAAATGCAGTTTGCCACTAGTGAGTAAATAGGTTTAATCACCATCTTTGCCTAAAATCTTTGCATTTTTATGTAATTTGGTTTGCCTGTACAAGCATTAATGCTACAGAAAAGTCCAGGATGGTTATATTATTGGCTGGTCAAGAAAGACAGAAGGGAAAAAAGGAGTAATACCTTGTCTCTAGGGGCACAAAAGCAACATCTGTGAGTTGTCTGTCAACTTCATCCAGCTACATTGTGCTGCTGTGCACTCAGATGCATATGACAGAACCCATTTCAACAAGTGACAAAAAGTGGATATGTGACAAAAGCCTGGAGAAGGAGAAAAAAACATTTTGTTTGGCCTCTGACAGAGCTGTTATGCAGGCAGACAGCTGCATTAGTTCAAATAAAAGCTAAATGCATTCATGAAATCTGTAAGACAGATGCTTGGATTAATTATCATTAAGTCAAATAGAGAAAAGACGAAGTGGCAAAAGAATAAAACAGCTGTTATGGTACAAGTCAAAATAAGTAGAGAAACTGGAGGAAATTCCAGGCTGAATACAATATTTTGTTATTCTTGGCTTTTATTCAAAGTTATGACAGTGAATACGACGCAACCAACTCATCGAGTCTGTTAGTTTATACCGTTCTTATAATAGGGCATTTTACTGACTCAGTCTACTGTGCATTCTTCTGTACCGCACTTTCATTCAAATATACATCTGAAAATTATTACCTGTTAATTTGGCAGTTTTTAGGGGAAAAGCACATTTTGATAAACAAATCTGTTGTGACTTTGACTAAGGAGTCAAACAGTGTCTGTTCTTGTGTTGTAATTCAAGGTCACCTCAACTGAGACCATGTTACAACTAATACTAACGAGACTGGGACTAAAACCAAAACCAAAGCAGGATCAGTCAGAATTAAGTTTAAGCCCAGACCAGGACATTCCAATGATTATACTACAATATGATTGATAAGGTATGACATGGCCCAACCTTTTCATTTTCTTACTGTAATACTGAAATAACAGTGACAAAGGTGAGTAAACATCCACAGAACTGGAGCAGCTGTGTATTTTGAAACACCCAATGTAAGACACAGTGTGTGAATTTAATGATATTAAGTGAATGTAAGTATTTGCCTTATTTCATGGTAAAACTGAGACCTTCAAAAAGGATCAAGACGGCTCTTACAGACTAACTCTGTTTACTCCAAGTGGTTTTGACACTTGCTTTTAGCCAGTAGGTGGCTTGAGTAGAAGGGAGGGGGGGGGGATTAGTGGGAGGCTGAGGAGCCCCAACCTGGACAAGGACGGCAGCCCAGTCATTTCTCTGCCCTTCAGCTCAGAGGACAGTGTGAACCCAGGAGGGTGAAAGCCATAAGAAGAGATCTGAAGTGAGGGACTGCAAAACCCCTCCCTCTTCTCTCCCTGTCACTCTATTTTTGTCTTTTGTCATCCCTCCCTTCTATCCTTTTAAATATCTTTTTTTTCTTTCTTCCTCCTCTTCATTCTCTCCGTTTTTCCTGCTTCCTCCCCTCCCCATGTCTCACCCTCTGTTCATCCCTTCTCTCATCCCTTTCATCTTGCCTTGTTCTCAGCCTGTCTTCAGGGGAATAAACACTGGTTTGTCCTCATGTGGCATCAGGGCTTACCACTGGATTCTGGTTGACAGGCCCAGTCTTCGTATTGTGGATGTACATTGAAGCGGTGCTAAATATGATGCACAGGTTATCACTGGCAGATGTCAGTCTGCTGCTATGGTTTTCCATTAGCCAGAGTGTTCTAGAAGGACAGGAGGAGGACCTGATACAGGTTCAAAGGCAACATATATGAGATCTAAACAAAGTTCAAAGTCTTGAAGCATAAACGGAATCCATAAAACACACAAGCAAAAACATTTTTTTTTCTGCAAAATTAGTTTGCATGTGTGAAAAGCTATTGACCCTTTCAGTAATTTTCATGTAATAATTTTAACCTTTTCCTCCTAAAATACAAGACTGATGGTTATCTTCCTTGTACAAACTTCCTGTTTCCCGTTTCAGCTTTCATAGTGCACAGCATTTCTACAGAACTAAGTTCATGACTTTAACTCAGTTTACTGTAAACATTGCATTTCTTCAGTTTTTACCAATCCCTGGTGATTCTGTGAAAGGACTAGATGGTTCAATCCCGTGGGACTATGCATGGCAGGGGCGTCCTCCTCCCTAAGCCAAGC
>JAPTYQ010000002.1:1182360-1192631 GCA_029814465.1 Ostorhinchus cyanosoma | reverse complement strand
GTCAGCTGCTCTTTCACAGCAGTCACTGGATCTTCTCCAGAAATAAGATTCTGTGAAAGGACTAGATGGTTCAATCCTGGTAGAACAACGTGTGTTCTAAGGGTCGCTGTGTTGCCTAATGTTGAGCTTCAGTTCACAGATGACATTTGTCAGAAGAATGTGTTTGTATAATTGTGAATTCATACTTTTATCACTGATGGGAAGCTTTGCTGGTCTACAGGCAGCAAAGCAACCCTTATACTGCCACCACCGCATTTCACAGATGGGATAAAGTTCTTGTGTAGGAATGCAGTATTTGGTCGGTTCCAAGCATAACACCACTCATTGAAAACCAAATTTTGGTCTCATCTGTCCACTGAATATTCTTCCAATGGCATTGGGACTCATCCATATGGTAGTTAAACTGTAAATGGGCAGTAATTTTCCTTTTAGAGAGTATATCTCTGCCGTGTATGCCACTGTGGTGGTGTAATATCCCCCTGTCAACAGCAGTTTAGCTTCCTCCATGTTGCCATGGGCTCCATGGTGACCTCCTGGACTCTTACACATGATGCTCTTGGTGTGATCCTTCCGGGTCACTCACCTCTGGGTGTTGAACCATCTCCATTTGTACACCATCAGTCTGACAGTCACTGTCCAAACTATTCAGAAACTCTTATGCACCCTTTTTGATAACGCTGCTCATCTACTAAACTCTTCTGAAATCTATTTTGATAGGGCAGGAGACTTTTTCCACAAACCGGAGTTGTCTGGATCAAGCATCACAATACAAGTGAATCCAGTGAATCTAGGCTGCCAAGACTCACACCTGATGGTGATCCTACTGACAGAAATATCACATCTGATATAGTCTTCAAATAAAATGACAGTCCTAGAGGTACAGAGACTTTTGCTACAGGCAAAACTCTATAATAGGTTATTTTCCTTAATATATCCATCTAAAAAAGGGGGTTTATTTCAAAGTGATGCCTTTTGAATAGCTTTATTACCTACATGAAAATATTTTCACATTTTCATATTTAAATATTATTTTTATACAAGTCCATATTGAACATGTATCAGGTATTTTACTCATTTGTCATGAAGTAAATGTGGCACTCAACCAGCTGTAAATATACAAAAGGTATGGAAATCCTAACTTATGGCAAATCCTTCTCTGTTAGTAGGAAATGGTAAAGTACTATTTTTCAATCTTCAGTCATCTTTGGAGATGTTTTAATTATAATCCTTGTCATTTGTTAAGAGTATAAATGGGATGCTGAAGAATCTCAAATGCATTTCATCATTTGCAGATATAATTGTCCTTACATTTGTGCTCGTACAGTTTCTACACATCAAGATCAAACAGTGGGTGAGGGACATTTTTGACATGGTGGAAATTATAGGGCACATCATCCAATATTATTTGTGGTAGTGCACTGACAACTATAAATATCTATTTCTGTGGTCATACGATGTATGGTCTGAAAATCATGATTGATTGATTGATTGATTATTTTTTGTAGAAATATTTGTTTCAATCAGACTAAAATAGTCGTGAAAGACCTGAGATCTTAATAAAACTGAGAAATAACAAAAGCCTTCCAGGGTCAGGTTTCATGTGTTCACTAGCCCAGTGGTTCTCAAACTTTCTACAGTGGTATACCCCCTAAAATATACTTTTTAAGCCAAGTACCCTCAACTCTTGCTTCAGCATTTTTGATTGAAAAAAATTAAGCAAAATTTTGCTCTTGTGCCAAAGGTGTCTGTTTATATTTTCAAAACTCTGTAAACAAACAACATATATTAACATATATTAAATTATAAATATATAATTTTAAAATAACCAAATTTTTAAGCAAAATATGAGCTGCAAAGTGTCCTCTTTGGGAGCCTCTGCACTAAGCCATTATTCTTACAGATTCTTACTTAAAAAGGCCACATTGAGACTATGGATCAAGGCCTCATTAAGATTCAGGAAAATAAAATTTATCATAAGTATCAACCCTGTGGAATCCCTGTGTGCTCACAATGTTGTTCTGTGAAACTGTAGCTGTGTAGACGGGCTGGGAGAAGTTGTGAACCAGAACTCAATCATAGCTACTTTTAAACACCCAATGAATTAAGACTTCATCTCCACATAGTGATATCACTTACTGTACAAATATAAAACTCACTTTTTAACACTACATACGTCTGTACTATGCTATATTACCAAGTTATCCCTTTCAAAAAACAGTTTAGAAGGCTTCCAGTAAAACCACAAATCACCACAAATTTGTGCTTAGTCATCTAAAAAAAAGGCAGAATTGTCACAGTTTAGACAGAACCCCTAGAAAATATAGTAACATAAACACTAGATACTTTACATCTGCATAAGCTTGAGAATCAAACTCACCCATGTAGAAGAAATGCTGTGATTTAAAATTGTTATTTATAACTGTATCAAGAGGTAAAACAACAAAAGTACTTCTACGTTTTGTCACTTTGTTTCTCGGTAATTGTCATCCCATCTCATCAGACATCATGACGTTAATTTTCAACACCAGTAGAGTGACTCCCTTCTCCCTCTAGTGGTCACATAAATCCACCAACATTCCTATATTTCAGGACTCTGGCAACTTTGGCATAACTTCAGTACTCGTCTGTCTGAGCATTTTAGGTCAGATTTGCATATTTATTAATAGAAACACTACATATAACTCATTTAACAAATTTCGGTAATTATTAGCATAGTAGTATGTTTGTATTATACACAACAATCAAAGTCCTACATGTTATCACATTGGAAATGTTGTCCACTTTGAAAATGAGAAAATAGGTCAAGTGTACTGCAGATGTGTCTTTAAATATGAAGCTGTTGCACAATTTATTTCCCACAGCAAATAAACCAAAATGCACCCAAACAAAGCTGCACAGATGGTCAAGTCACATTTTTAATGAGGCAGCTTTTAGTTTTTGCTGGCTTCAGTCTATAAGAAATCATTGTTGTTGGTATCGTTCTACAGAAAACTTACATTTCTAATAAATTACAGACAAGTTTTTGAGTGTTACTGAAAACCTGGAAATGAAACTGACTGATGCTCACTTTAAATTACACAGTACCCAAAATAATTTTTAATTCTCTGCTGTTTAGGGCTGAGGGAAAATATATTTAATTAACTTTAAAAAAAAAATTATATTTTATTTATTTTTTTTTCTTTTTTTTTTTTTTTTTTTTTTTACATTTTTTTTTAAGAGAGAGGCCAAGTGTAAGAGTAAGAAATGGGAAAACAAAGTCCAGATATAGGAGAGAAACCTGACAGTAAAAGCTGTTTACAAGTTTTTAATTGAATGTTGATAGTGTTGCCACTGTGAGACCTCATTAGATACTTTTAAATTAATTACTAAACAGAGCTAAATAATGAGAAAAAAGTAAGAATGAATGGAAACGATGAGCTCCACAGGTGAGAGCTGAGTAAGACAGGTAGTTAAACACCGTTTATTTCCCATAAGTTACAAAATATAAGTTTTTGACCAGTTCTGTTTAGTCAAAATAAAAAATCTTCCTAAACATATACCATCCAATTAACTAGTCAGCTAACATTGTTAGATACTTTTTTAGCTATAGCTCAAAGGCTCACACTAATTTTACAAGAAAAATGATCTCAGTAGATAAGTAGAAATCTAAAGAAATCCTAATGCTGTTCTTTGTTTGAGCTCTGGAGTTTCAGTGTTAACTTTAACACTTGAACAGCAATATTTTGTTCGCTGTTCAGTCCTTATTTCACTGCTAACGTAATCCTAATAGTTGAAACTTGTTGTGGGTGTGAGCGCTCATAAATAATAGACAGAGTCGGGCTCTGTTCTTAGTATTGTGTATTTACTGGCTGTGTACATAACAACATGGTGAATATCAATCAGTGTCCCGTAGGGGGAGCTGTTGGCTACACAGCATAACCCTCGAACGAAACTGACACCTGCAGGTTGAACATTGAACCAAAGGGCAAGTTAGGTTTTCATGTGCTGAAATAAGTTACGTTAACAAATGATACCCAAAGATTATTTTAGTGAAGTTTGTGTCCTGACCAGTAATATTAAAGGTAAATGGACTGCACTTATATTTCCACCTTCATGGAGCTCAAAGCGCTTTACATCACCTCACATTCAGCCATTCACACACTCACACCAGTAGGCAGCTGCTTCCAGACCTCATGGGAACAATTTAGGGTTCAATGTCTTGCCCAAGGATACTTCGACACGTGGACAATCTGAGCAGGATTCGAACCACCAACCCTTCAATCATTGGACCCCACTGAGCCACAGCCGCCCACACTATGTGACCTGGTAGCTTTGCAGTGAGGGTGCACCACATGTAAAGTCCTTACACTGAAAACTAGTTTTCATGTTAAAGAATGTTTCAAAAATTTATCTGTTGTTGTAATATCAGGTATTTCAACATGCAGCGTGCAGGTTAGGGTCATGTCTATGTATTGTCATTACATGTACATATATTATTTGATGACATTAATAGTGTACTGACCACTGATGAGTACAAGAGAAAATGTATTGGACAAAATATGAAACATTAAAATAACTTCTATTACAGTTTTCCTAATAATTGATTAAAGATCGTTCAAAGATATTCAAACATAAGTGATTGAATAATGGAAAACAGAAGACCATTTCAGGGAAACCATTTTCCATTAAACATGACAGTTTTTTCTCTTCAATAAAATCTCAGGCAGAACTGAGCAATATCAAAGCCACCATCAAAGAATAAAAAAAGGAGCAACTCTGGCGGAAATTGAAGTGACTTTTGTCTGAGAACCACTATGATATAAAATCACAAGGTTGGCTCAGGTCTGTACTTCAGCATTTTCAAGCTGTTGATCGAAGAGTCCTTTATGCATTCAAAAGCCTTTAGGAATGCAGAATTAATTACCTCAGTGTTGGTGGCAAGAGGAATGTTCAGCATGAAAGAAAAGCCGAAGAGAAAATGCAAGAGCGAGCCAGCTGACTGTCTATTGCTTCCCACCTTGGGGTGGTCACCTGACCTCCCCAGACACAAATCCCATCACTCAGTTCTCTGCTTCATGAATTCTGGCATTTTCATTTCTGGTAATTATGTGCATCCTTATGTCTTTCCAGGGTCCTGCCCAAAAACACAGCCCAGATGTGTGCTTAAGGAATACAAATGCACTGAGAACTTTACTGTTGAGGTGGTGAAGAAATATCTATTGTGTGCAAATGTGGTTGGGCGATATATAGAGCAGCCACAGGGTGAATGGGTCATCAAAAAACTGGACTTAGACACCAGGAGCCAAAAATCACCTTGTTTCAGAGTTTCCAGAATGCAATTGTATTATTGACCCATAAAAACCCAAACAGCTGGTGACCGAAACCATCTACAGATCTAACATGTTTAATACCTGCTGATGCTCTCATTTCTATCAATCCATGCAAATAATTGGTGTCAAATGCAGCTTGTCATCTTTTCGTGGTCATCAGATATGACTCATTTGGACGTTCAGAGGCTCTGTAGTTAACGTCATCTTCTACAACATCCGTTCACCAGTAAAACCCATGGAGTTGGTTCAGTGACAGAAGTTGCAGATGCTTGTTGTATGTTCAGTCATAGATATCCATGTTGATAAAGTCACTTTTGTTTGAGTTTTCTCTGTTGTTAAGTAACCTTTGAATTTACACTGAGTTTTCATGAACATCTGCATGATCAGTAAATAAAACAGGGAAAAATACCTGATTTAAACTGAAAAATGCAAAATACAGAGGATAATGTTACAACAAATGGTGATAAATCACTTAATAAAGGTTAAATAGAGAGAAAAAAAATGATTTGGGAACTGACACAAAAGTAGCACTGGGTCTTTACAGGTTAAAGCTAGTGTTCATCCTCAAAATGAAACATAACATGGGAAAGAAATAAAACACAAGTCATTCATCTGGGATTGTGATGGGACAGGAATGAAAGCCCACTCCTCTACACCAGGGGTCTCAAACATGCGGCCCGGGGCCAAATGTGGCCCACCAAAGGTTCCAATCCGGCCCATGAGATTCTACAGTCAAGTGTGGAAATCATTTTAGTTCAGGTTCCACATACAGACCCATATGATCGACAGTAAAATAACACCATGATAACCTACAAAAAATAATGACTCCATATTTTCTTCTCGGTTTGATGTGAAAAAGACAAAAAACAAAAAGACGTCTATGAATAATGACAACTTCAAATTTTTACATTTGTTTTAGAGCAAAAAATAACATTAAATTCTGAAAATATTACATTTGCAAACTATCCTGTAACAATAAAATGCGAATAACCTGAACAAATATGAGCAACCTGAAATTAAGCACAACTTGAACAATTTTCTGCCTGTTGCTAAATGTTTAGTGTCTTTGTAGATCTGATCCATAATGCACATGTAGAAATAAGGTGAAGCATAATGTTGTTAAAACTACATTTTTTTTTCTTAAGAAACTTCAGTTTTTTCAGGTTATTCAATTTTTTTTTGTTTGGATAGTTTATAAAAGTAAGTGTTTTTATAAATTAATGGGGTTTTTTTGCTCTAAAACAAAGACAAAGTGTCATTCTTTCTAGGTTATTATGCTATTATTTTACTGGTTCAGCCCACTTGAGATCAAATCGGGCTGAAAGTGGCCCCTGAAAGAAAATGAGTTTGAGATCGAAAAGTCAAACAAACTACATGTGGCAGCACCCAGAGTGATTTAAACTATAACCAAACCACTAACACCTCAGTGTCATAACTGAAACAGGTTTGTGGCTTCATTTCTAACAAAGCTTTTTAATGTATTTATGGGATCTTTCCTGTTGATTTGGGCGTAGTACATTTCAGGTCTTTAAATAGGATCGGTTGTCTGGAAAAGACCTATTGTATTACTTATGTTGTCAAATTTCGTTCTGGTTCACTCTCTCATAAACGTAGGCCAGAGTCCGTTGTTAAACATGCATTGTATTTGTTTTACTAATCACAGATGGACTTCATTTCCCTCAGCACTTAATTTCCTCGAGCCCTGTTTTCCATTCAGCTCATTTGTACTTAAAGAAATTTCATTAGCGAATCTCAGCGGGACGTAGACTTGTTTGCCAGTTATTTCCTAATTTACTTTGGTTTTAAAATTAAAACTGACTTCAAATTTTCTCCTCATAAATGTTTAATTTGGCATTTTGAACATTGCGGCAAAAGTCGAGTTGATCAAACTTGAGAAATAGGTTTTCCTGTTTAATGCTGAAAGATGTTAGTCAGCCTTGGTTTTCTCTCTTCTTTATACCTTTAGTAGCTGACACCGTCTGAACGACGCCACATGCAAAGCAAACACTGGTATTCCGTATTTATAATTCATGTATTTAGGGTAAGACTTAATATGCATTACACCATCACTCAAAAGAAAAAAAGAGCAGAAAAGAAGAAGAGAAGCACATAGCACATCAAATGCTGTATGCTCTAATGAGTTTTTCATACATAAGCCATCATAGCAGACTAATATTAGCTTGTACTGATATGATGTGAGCACAGAGGGTTTAATTTCAGCACAGACACGAAGGAAAAGGGGGAAACCTATAAGCACAAAGTAAAAGAATAATCAAACACACAAATGTATTCTTTTGACTTGAATTCATCACCGCATGAATTCAAGTGGCGTGAAATAAGTGTTCTACTGAAAATACACAGAAGCGTAGTGGTAACATTAGTGACATTTACAAGTTTCAAATATTTTCATTTTTCAACACTGATAAATTGAGAATTAGTCAGCTCTGATATATGCAGCTTACTGAATGCATGTATATCATGGATTTAATATATTCATGGTATTGGAGTCCACACATGAAGCTACTATAGAATTCTCTATGAAAGGACTGATTCATATGTGCTTCTGTGAAATTAGAATAAATGAATGTTTTATTAAAAAAAAAAAAACCCTAAACAAAAACACAATGCAGCCATCAACAAAAGCAAATACCTGAAGCAAATGATCAACATATGTAGTACAAAATATATACATATATATTATGCAAAAGAAACATGTAATACAATTTTAGTGTTATTTACACATCCAAAATGGCGTGGGAAGAAGTTAACAGTTCTTTAATTCCACACCTGCTACATAGGCCAACACAGTGGATAGCACTGTCGCCTCACAGCAAGAAGGTCCTGGGTTTGATTCCAGCACCAGCTGATGGGGGTGGTACTCCAGCCTCCCACCATCCAAAGGCTTTCACTTTCAGGTTAACCCATAAAGACCCAAACATCCACCATCTACCAAAATCATCTACTGATATAAAATGATTTAATACCTGTTGATGTAAATGTTAAAAAATGCAGTTTGTCATCTTTTCATGGTCATCAGATATGATACATTTGGACATTCAGAGGCTCCATAGTTACCATGGAAACACCGTCATCTTCTATAACATTGAATCACTGGTAAAACCCATGGAGTTGGATCAATGACAGTGGATGGACACGCTGTGTTTATTTTCAGTTCATGAGAGATTTTGCTGAAAAAGTCACATTTTCTTCAGTTTCCTCTATTTTTGATAAAATAACCCTCAACTTTACTCTGAGCTGAACAATATGACATTGAAATGAGGTTTTTTAGACATTCCAATCAGAAAATAATAGACTATGTTTGATGGCTGTTTTTGCAGATCTTGCAGAGCCAATCTCATCTGATAGAGGTAAAAAAAAAAAACCAAAACAAAACAAAAAAACAAAACAAAACAGGAAAATAAGGTCATGAATTATGGTAAAATAATCTTAATTAACAGTAAAAGAAAAAAAAATTTGTATTCAGACCTTATTTCCCTTCTTTGATCCACCCACACAATGTTCTCAACCTTTGTGATCATGTCCACTTAAGGAACAGGAAGTGAACCGTTTAATCACTTTCATATCATTGGTGTATGTTGCATCATCTCAGACGTTCTTTGGCTGGGAGCTGGTTCGTTAACTAATGTTCTATTTTCTTTTTATTAAATGAAAATGATTGACTTGAATTATTTCATGGGATGCAGTTTTTATAAGTTTCCAAAAGATCATTCAGTTTTGTTTGTTCTGGGAGCTGAGCATTGATTGACCTTTAATGAATCAATTTCTAACCTTAAGATCACACGCCGCAGCTGTAGAGCAGCAGAAAAGAAACACTGAAGAACTGAAAAAAAGCAACTTTTGGATTTAGGCATCTCAAACAGACATTAGCTCAGAAATGGAGTTAAGTAATGACACCAAGTCAACTCCAACCCAATGCAACCTTCATTTGCAAGATTCATTTGTGCAAGTGGACTTATTCAAGTAGCTAATTTCATGTCTAAGCTAATGTCAGTTTGTAGAGGCTTGGGGGGGAGAATTTGTTCATAAAAAGCAGCCTGAGTTCTCTGCGTTGAAATCAATATACAAGCTGTTATCATAGATGTAAGTTGTTAACATAGAAATGGAGGGAACTAACATCAACAAGCAACCATCTGAAAATAGAATATGGATCCCAACAGGAAGTTAACATAACACACAGGGCACACACTAATCCTACACACTGAATCTTTAAACTAGCATTGGTAGCATTGGACCAGAACCATATGCTACAAGTAGAAACAATCACAAACAAGAAGAGAGGTCACAGTGAAAGAGACAAACAGGAAGTTAAAAACATAAAACACCTCTCCGCCTCGCAGTGATTTTCCTCCACTGTGTAATTTAGGACATCTGGCACAGCCACAAGAAATGCAAACAAAAAGCTCAAAGACACTGCATGTGTATTTGTTTCTCTAGCTAATGATGGCAGCGCTAGGGTTTTTGCATTTGTATGTGTGCGCGAGCATATACCTGTGTGACACAATATTCTCTGCTAATGATGACTTTGATGTGCCACAAACACAGACACAAATACATAGACTCGCACCACAAAAAATAAACTCAAAGGCTGTAGCCCTGACTAAAATGACATTGTATGTGCTCACTGTGGGCATTTTAATTTGACTATAACTTCTCACACACAGGGATATTCAGCCTTAACAAGCACATATAATAAACTCGACTCAAGACAGAAAAAGTTTGCTTTTTCATAGGTATTTTTTCTGCTGTGTAACCCTTTGTTGTCAAACTGTCCATGACACAAAGCGAACTATGAAACTTTAAACCATAAATATATTCACAAATAAACCCTGAAAGTCCCTGAATCACTCTTTCGGTTATAAATGTCAAAGTGTAGAAGTGTTTGTTATTGATTTTTGAGTACATATTTGAAGGAACGTTTTTATTCAAAGTCTCCCTTTATAT
>JAPTYQ010000002.1:1123391-1133436 GCA_029814465.1 Ostorhinchus cyanosoma | reverse complement strand
GACCTCTTTTGCGCATGCGGGTCGCTTCAGGGTCGTATTCAGTTCATACTGAGAACTGATAGAAGTCGCATTTAATGGGTAATATGAACGCGCACACAAAAAATTGGATTTCACCAAAAAATCCGAATTGTGCATTAAGACCTGCTGTCTGAACGTATTCTTAGTCCGATCGTCATATTTGGATTCAAACCCTGAGATTCCAGACCGATTTCTCAAAGAGGAAGACAGATGGTTGGCCAGGCTACAATAAAGTGGGCAGTGTCACTAGATGTCTAGTTATACTGTCATCGTGCTTTCTATACCTTTAATTTCATGTAACATGTTTTGATTGGTGAAAAACTGACCAATGGCTCGGGACCCCACAGGGTACCCCGTTTTTTTGTCCGTCTTATGGCCAGATCATTCTGTCATGGGGTAGGGAATGAACAGACACATGCACACCGCGCTGAAGGGACAAACAGTCTTTATTGAACAGAAAAATAAGAATAATGATAACAACAATAAACCTGAGGGGAGGTGAAACCAGAGTGAGGAAAAAGAGGATGGTGATGAAGTCCAGGTTATGGCAAGGTGGTGAAATGATCTGGTGCTGCACGGCCGCAGAGGAGACCCTTCGATGCACTCCTAATGGTACGGTTCTGTGGCTGTGCAGCACGCAGCAGGTCAATTCGATTGTTGAGGAAGGGGTCAGCAGCCATGCCGAAGCGGACTGGGACAATTTGGGGTCTTGGGCATGGTGTCCAGGTATGTAGATAATATAATTGTGTACAATTGTGTGCAAAAATTTTAAGTGTGTTACAATCTTGAATATGTAAAACAGTATTAAAAGAATTCTAGATCTTTTAAAAATAATAATAATTCTTGAAATTTGAGGCAATAAGAAACAGTGAGGCATATTTTTGAGGGTTTTTTTTACATCAGCTGTTTCTAAAGGAATGAACTGGGCTCTATTATGTCAACAGAACTGTGATGAACAGAGATCAGATGTCAAACCTACAGTCCACTGTAGAAAAACCAGGGAAATGGGGGTCAAAGACAATATACATATATGGATGTATTTTTCTTGAATATCGGGGTGTGGATGAGTCCATGAGTCCATTTCTTTACATAATATTGTACGTGTACCATTTTTTTTAAAGCCACAGAAAAAGCGAGATTCTCTCCAATACATAGCTTTAGCTGCAAAGTGTCCTCTTCTGCAGAAGACAGATTTTTTTTTTTTTTCAAAGCATGTTTCTCATTTAGTCTTTTCTATCCACCTGTTTCAATAAAAATACATGAACTGCTGCTAGCTGTGTACTGAAGTACACTGCTGTATTGATTTATTTTCAATCCTTTTGCTAAATTATTACCTCTATAATGGGGCCCTAGAGTGCAGGAGTGTATCAGACTACAGCTACTCTAAAATAGTGTGCAGACATGTTTTACTACTAGGTTTCCATTTGCCAGAGTAAAATATTGAATCCTCTTATGGTGTAATAATAGAGATTAGGGTAATTTTCGGTCAAGTCAAAGAAAATTATGAGCTGGGGAAGGTAAATAAAATTTCAAGGGAAAAGCTCTGAATTTTTGTTTAAACATGGTTAACAAAAATGAAAGATTAAAGTTATACATTTACAAGAGAAACCTTCACAAAGATTATGGAGCCATACATTTCAAAACAACAAGAACTAAAAAATGTATAAAAGAAAAAACTTTTAGTCTTGTCTTGGAATCACCTGTATTATTCTCAGTAATGAGGAATTTTCATTCAACAACACATTTTCATGGATGTCTTTACACTGCCTGTGCATTGATTTATTTAGATTTCTTATATCCTTACTGTGATTTGTTGTAAAACTTCTTGAATGAGTGATTGGTTCACTGGAGAGTCAAAAGAAAACCTCCATCTCTCTTGGGGATTGCTTGGTCTCACTTTAGGCGATCTTGACTATTTCTAAATGATAACAATGGAAGTAAAGCAAGCTGATCTTCAATTTCAACAACTGATGAAAATTTTGACACAAAGCCACAAAAATCTGAGAGCTGCAGGCAGACAATTGAGTTCTGAGTCGGGAATATTTCTAACAGACGGCAGGGCTTGTAGTAACAACATTGACGTAGAAATAGCGCTCTCAAACTGAGAGGCTTTCCTATCTTGAATAAAGATAGGAAAGAAACTCCATATATCCATATGCAGGCGAAGTGGATGGGAATGATATATCACCCTGACGCTAACACCTCGCCCACACATTTAATATCTGTTCAGACACACACAGAAGCATCAGGTCATGCACCCACACACTGCAGTCTTATATCCACACTCGACACACACAAACATTCGCAAAACCCCATTAGAAAAAATGCACAAGTACGTGTAGAAGCAGCAATAAATGAATTATTGAGTTTGCTGTGGTTATGACCTGCAGCTGCGCACCACATTGTCTTTGTAATGCGTCTGAGTGTAAATGCATGTGTTTGTCATGGTCTGTGTTAAACACCCCCTCAAACAAAGGCCATTAGTCCGGTAGACTGAACTAATGTGATTTTCTAATAATGTGTGAGTGTCAGGTTGAATGGACGACACTCACACCTTCAATTTATGGCCCCTCATTAATTTACAAGCACCAGGTCCATTCATTACTTAATTTTGCACAGACTTCAAGCAGCATCCAGACCTCTGTGAAAATCCTCTGTCACACAAACACATAAACAGCTGCAAATTCACAGGTGCACACGCTGTCTCACACCCACTAATGTGCTAAAAGATACACCATTTTATGAGTCTGAATCCTTGGCAACCTTGTCAACAATTAAATGAGTCCTGTTAAACTGTGTGTGCGATGGTGTATGTGTGTGACAGAAAGATATAGTAAGAATTGTGGAGGAGTACTAAATCATATGTGAGTGTAAAAGAGTGATTGTACAATAAATCTGCTGGTGCGTGTGCTCCTACAGTACAGCCGTACTAAATCTCCCCTGCTGCTGTATGACTTAATGCATATTGCTAAATCTATAAATGTAACCAATTAAGTGTGTGGCTGTAAATGTCTGATGCAAACTGATGCAAATGAAGTCTTTAAATCTTTGTAGGTGACTTAACTCAACACAAATTACAGCCAGCACATTTCAGGGTTAGGGTTCAAATGCTAAGGCTTGGGAACACATACTGTAGAGGAGAGAGGGATAATGTGAGCTGCTTTTTACATTTAATACTGTTACTGCACAATAAAGGTGCTTTTAAAAAAAGAATAAAAAAAAAAAAATCTAATAATAGTTGCAATATGTATATGAAGTAGTTGGATAGTCATGGAAATTACAAAAATGCCAGTCTTGTAACACAACCATAGAGTAACCCATTGGTTTGTGGACTGTTGTTTTAAAGACATGGGTGTGAATCCTGACTGTCACAGTAGTCACTTTTCCATTGAATATATGCGCAAAACTTTACTGATATTTACTAAATGTCGAAAAAACATAAGTGCGTAATGTCCGTTTTTCCATTAAATCACAAATGCGATTATTCGTTTATTTATTACCATGAGATGACAAGAGAAGTCATTCCATGAAAATGGCAACGAACTTAAATATCATGTTGTTTTACAGATATATTCATTATTTTTATATATTACCCCTCTATCCTTTACTAAATTAAAAAATTGCACAGTTTCCTGGTGTGTCCACACATACCGCACCATGTTTCTTTTAAAACTGTTCTTGTTGTAATTTCCGTCAACATCAGATTTTTTAATTCACCTGACTGTAGTTGTGAAAAAAGGTCTTTCTATTGCAGTTTTGTGTAATATACCAATTTCACAATGCCCAAAAAAAACATATCTTGCCAGCGTAAAAACATTTAATCGAAAAACAAGAGTTTTGTCGAAATTGTCATTATTCCATTAAGTGAATTTTTTTTTTAAATTACGTAATTATTATGTTAGAAAATTATGTTAAAAATGATGTTATCATAACTGTATGCGCAAGTTATATTTGCGATATTTGATGGTCAATGGAGAAGCAACTACTGACAGCTTTATGGAAGTGACCATGTTTTGACAAATGGGAGGAGCTAGGGAAAAGCAAAGGGTGATGGGTGAAAATTGGCACTACCACTGAGTGAAAACAGTGACTAAACACTCTGCTAACTTAAAAAAAAAGTATATTATATAATTACCAGGTCATTTCTGTGACTTCTTCCAGCATTACGCTGACCCATATTCCTCGCGTTTCACTTATAAACACAAAAATGAACACATAAGCTGCAGCTCATATAACATGTGCTACGAATGCTAACTCTGGTGTCACATCATGCATCTGAATAGTCCCTCTTGCTTAGGAAAGTTTGTACCTGAGTGAAATGAACCTATCGATCCTTATTCTCTAAAAACAAAGGAAAGAAATTTCAATGTTTTCTTTAGCAAAGGACACATCCTTTACCAAAGGAGGAGACAAAAATCCCACAATTCAGTACTGGGTCATCAGCCCGCCTTATTGTTACAAACAAAATGATCAACATGACACATGTGTCTGTGCATTTTCATCTTTTGCCACAACTATCTACTGTGATATGTTTTTACTTCAAACACATGTCGGTGTAAAATGTGAGGTTAATGCAGCAGGAGCGCTTAGTGAGTTAGAGTTAGATCTTCATAGTCTATAGTTACATGGTTGACTCATTTTTGGTTCTTTCAATCATAGACGTCTTAATAAACTAAAGTGTAAACTGTGAACTGGATCCTAATCTAGAAGATTGTACGTGGATGATGTTTTTCATTTGCTCAGCAGATTTATAGACATGATTTATAGCTTTATTCTTCTGTAGCATAGATGAACTATAATGGTACAATCGTGCTGATTCAGGATCCAAATAGACAAACAGACAAGGACAGGAGGATGTGTGACTGACGGGTAGTGGAGCTATAGCCTTTATGTAGGTCGATTTCTGTTCCATTTCTTTTTTCTATCCAGCATTAAAGAACACAGTAACATTGCACCGTTTAAGTATAAAGTAATCGCAGACTTCATGAAAAATTTGCATAAAGAAATCTTTTCTTCTCAATAAACCTTTGAGTGTAAAATATGAATCATCTGACGTAGAGCTTCTTTATATACAGAAGCTTTAATGTCCAACTGAGCAGGCAAGAAAGCTGTCAATCAAAGCCCAAGCTGCAGATATCAGCTTCCTATTAACCCTAAAGGCTGATCCACAGAGGAATAATTTACCAAAGGACCACTAGTACACTTACCAACTCACTATCTCTAGAGATGTTCAGTGTCAGTCTATGAGAGCCAGGTTTCTTTGGAGCAGCATCTAGAGGATAATAGAATATAGTTTTAAGTTTCAACTTCCACGTTGGCTTCAATTTTTTTTTTACTATTTGGACACCACTTGCCTCAGGGTAGGGGTAAAATGAGCACAGGGACAGGCAAAATCCAGCCCTTGACAGTTAAAAATGCACACAAAAACACCAGTCTCACCAGCTAACAAATACAAACTGGTCTGCAAACTGCTTAATGTAATGTAGTTACATGTAAAGACTTCACCTGACAAAATCTAAATCTAATATTATTGTAATACTGTCGCTTTTTTAATTATTAATAAATTATTCTTGGCTAATGCTAGGGTGTAATCTAACATACCAGCTGAACTTATCACATTCTCACCTTTATCAACGTATATGAGATATCTCAGATTCTGACAAATTGAAAAAAAGACATTTGGAAATGGAGAGGATGGACTGTGAATCCATCCTGTCCTACGTCCCTCCAACCTGGCTTTACCCTGCATAATTCCTCATTACATCTTTGTAGACTTTTTTTCCACATGAAAGCAAGACCTGGCATCCTTCCTTAAGTTACCCACAGAAATTTTTATAATACTCATATCAAATCCACCTTGTGTCATAAATAGACTTCACAGTTCTTTTAAGTGAATAAAGTATGTTGTAAGAACAATTTGCATATTTACCTTTAAACTTAGGTTAGTACTTGGTTCGGGCCACAGGGTATGGTCATCAGTTGGTCATCTGTCCATCTGTCTGTCCAAAAACTTTGCCATGCACAGATAAGCCCGTCCACTAGCGGCAGGCCCTCACAGAGTCGACCATATACACTCCGCAGATATCTGCGAATACTCGCACCACACTCAATGCGGACCCAAATTGGACGAAAAAAGAAGGGTGAATGAAAATGCCTCTGTAAACCATCATTTGGATCAAAAATGAACACTGGAGTCTTAACTTCCTGTCCAGCTTCTCTGCGGCTCGACAGTGGAGACGCTAGAGCAGAGGAATGGGTGAGAGAAATATTTTGCTCAAGCCTGTGAAAATGACCCTAATATTAATGTAAATGTTAATAATGCAATGTTTCCGGCTCTAGGTATAGTCAAGACAGGCGGCTGACTATGATGCAACCTCCCGAAGGGGGTGCCCAATTATAGTCGAAAAGAAAAGAAAAGAAAAAAAAAGAAAAGAAAATGATTTATATAATAAACTTGAAATGCACCCTTTACACTTCCTTGACATATTTTTTTCTTAAATAAATCATAATCAAGCCTCAATATGACAAATCTTTAGTCCACTTATACCACTTTGTGGATTCTGTCATTCACATTTATTTCTTGTTCATTAATAAAAGGCATGACACCCACTCACATAATATCTTAAACACGCTAAGCATCTTAAATGATTTCTCACTGAATATTTATTTCTTTATTTCTCTTAGACTTTTTTCCCCTCTACTTATGGTTCATTTGGATTCATGATAGCTGATTATCTCCTGATTGGTCTTGGAGTTGCCCTGGTCTATCGCAAAGTTGGAAAAAATGGCAGCACACAAAGAGACCCCGGTGCTGTCCCGTCGAAATTAAGGATCACTTTGGAGTGGTTAGTGACTCTATTTAGGAATTAAAGCAGCTGGTGTCACAGCCGACGGAAAAGGTGCAGGATTTAGCGGAATGAGCCGCAGATTTGCACAAGAAGTTGGATTTGATCGCAGGACAGACCGCGGAAGCGCTTTGGCAGATGGAGTTTGGACGAACTGCATAGGAGATCTATCTGCTCTGAAGTGAGGAGTAAATGCTGAGGCCCAGTTATAACAAAATTAGAGTTTTAGCTAAATTATGCAGGAATCAATCAAATCCTTTTTTCTTTTTTTCCCCCTTCTCTCATGGAATCTGAATGCAAGCAGCTGGAAACTGTAGTCTGTTCCCATGCAGTCCCAACATCCTTCCAAGGCCAAGACACAGGACTGAGAGAACTGATAAGGAGTGTAGTTCCTGTGTCTCCCACTCCTACAAAACGGACTTCACAACACATGATCAACAGACTTCAAGGGCACGACATACACACACACACACACACACACACACACACACACACACACACACACCCGCCCTGTCCCAACTATATCTAAGTCTGCCTCGGAACGCTGTTTTCCTTCTTCATTTATCTGAATCCATTGAAAAAAATTCCATCATGTGACAGTATATGTGGTCACATGTACTGTGTCTATACTGAATGATGTCTGTGTCTGTTTATGCTTGCATTACTGTACTGTAACTTCTGAATTCTGAGTCAGTGGCGGCGCCTAGTGGCAGCAGCTCACACTAGTTTTTGGGAGGGACTGTGCAACGTAATCTCATTTGCTGTGACATGCTGAATGTTTCGTTCTGCGGCGACATGCCAAATGACAATAAAGCAATTTATTTATCTATTTACATTCATTCTTTGCCACTGTGTTTTAGATAAATCCAATACATCTACTGCACAAACAAATTCCAGTATTAATTCACAGTCTCAAACATTTTACATATTACAAGTCAACATATCAATGACAGTCAATATTTTGCAAGCACGTTATGTTTCTATACTACCATCTGTATTAATCCAGCTAATGTAACAATCCACATTTCCGCAATTGGGAATCAATAAAGGTTTAACTTATTTTCTGTCCTTGTAGCTTTTAGTATGTTCATAGTACTACGTGTTCAAAGTACTACAGGAAAAGCGGGGGTTAACCCCTTAATTTAACGCGGAATCCCCCAAAATAACTAAGCATTTAACATTCTGAATGCTTTTTCTTGTGTGTATGTAATGTTTATGTTGGGGTCTTTATTGTGCCAGCAGTTGGTCATTCGTTGACATTTGCTAAGTTCATTTTTAAGCTAACAGACCAGTAAGGCATTTGGAAGTGAGCATTAACAACATCCTGTTAAATGTGGGGTAGGCGATGTTTTCCTTGAGTATTTTTTACTATATTGCTGAAAATCCCCTTCACACCTGGATCGCAGCCAATTAATTAAATGTTCTAACACAAAAAAAAATTGTCACCTGTGGAACAGACAGGACTGAAAAAACACCATCCAATCATTTGAAACAGCTCATCGAAATGCTTGAATGGTGATATGTCGATCAAATTCAGCTGCTATCTGTCCCTCCCCCTTCTCTGTGTGCACAAATTGCGCGTTCTCAAAGACTTGGAGCATTTGTACAGGAAACGAGGCCAGAGCTTGGCTAACTGTATTAGCTATATTAGGATGTAAAGGGCGGTGGCGGCAGCAGCGAGTGGGTGAATTGATGCTGTGCAGCACTCATGAACCCTCGTGAACTAGCATTGCATGTTCCAGTACTCTGGAGGCGTGGCTTCTGGGGGAAGTCTGAAGAAAGGAGTTTAGAGTTTTGAACTGTATATTTTCCAAATGGAGCTTGCTCAAACCATTTTTCCAGGATCTTCTACCCTACTTTTAACTTTTAAAATATGTCACATTCCACTCAAACAGTACAATTCAAAAAAGGGATTAGTGCAATTCCTGTAAGGGTCATCAAAAATGTTCCACATTGTACCTTGAAGCAACAGAAAACTTACTCGCAATCCATTGTTGGGTCAGTGAAGAATCTGCAAAGTGGAAAGATAATAATTTTCCTCTTTAAATAAATATAAACTGTTTTCAAAGCAACATAACAGTCAGGAAATGTGAGATTACTGGGTGGTCTATGTCTTCAGCGTTGGTCAGTTCCAGGCCTACAGACTTAAAGGCGGTAACACATGTCCCTACCTCATTGCCATGTTAAAGGAGGTCCTGGTAAACCACTGTGTGGTCTGTGTTGGACTGGACATGATAGGCTTTTGTTGTGTCCGTGGATCTCTTTGTCTTTGGCTGTGAAACCTGACTGCGCAAATGTGGCGTGTCAAAATCCCTAAGAACTGGGAGGATGGATTTGATTTATCATAATGTACAGACTGCAGACATTATGTTAAACAAAGACGACACAAGGATTATGACACTACAGTTCACTGAAGCATGTGTCTGTTTTATTTTTAACTAAAAGTACTTCTGCCAGGACCCAACACATTGTAGTTAGCACAAATGAAAGAAAAATAGCCCCTTTTATGGCTCTATCGCTCCTGCACTTTGTTACATGATAATCGGGGTGGTAAGTTTTTGTGTGATCCTGAAGGCAGATAAATGTGGATGATCACGTAACCGTCATGGTGAAGATAAATCTACATAATTGCAGCTGTGATTTAGTTCTATAGATAAAAATAAGTTCTATGAAATAGTTTCTTTTTCTTTTTTCCCTCCAAATTACTGCAATTATTCTGCATTTTTATCCATCTGATTCCAATTTTATGCAATAACTATCATAAAGCAATAATAATGATGCAAAGCAGGCAAAGGGTTGCAGAAATAAAATAAAAAAGACAGTTTATTTCTTACTCCTTTTCTCCCTTTGTATCTGTTTCCTCAGATGTTACGTTTTTTTCTTTATTGTCGCTCCCTCTGTTTTGTCACCAGGACAAGAATAAAACACATTTTCTGTTTCTCTTAAAATGTAGTCTTCTCTCAAATGCATGAGTGCGCACACACACACACACACACACACACACACACACACACACACACACACACACACACACACACTTTCTTAGATTTATATTCAGCGTTTTATTGCCTGTAAAATGAAGACCAATATTGCCCAAGAAGCAAGATACTCCTGTCACTCACCCTCTGTCTTGCTCTGAGTCTTTCTATCACTTTTGTGACTATCAAGCAGTTTTTTCTCCA
>JAPTYQ010000002.1:1094279-1105863 GCA_029814465.1 Ostorhinchus cyanosoma | reverse complement strand
TGGTGGCCCTCGAGGACCAGAGTTGCCCCCCCCCCCGCTTTACAGTTTTAGCTGGGTGTATCTCATCAAATCTGTCAAAATGTAATAGTTATGTTCCATGTTGAAGTGGCAAAGTATGTGTCTAAAAAGTGTATTTATGAGTAATAAACACATTTAAATTAAACAGAATGTCATATCTATATTCCAAATGCAATTTGCTCACGAATGAGTTAATTGTAAAATCACTTATATCACTGGAAAGAGTGTGTCTGTATTAATATATACATAAAATATAACCAAACTATATAGTGAAACAAAGGGGGCGACATGGTGGGGCAGTGGATCGCATTCGTGCCTCCCAGCAAAAAGGTCTTGGGTTTGATTTCAGCACCCGTTGACAGCGTTGGACCTATTTGTGTGGGTTTTTTCTCTGGCTCCTCCCACCATCCATAGACAAGCACTGATAGATTAATTGGTTAATCAAAATTTTTGTGAATGTGAGAATGATTGTTTGTCTCTGTGGTGAACTGGTGACATGTCCAGGGTGTACCCCACCTTTGCCCATATGTAGCTGGGGTAGGCTCCAAGCGACCCCCCAGGACCCTAGTGAGGATAAAGCGGGTTCAGAAAATGAATGAATATATAGTAAAACCAGACTAAATGTTCATGTCTAAATGTTCATTTTCGAAAGAATGAATCACACTGGAGATGGTCAAATGGCCAACCTTATAAAATTCTGAGGTGGTTTCATCATATAGTAATCGAGTGTTACCTAACAACACACTTTTACGTTGTCAAATTAAGAGTCATCTATTTTTCCAGGCATTAAAAAGGTTTATAGAGATGTCAAAATTAGAAAAGTATTCCAGTTTCCCCGAAGAATGTGGAATTCTTTGGAAGTGGTTTTTGCCTTTGTCAGCAGGGAGTTATTGTCTTTTATGATGATTTTTAGAATTAAAATGTTTTGTGAATAAATCATCATGTCAAAAGTTTGTTTCAATTTCCTTTTACATGCAAGAAAAACAGCTACTATTTCTTTGAGGTGAAACAAATCAAGACACTAACAAAACACTAGTTTTGTCATTGGTGTAAGTTCTCCATCATTATTCAGTCGTCACCACGAGATCCCAATCTTTAGCCAACCTGAAGATAATAAAGCCAAATAAAAGGCTGAATTTGCTCTTTCCTGGAGCTTTATCTGTCCCTGTTTGTGCTGCAGCTACTCCCTTGTGGTATTTCTAGTAAGCTGAGCCACCTGTCTCTCTTTGCATTAGAGGATAAATCTACTCTCTGCGGACGCATGCACACAAGAAAACACACACATAGTTGTCACAAGGGTGTTTTCTAATGCCAGCCAAATGTTTAACCTTTCTCTTCATCAGATTAACAGAGTCGGAGCGGGAGATAAAGACAGGAAGCGAAAAGAGGAAGAGACAAAGTGAAAGCGAGGGAGTGTTAGAAAAACAGACAATGACAGCAGCAGCGGAGTAAAATAGAGAGGTGGGGAGAGTGAAATAGGAGCTGGAGAGAAGGAGAGAGCGGTCATTTGAAGTTTCTTTGGCAGTCCTTTGTGATTTGGCAGCCTTTGAGTCGGTAGCGCTCTCATGCCAACGTGGGCTAACATGTGCCAGTGCATGCCAGCTTGAGCCAGTGCCTGCCACCCCTCGCCAGTCTTTGGGAGGAAAAAAAGTGGGTTTTGGCTTTGGGTTTGATACTTTGATGTTCAAGGGGTTTTAAGGTGCTCTGAAATACAGTCTGACTTGGGAGAGATACGCAGCCAGGAAGAGGGATGGTGGAGAAAGGAGGGCACGGGAGGAGGTGTGAAAACCTGTGCGTCAGAGCGCTCTAGTGTTTGAGAGGCCAGTGTTTAGAGCAGAGGGGTGGGTTGATCCTAACGAGTGTTATTTTTCAACACACAGATATGCACGCTTTAACTCTGAAAGCCATCTATAGGACAACTCCAAGCCAGTCTTCCACACTGAACTGTTGCTGTTGTACATGTCTGCAAACCACTGATATGTACAGTTTAATCTCAGTGTTTATGAAGCAAACATACATTTTATCTCAACTTTTCCAGGCACTGTATGTGTATATCCACAACATAGTGCTTTAACAGTTTGTGGTGCTTTAGAATATAAATGTACATTCACAGACGTACATTTCAGGCCAAAAAAAGTCTCCATCTGGATTTAACTTTAAGTTCAGATCCTTCCTTTGGATAATTACTGCAGTGACTAATATGTTCTACCTCTAACATCTTCAAAATCAACTGATGCTGTGAGTAGATTCTTATTTCTTAAACAAGCATCAACAAGCAGTTCGATCACATGACTTTCCGATGCAGTCGTGTTCATCATTAATCATATCATCATGTTTTCACAGTTTGATATCTGAGCTGTTTTCCAACAAACTGTGATTTTCTTAGCACATATACCACCCACCTGGATTCAACCAAGCCAGTAGTTCAGTTCCTTCCATTGGATAATTGTAGTGCTTAATTTGTTTTAGCGCTTTAACTCTAACTGGTGCAGTGTGTAGTTTCTCATTTCTTATACCAGCACCAGCATAAATATAGTGCTTTCAATGGAAAAAGGTCATGTGGTCTGATGAGTCCAGATTGACCCTGTTCCAGAGGGTTGGGTGCATCAGGGTGAGAAGGGAGGTGGATGAAGTGATTACCCATCATGCCTGGTGCCTACAGTATAAACCTGTGGGGGCAGTGTTTTGATCTGGTTTTGCCTCAGTTAGTCAGGTCTAGGGTCAGCAATATTATGTGGCTAAAAAATTAAATAAATATTATGGTGTTGGATATGTTTATTGAACCGATGACCTGGTAAATGCATGTTGTAATCAAAGCTAAAGGCAAAATATTGGGTTGTGATGAAGTTAAATATTAAATATTTGCCTCAAAGATATAACGGAGTAGAAGAAACAAGCTGCAAAGACTCACAGTCTGTACAATACTGCAGTAGAAGCACTTAGTTACAATGCATCACTTTTAGTAACACACACATAAAAAAATAGTATAAAATATTATAATTTACTCTTGGTGAAACATTTTAATAGGTAAAATATGTCAGGAACAATACACAGCAATGCATGCATCATTAGTTTGTTTGCCAATAATAACTGCATCACTGTACATTATTCAACATACCACTGAACATAAACATAAACCAAATCCACAAAACAAATCAATAATTCAACAAAAAATGACCTCCAGAGTATATGAGCAGAACTGTGCCTATCATAATGGGCTGTTATTCATAGCAACAGAAGCAGCATATTGCACGATGCTGTAGTTAGTAGAAAGAGTGCATAATAATGAACCACTGTGTTCGACCAATACAAGATGTAAACATTGTGGATTAAAGTCAGTCATCTTCTGAACCACTTCATCCTCAAGAGCAGGGATGTCAAACTCATTTTAGTTCAGGGGCCACATTCAGCCCATAATGATCACAAATGGGTAAAATAATAACACAATAACTTATAAATAATGTCAATTCCAATTTTTCTGTGTTTTAGTGAAAAAAGTCAAATGACATTATGAAAATGTTCACATCTAGAAACTCAACCTTTAAAAAATGTGAATAACATGAACAGCCTGAAATTTCATAAGAAAAATAATTGCAATCTTAACAATCTTATGCCTCCGTTTATCCTTTACACATGTGCTTTACAACTTACAGATCACAGTTGATCTGCAAATACACAAAACATTTAATAACAGGCAGAATATTGGTCAAACTGCACTTATTTCTGTTAAGACTTTTCAGATTGTTCATATCTATTCAGGTTATTCACATTTTTTGTGAAAGGATAGTTTATAAATGTAAAAATTGTCATGTAATTTTTTTTTTCTTTACAGTAAAACAAAGATAATACTTTGAAGGTTATTATGATCATTGGCGCCTACAGGTATTAGGTCTTGTGCCCCCCCCCCCGTGCGTACCTCACAATTCAGATCTCCAGGCGTGATGATTATTTTACTGGTCTCATCCACTTTAGATCAAACTGGGCTGAATGTGGAACCTGAACTAAAATGATTGTTATTATCTGCAGTGTAATTTTTCCATTTCTCACATTCATCCCACAGGCCAGACTGGACCCTGTAGTGGACCAGTGCTCGAGAGGTATAAATGTATAAAATAAGGCTTTTATGAGGTGTTTCCACATTCTCATACTTGGACTCACAGTTCAAACCCCTTTTTCATCCCTTCTGTCACATCACAAAAGCAGTTTGTGATTGTACATTAAATCATCGGCCCATCCATTTACATTTGTTACGTGTCTCGGATGCGGAACCAGGAAAACGACTTCTCCAAAGGTTCACAGCGGAAGTAATGTTTCATACAGGATTCTGATTGGTTAATGGTACTCGATCGTCCCACTACACCGCCATCTACAGGCATGGCATGCTATTGACAGTATAGATATACAGCACCATATATAATTATTTTCCACATATTTGTTGTGGAGCAATTTCATTTCATTTATATTTATTTATTTTATGCTTTTTTTATGTACATGTTGATTTTGTGCTTCTTTCCATAAATAAAAAAAGTGCCTGTATGGCAACTGATACCTGTGAATTTGACCTTGAACTGTCTTTTTGGTATTAGTTTGTAGAAAAATAATATATCGAGATATATATTGTGTATCGCCATTCTGCAAAAAAAAAAAAAATATCGCCATATGATTTTTGGTTCATATCGCCCACAAATCACCTCTGTTTTCTGTACGGTTTATGTAGATCAGGTTGGAATCATTCAAACAAGGTCAGAACTGTCACAGTTTCATCTGAACCATGGATCAACAAATGGCAACTTGGCAAAGATAATAACATCACATAATAACTGTATGCCTTCATAAGATTCCTAATTTAGACTCATCTGTGCAGAAGAAATGCTGTAATTTCAGCATCACATTTATAACTGTGTCCAGTAGTAAAAACAGTGCCTCTAGCTTTTTATCACGTGTCGTTTCATAGACTAAATGTCATTTCTAAGTGGTTCTCATCCCAGCTTGTCACTTTCTGACTCCTGTGGAAGGAATATTTTCACTTCATATCTTACAATCCAATACATTGACATCTTTGGTGGAACTTCATTCTGTTATGCTGATACTGACCAATCCGAATGGAGTATTCAGCAAAAATAATTATACTAGATAATTAAACAGTGATTTTGTTGCTTCATTCTTTCTAAATGTGTGAGTGTAAACTGCTGCCTGTATGTGCAATGAGATGTTCATTTATATATGCAGAGAATCAACACATGAATATTCACCAAAGAACATAAATTTACACACAGTCCAGCACAGACAAAAACTCAGCAGAAACTCTGCTTTGTGCAAACAATTAATTGCAGATACACAAGCCTTGGGGTGAACATTGTCAGACACACAAATATTCACTCACAAAACAATGGAAGAGAACAGAAAATAATGAAGCCACTCTACTGTGCTGTTCTCACACAAACATTTGGTTTCAAGCTGCAGAGCACAATAAAGAGAGATGTTTGACATTAATAAGTTCTCCAGACTGTGTAATATAAAAATCTATATCATTTCTTTTTAATTACTCACATGGGTACTGAATAGGATGTGGCGTCAGTGTTGTTCAAACTAATGCTGCACAGACCTTTAAGACAGTTCATGTTTTGCTGTGTAGCATAAGAGTTCTCAAGTGGATGCAATGGAGATTTCAGGGAGGTACCTTGACAGTATTTGCTTTGGAAGCCTCAATTCCTCAGAGAAGCAGTGAAACACAATCATGAGGATATATTTTACACACATGAGAAGAAAACAGATTGTTCTGTCATAATTAATATATCTGTGTTTGTGAATCCCTCGTTACAGCCAGAACTAGCACTGACAGCATCGTGATAGGTTTAATACATTCATTAATAAATGATAGGGTGCTCTGCCTTGTAAAATGTCTGAGAATTAAAGAGAAAAAGAGAACTTCTATTGAAAGAGTTATATGGAGTAATTCTAAGCACTAGATAAGCACTGAATATGTTCATCGTGACAGGACAGAGGATTTATGTGACCAGAGATGGAGAAGTTAGTCCTGCTGAGGAAAACTAACACCAAGGTGAGGATGAGAACTATTAAGAAAGAACTTCCAATGTCAAAGAAAGTGACTGTGTGATAAAATCTAGAAGCACTGGTGTTATTTTCACCTCTGGACACAGCTCCAAAAGAAAAGAATGGAGTTGAAATTGAAACATTGAAATCACAGTGTGTCTTCTACTCAGATGAGTTTGATGAAGACACTTATTATGAAGGACAATAATTCCGATGGTTTGTTGTTATGTTTGCTACAGGTTTGTTGTTCAGGGTAACTATGAACTATGAAAGTTCTGACCTTGTTTGCTTGATTCCAAACTGATCTTTAGTAGCTATTGACAAAACGAACCAAACAGAAAACAGAGATGATTTTGCTTAAGATTATAAGACAATGTCTATGAGTGTCCTCTGGTATGGGACTTGTCCTGTTGTTAATATGGTGGAATATCAATAATACATGTCTGTGTGTTTCCATGTAGCTGTTTGTATTTCCATTTAAAAGGATCTGAGTGGAAATACTAAAGTACTTGGAAAAACTTGAAATGTCTGTGAAAAATGGAAGAGTTGGTGTGTAAATAAAAGAGAATGCAAAAAAGTTCAATGGAAACACAGTGAGAGGATAACTGCTCATGTGCCTGTGTACCCTGATTAAAAAAAAAAAAAAAAGACAGAAACTGACAGAAGAAAGAAAGAAAATGTGAATGAATCTTGAATGAATGACTTTCAGTAGCTGTTCAAACGTTTGGTCCTTCATTTACAACTCTGGGTCGTTATATTAATATATGAAATATTTCTATTTGATGGATACACTTTAATTCTCTATTCATGTAATTGTGGATATTATACAAAATTAACATTTTTCTCTACTTTGGGGCTTCTCGTCCACACAAACTACATTTACAGAGACTAGAGCAGATATTTCTGAAAATGCCGTCCTAGTGAGGATTTTTCAAAACTCCAGTTTGTATGCATCCATGTGGAAATACTTCTCTATTATTTTTTTTTTCTTCTGTCATTCCAAAAATGTTCACACAAGGGGGAAAAAATTCGTTCTCTGCATCTTGTTTCATCATTTCAGTGTCTCCTTCTTGGACAGTAACTACTTCCATGTGTTGACAATTACACATCCAAACCGTTTGCTCCTGCCTTTGAGACGTGTTAAAAATAGACGCAGTTTCTATGAGCAAAATTGCTTGGGTTTGATAAATCACTTCGCATGTGTTAAATTGATATATTTACATTTTCTCCTCCCACCACACACTCATATCGCATTTTCATTAAGTCCAAAGTATTAACTGGATGCAGACGCACTATTGAAACCTTACTGCACACTATTAGTAAATCAGTTTGGACATATTTTTGCATGTGCAATGAGTTTTTGCACACATTTTAATACATGCAAACCTTTAGTAGATCCATGCCAGAGTGTGTTGCGGTGCATTTCTTTTCAAATGGGAGGTTTTTTTGTATAATGCTGGAGAGACAGAGCACTTACGTAAGACAACTGTATGCAGGACAGAGACACTATATGACTTATTCACTTACAGATTAAGTCACCATCACCACCACCACAGAAGTCGAATAAAGACATAATACTAATTTCATTTGGTCTCCTTTATTTCCTCCAAATATCAGAGCTAGTTCAGTTAATGTTCCAATAGTTCACATAATTACCATAATTCACCTGTGACCATGCACCCATCTCTAACTTGTGCTCTAGTATTTCACTTTCTAGATCTGCCCTCCTAATCTGGTGGTCCAAGTATTACATTTCTTTCTTTGTCTTCTTTTTTTTTTCTTTCAGCAGGTGAATTTGGTAAATCTCTTTTACTGGTAACAGGGAACACATAAGGAGGACAATAAATTATACAGTTGCACTTCTTTCTAAAAACATTTTTCAAAGTCGCCGTATGAGTGCATTAAGAGATTCATTAGGGTGAAAAACATAGCCTTCCACTTCCCCGTTGCCATGGTGACTTATCAAATCAGGGCTCCATTGATGCTGTCTTTTTATAGTGGTGGTGCATGCGCTTAACTCCAGGTGAAACTACTCTGAGTTGATCAAACTAACTCAAATCAGCTGTTCTGGAACTGAAAACTCAGAGTAGATCAAGTCAGAGTTCAGGGTTAGACTCAGAGTTTGTTGAACCTGCTTTGTGAAACAGTCCCGTGCAGTAGATCACAGTGAGTACAATCACATTTGAACCAGACCCAACATGTGCCGGTGTTGTGGTGAATTCTACATAAAAGAAAGAGTCCACTTCAACAAGCTTAACTTCAGTTTTTAACTTACCTTCATTGCGGCTCAACTTCATGACAGATTAAATCTTCTGTGTCTGTTATGTCCAGTATTATTAGTCCACAGTTTAAAACCATGCAGAAACACTGGTTTGTCCAAGGTATTGTCCTAGTTTGTAGTCATGTTTGCGCTGCAGTGTGGACATTTTTTTTTCTTTCTCTTCTTTTTTTAAGCAGGGGGGAAATATCCAAGCATGTATATATGCCTTCATGGTGCATAACTGTACCTATCATGCATTACTGAATTCCAAACCTACCAACATTAGTTGTATCATTGCTGAAAAAAATGAGACATTTAGACACATCTACAGTGACATATATTGATCTGTGACACACCGAGAACAGTTCCTGACCTTAGACACATAGGAATATCTGCCCTTTTATAAAGTGCACTGACACTTGACATGAAATGGAAGAGTGCATCAAGGCTTTATTTACACACATATCAACCCCCCCCCCAAACACATACACACACACACACACACACACACACACAACAACCCAAAAAAAGTCATACACATGAACCTCTACCCATGGATTACTCACAGTAGACACACCACACAACATGGAATAGAGTAAAGTCAATGTTGCCCAGAACCATGTGTCAGTAAACTTAGTATTCACTATAATGGCCTGAAGATTTCTTCCACTGCTGTTATGAAGCCAAGTACATATAAAATATTACATTTCCACTAATATCAAAGGTTCAGTATGTTAAATGTATGCATGTCCCTGTGCTTGATTTTGTCTCAGTCTGTATTGTTTTCTGAGCTGGACATTTGTTGACATTAGTCAAACCCATTTAAGTTAATGGTAGTTAGTAGTTGTAGTTACTGTAGAAGAACACAAGAGAGATGAGACATTATAGTGTTTATGTACAAAAGCCCAAATGCACAAAACAGACTCCATTGCAAACTTTGGATTTGCACCCGGACATGTAAGAGTTTTACATATTGCTAATCCAGCCATTCTCAACCAGTGGGCTTCAGATCACTGCACAGGCCTGAGAGGCAATGGGTGTTTATTTTCCACATTATTTATTTATTATAGTAAATAATATCCTATTAAAATGCATAATAAGGCTACAATGGATATCACCAAGCCTATCACCACACATCATCAGGTAAAGACAATAGGTTAGTTAGCTTAGGTTTCCCTTGTATACTGTAATATAAAACTGATTGGTTTTTGGCAAGAAAAAGAGTTGTGGGATCATCCCTGTGCCAGCAAAAGCTCTGAAGCATGTGGTGAGGAAATCTGAGCCTGAATACATTAAATCTGGATTCATAATGACAGGCAGTAATGAGCAGAATATTTATTTTGGTGATTACAGCTGACACTGGCAAAACACATTTAGCACACAGTTGAAGCCCTGTTACATTCAAATAATAGATCTGGTATTTAGTGTTTTTTTGGAAAAAGACAAAATTCCTACTCAACTTTATAAACTTTATTTGGCTTGTGAAATTGAATTTTAAGATTTTTTTTTTCAAAGTACCCATGTGGTTCACTTCAGCCTGTTCGTCCTCCGAATACTGTCTAGAGAAAGTAAGTTTCTTTACTTTTTTGATCCAAAAACCTGCAGATGCCTACTTTTGTAAAGTGTAACAATAGGAAAAATAGGTATGTTTCTACTCCTGACTAGAAATGTGGACTTTTCTTTGGAGTCTTGACCCCAGCTGACATCAAATAGAGGATGTTAATATATTTCAAAGGTGTCCTATAAATGTCCAAATAATCCTGCTAAAACTGAAATAACCTCAGCATATGTCATGTCTTAGTCTGAAAATGCTCCATTTAATAGAAGAATTCAGAATACAAACACAACACACTGTTTACATGACATCTGCGAAATACAGGAAATGGTCATAGTAAGAATGGTGGAATATCAGTGTGCATGCTAACATACTCGAACAGAACCGGGCCTTGAATTACAGAACCTTGCAGAAGCCATGTGAAACATTACAGGTAATATTATTCAAAGTCTGCATGTACAAATCCACATCTGTGTTTTGTGTTGCATGAGTGTCTCAGCATGTGCAGGTGTCTGTGCTCTCTCTCCACCTATTAGTCAGATTGATAGTCAAATTAATCTGCAGCTCCATCCAGGTATAAACATGCAGCCTGCTGGCCATGACGCATCCCCCTCTATTAGCACCATAATTCAACACACCCTGCAGCAGCCTGCCCTGATCATAGGAGGGTAATTGCAGGAAGGGTACGCTTGATTTATTGACAGGAAGGATCTGGTGAATTACAAGTTGATTTGGAGATTAATTTATAGCTCATTTTGCATTTTATGTAATTCCAGAACACTGAGCCACACAAACAAGTACATACATCTAAAGAGAAGAGATCTAAAATACCAGAGTTCAGCCAAAGTACAGCGCCTGCAGCATGAGGGTTGCAGGATCTCAGTGCCTTGCTTGAGGACACTTTGGATGTGACTGCAGACATTAACATATGTATGGGAATCAGTTCCAATTAGAAATAGAGTGTAATGATGAAAAAAATGATACTAGCCACATGCTACAAATGCTAGTGTGATTACCTCAGATGGTAGCTTGAAACCCAAATATAAGAACCCAGGCTATGAAGAACACAAAGAACAGGGTCATTTCTTTCAGTTTCAATTGCTAATTGGTGGGTGGATTAAATAGTATTTTTCACTTGACTTCCTGTTTTCACAGCTGATTTGTCAGGTGATCTTTGTGTTCACACCTGGCATCTATTCTCACAAGGCCTCTTTTGTCCTGTTAGATACAATACACATGCTAACACATCAACACACACACACAGTGGTGAGAAAGCCACTGTTTTATTCATAGTTGTCTTCAAATGCAAATAAAGGCCACCAGCTGTACTGTAAAATAACAAGCAATGCACAAACAAATGAAGTGTGTATTTGGGCCTCATGTAGAAACTTGTTGATAACAAAGTGTGATGAATGTCAAGCACTCACATTAGACACAACATGGTACCCACAAATCTTCCCTTTCACCTTTAAATCTCTGGTTTCACCTCATTCATTTCCTGGAGGACAGGATGTTGTTTTATAGGACCTATTTTACTTGCATTAAATTATAATCAGGCCAAATTTTATTTGTAAGGCCTGTTTGCCAACGCAAGTTTGTTACTGGCCAGAACGGAAAGGCATACACATTATGATGAGTTTATAGTTTGTTGAACTTGTATTATGCACTTGTACTTGTATGTATAAACACACACAGAC
>JAPTYQ010000002.1:1084014-1094179 GCA_029814465.1 Ostorhinchus cyanosoma | reverse complement strand
ATTTTTTTTTTTTTTTTAATTGAAAAGCTCCCAGACATCTGCCTGGCAGCAATTTTTCTGCTCATGCATGCATCAGATGTGTTTTCATACCAGTGTGACCACATGAAATCAGATTTTTTAAATCTCTGTTTTCAGCAATTTGCATATCTTGTCCTGAATTCACCATAAATTCTCTACCACGTTGGCGTGATCGGCCCTTATCCATGTTCCTGGAACTTAATTAGAGCATCTCCCACATTGCAGGTGTGGCCGTCACAGAATATTAAATGTTTCATGTATTTTTAGTTTGTATTAAAGATGACTGTTCAACATGTAATGGGCCTGTGTCTCGTGGGCATCTATTGATATTTAACAGTTAAAAAGGGAAAAAGCTTGGAAATGGTTGTGGATGGCTACAGCAGAATAACAAACTGTCTGGGCTTACATGTAATAGATTCTGGCCCAATCCTACTTCACCCCTTGGCCCTTGCACTTGGCACTTAAACTTGAAATGGAGTTGCAAGGGGTTGGGGTTGAAATATTCCCCCTATGAAATGGGACGACCCTTCGAGACCTGTTACGTCATCGGTACTCGTTGATGCCGCTCTAAACAGATTTGACAGCTTTGCTTGTGAAAGAATTCAGCATGCCATCAGCAGCTGTAACCACCTCTGCTACATGAGCTTTGGGCATCTTTTTGCAGCTATCAACCGCAAACTACAGAAATGCAATCTGTAACACATTGAAATGGCATTAAACAGACGATCAAATGATTAAGTTATTTATGAAGAAAATGTTTCTTTCATCACACTAATGCACTTTTAGCTGCATTTATCTCCATCTTGCCAATTATTCAAACAGAATTATAGGAATTTTCTCATACCCCTTCATTTGTAGTGTAGCCCTGCCCCTTAGCCCTTCCCCTCCAACCCCTCCAACATCTCTATCCCTTCATGTGAATGGGCAAAATGGAGGGGTAGAGGTACGGGGGAGGGCCAAGGGGTGAATTGGGATTTGGCCTTTGTCTTGATGTCCTGTTTGAAACCCAGGGTGTACACTGTGCTTATTATTGTAATGCTTGTCGTATCTGTTTTCTTATTTTATTTTAGCCCTTACCACAACCTGCCCAATTCCAAACAAGTTGTTTTTGTGTCTATACAGGCCATAGTGATGCCGGTGTTATGGCCACTGTTTACACTTTAAGCACCAAAGTCAGAACATTGCAACAAGCAACATAATTGAATGAAACAGACAACTATTTGGAATCTTGATATCAAAATTGTATAGTTTTAGTAAAAAATATAAATAAAAACTAATGGTAATATACACCACATGATGACAATCTGTAAGTTATTTTATCATATTACATATGACCCGTGTGTGATGAAGTTCAGTCACACAGTGTGTATATGTTGAGCTTTGATTATGAAAAGTAATAGAGAAGTGGTAGATCTGTGATGCGTAGCAATTTAAGTCTATTAGATTTGTACAATGAATGGATATTTCCAAGCAAATAAAAAAAATCTGAACAGTATATTTGAAGTCCAGCGGTACACAGTGTGTCCGTAACCTTAGTGTGATATCAGGATTTAACCCCATTGAAAAACTCTCAGGAACCAACAGATCTGTTTCCTTTTGGAAATTAAATGAATTGACCCTTTGCAAATTTCTACAGTCCTTCCAGGCTGATAATTAAGAGAACATAATAATCCTATTATCACCATTCCATGTATTAACAATCAGACCATAATGGTTCAAACAAAGCCTCAAAACATTAGAAGACCAACATCGGTCCCATCAATGATCCAGATAAACAGCAGTGCTCCTGATGCTGCTGTTTTGCGCAGCAGTTGTGTATGGATCTTGTTTCAACACAACAGCCTTAGGCTATGAAAACACACACACACACACACACACACAAACACACACCCATACATCTCTAATACAATCATGATGAATTAGAAAAAAAAAAAACCTGTACCATCTTATCTATATTATATTATTGACTGTTGTTTTGCTTTCTCTATATTTGAAGCATGTTTTTGCTTTCAGTACAAAGTCCTCAGGCACATCACAACACCCTTCCTCCTTGATCTTGACAGATATTCACATTAGCAGCTGTCTTACAGCCTAAGATCTTCCATTAGCAATTTCTATCCTGAAAGGGATTACTTTTGAGGAGAAGTTCATAGAAAAACTAAGTTTCCTACTTGAAATCCACCAAGAGGCCGAATGCTTTGTTCAGTTACAAGACACACTGGAGCAAGTAAACAGTGCTCTGCACATTTCTTAATCATTTATGATATAGTGTGCATCCCTGTGTTGAAAGTCCCAAAATGCACAATCTATAAACGTTTTGGATTAATATAGTGGTTGGAGTCAAATGTTGATAGGAAGTCAAAGCTGCTGCCTGATCCTGCCTGGTCCTCCATGAGGACAAACTACAACGTATAGTCAAGTTTTCTGTTAGAAATTGTCACAGAACACATTAAAATCTGGAGGAAATACTCAAGATGCATCTGTTGACAAGGAACATGATGAGCTGATTTCAGACATCTGATTTCCAGCGCTGACTGAAGTTCTTTTTGCAAGAAGGCAATTATAAGACAGCTTCCAGCTCAGAAATTGATAGTGATGTTTGACACATTCAGGACAGGAAATGATGCATTATGTCATATTTATTTATATTTATATATATTTTCATTCATCTATTTTTTTGCACAGAGAGGGAAATGAAGCAATTATCCATCATGTTTAGTGCCTACAGTACAAGCCTGCGGGGGCAGTGTTATGATATATGGTTACTTCAGTTTAACATTATATGTCCATAAAATGAGGTCAGCTGACTACCTGAATATACTGAATGACCAGGTCTGAGCAGCGTCACTGGATTTTTTTCTTCCCTGATGACACATATTCCAAGATAACCATACCAGCATTCATCAGGATCAGATTCTCTGAGTGGTTCAGGCGCTCACTCATAGATCCACTCATTCACCACAGACTTCACACCTGAAACCCACTGAAAATCATTGGTCCAGTACATGGAGAAGTGTGGTCCTACTCTGCATTATTGACATAAAACCAAGGCCAAAAACTAATACAGCTATAGACAGACAAGTGTTTGGACAATATTATTATGGGATTTGGAATTGAATGACACAAGCAATAGCACAACAACTCATTCCTGTAATCAAAGTTAATGGCAATCAAATCAAATACTGTTTAAATCTTGTAATTTCACCAGACTTACCTGACTAAACAGCAATTATACCTTGCAGAACCCCTTCCTCAATCAGCCAGCCCACATGTGTTGTTCACCTTTGGTATTTTAGCATAATGAGCTGAGACTCCACCTAACAACCCACGAAACAGAGTTAGCAGAACCATGAGCAGATGGCAGGACCTTCGATGGCTTTTTTTCTGTTTATGTTCACACCACTAGTAAGGCACATAATGTAGCTGGTGGCTGATATAAAAATATTGCACACACACACGAACGCACGCACGCGCACACACACACACACACACACACAATTACAATCCATGTCTGAAGGTTAAACTACCAACAGTGTATAAAATCATTCAAATGAGCACAACTGTAATCATTGTACAGCAGTAAAATGCAATGTACACATACATGTGGTGGTAAAATTAATCTAAAAACATCATAACTAATAATAAAACACTAGTAGAGATTTCATACTGCACACCGAGAATTTGAGTTTTTATACAGTAAACTAGTTACATCTGACAGATGAACACGTCTTCTGTCACTACCAGTAGGTATTTTCTTCAGGTGATATCCAAGAAGCCATAATATTCTACAGTTCCCTTGGTGGACTGTAGCGCAGTGATCCTGTCGAATTGGTGAATCCTTCATGGCAGTATTACCACCGTACTGCTCTGCAGCCAAGGAGAGTGTTCAATGTACCCCTTGCAAGGTTTTCACTAAAATCCTTCTACTTTGAAATCTTAGTTGCTTTGTGCTGTGGTGGATACATAAGCTTATTAAGTTGAAAGGAATGGCAGATTAATAATTCACTTTAAGGTGTCCAAATCCTCTTGTAAATCCTCATTCATATATTGGTTCAATAAAGCTTTGAATTTACCGTTTGTCCATTCCCCAGTTTTTCAGTCATTTTTAAGGCTAATTTCCATTCTTTATGCTGTTTGTTTTTTCTGTTCAGTAAAAAGTAACAGGTAGTCTAGTGAGGACCCGCATGCAGCACACTCTCACAAATAACAGTTACGGAAAGTCTTTTAGTTCCTTTGCAGATGCTAACAGAGTTGTAGGAGAGCAGGTGTGTGTGTCAGATTCAAACCCAGGCAAGAACAATGCCACCAAGCCAATGGGGCAGGCTGGACTGAGGCCTCGGTTGAGCAGTCTTTGCAGAAAGGCAGAAGCAGCATCAGGAATAAGCAGTGGGTCAGGGAATCAGAATGACAAAACAAGCTTGTGGCACTCTCACTGAGGGAATGTCAATGTAAGAGGAGGCTTGGATGACGGCAGAGCTCACTCTCTGAAAGCCCAGAATAGAAAACACAACAGTCACAGGCGGACAAGAACCAGGGAAAAAACAGGAAGATCTTGTAGTGAGAAACAGAGGACCATTGGTTTAACAGGATGAGGAGACATGGTCAGGAACAGGCCATGTCAAAACCAGGAAATCAGACAGAAAACAAACGCCGTAAAGTCAATCTGGCACTGGTTGAGTGAACTGGTACAGCTGATATACTGGTCAGGTGATGGGGCACAGCTGGGGGCCACAGGTGGAAGTGATTGTCTGTTTACATGCACATCAGTACTCCCATCATTAACCGCTTTCTGGAGTTGTCAGATTATTTAAGTGACCGTGTAAACAGAATAATCTGATATGCTTAATCAGATAACAGCAGTTTTCTGTTTATGAGAACTTGGATTAACACACCTGGATTTCTCCCTAATACTCCGATGTCTATCCACATGTATACAGGTTAATCTGATTAATTTCATTCTTTTCTGTCTGTGTATGTGTAAACGCAATTAAAAATCATAGAGAACAAAAGCGACATAGTCACATGTAAGTGGAAGACAATCACTGGAAGTTTAATTATATACGTATTTACTCCAAAAGAAATCCGATAATGAACAGGAGCATCCAAAGCAGGGTTTAATGATTATTGCATTTCTGAAGTACATGTAAATGCGTTAGATTTGATTATTACAATTATCCAATTACTCCCAGTTTTTGGACTTTTATGGTCATGTAAACAGGCTCAAGGTGTTGCTAGGTGAGGGAGGAGACAGCAGCGAGGTAGACTGTGACACAATATGTAATAGTTTTAGTTCCCCTAGTGATGTGAAAGTTCATACCCTGAAACAGAAGCTAAAAAAGACCCTTAAAACAGCCTTCTAAGACCTAAGATTGTCCCTATTCTGTACAGTACAAACACAAACGACAGGGTGGACTTTCTGCAGTTCTAAGAACTATGAAAAGTATTCTTTGGTGTAAAAGGATATCATGTCAATTACTGAAAATAAAGCGCAGTTTCAGAAATAGCCTGATAAAAATGGACCCAGGGATACAGTGAAAAAAATGGTCTGACAAGAAGTCAAAGATCAAAATCATTGAGCACTCACAAAAAAAAAAAACGCTTTACACCATAACAGTATATTTCAGATGATAATGAATCTGATTGAAGTTACAGTTCTTGTTTACAAAAATGTAATGATAGACAAAACCCCAATGACTAACTCTATGTCAGCTTGACAAGATTTAGGATCATTCTGAAGTAGGAGGTGACATGGTGAGGCATTTGGTAAAGACATTCTTGATATTAAAGCTTTCATGTGGACTATTTAGTGAAATCTAGTGGTCACATCAGAGACTGCATTACTCTGCACTCACCTTATCTTCTCCTGAAATCAAAAGAGCTTCAATCAAAAGCCAGTGTTTGTGTTGTCATTTTTGGGCTCTTCATTGAGGAGGCACTAACTCTGGTCCACATCTACACCTATGGACGTGATGCACGTACTGCACCTATCATACGATGGAGGAATTCTAATATGACCCATTGTTAATTGGTGGTGCTGCAAACACTACGTAGACAACCTGCTCTCACTTTAGACACAAGTGCCTCATTTTAAAGGTAATGAAAACACAATTATCCACATAATTCTGAAAATGATATTCCATGTCTGTAGTTAGATCCTCCTGAATGAAAAAAGGCCACACTCTGGACTTGGTGTTAACTCATGGCTTAAATGTGTCTGTAAATGAAATCTGTGCCATTCCTGTCTATGACCATTTGCCTGTTATTCACTTTGACTCTTTCCTTCACTCTGGATGTTCCCCTGATGCGCACCACCTAAACCCATCAGTGGCATCCCATATTTTCCTCTGCTTTTTATTCTTTGTGTCAGACTCAGAGCCAATCTGTCATGAGCGTTGAGGATCTGACCGTGTTTTCTTAATACCACCTGCACTGAGATCTCGGACTCCATCGCTCCTCTCAGGTCCAGATGCGCTTTACCTGTATCTGAACCCGGGTTAAACGAGACTACACACGCTCTCAGGTGCAAATGTAGACATGCTGAAACAAAATGGAAAAAGGACAGGTTGCATGTTTGTTTGCAGACTCTGAGTAACGTTTTTTCTACTTACCACAAAGCTGTCAAGTCAGCTAAATCACAGTTCATGTCCTGTCTAATTTCCTCAAACAGCCACAGGCCTAATACTCACCTTCCATGAGTGAGAGATATTTATTGTTTAAATGACAAATTCTCTGCAATCAGAGCTTCTCTCCTTCTTTCTAAGGTTTCCTCTCCTTTGTGCTCAGCTGTTTTCCAAAAGTTTCAACCTGTGACACTAGATGAGCTGTCGAAGGTCTTCCTCCTAGACTGCTGAAGGATGCCTTTGACTCTATCGGGCCTTTTACTCTGAGGGTCATTAATGTCTCCCTTTCTTCTGATTGTGTTCCTTCTGCTTTTAAACAGGCCATTGTGCAGCCTCTAATGAAAAAAGCATAACCTAGATCCAAATGTCCTGTCAAATTATTGGCCTATCTCTAAACTCCCTTTTTAATCAAAGGTTTTAGAGAAAGTCATACACTTGTAGACAGTCTTTTTCTGAACTAAAATGGCATTTATCAGAAATTTTTAACTGGTTTTAAAGCGTGTCACAGTACTTAAAGTGCTCTTTGAAAAGTTTTTAGTGATCTGATTTTAACAGTGGACTCTGGTGATCCAGCTGCCGTATTGCTTTTACACCTGTCAGCTGCCTTTGACACAGTAGACCACCACATTTTACTCTCCCGTTTGGAGTCATGTCAGCATCAGAGGTTTGGCCCTAAAGTGATTTCAGTCGTCCTTATCACAGAGGTCCTTTCAGAGTACACCTTGGTTCCTTCAACTCTGAATTAGCTCCTCTTGAGAGTGGAATACCCCAAGGCTCCATTCTGGGCCCATTCCTGTTTATTTAATATGTTGCCACTACAGTCCATGCTGAGGAGTCATAACATCTCACTCCACTGTTTTGCCAAAAACCTCCAAATCTATCTTCTTCTAAAGCCTGATCCAGGTTGCATGCAGGATTTAATCAACTTGTCTGCATGCCATTTAAACCTGGAAGGGCTTAATTTTCCTAAGTCTAAATGATGATAAAACAGAGGTCATCCTTTTATTTTAGCTACTCACAGTGCTAGTGGGCTCCCTTGATTCCTTTACCGACACTTGTGTTAAAAACCTTGGTGTTTTCTTCGACAGTGCTTTTAAATTCGATAAACAGCTTTCTTCTATTATCAAGAACAGCTTCTTTCAGCTGCGTCTTTTTGCCAAGGTGAAGCCATACCTCCCTGTAAACCAGTTCAAGCATGTTGTTCACATGTTTATTTCATCTCAACTGGATTACTGTAACTCACTCTATTATGGGCTGCACCAATTCTCTATCCACTGGCTGCAGATGGTCCAAAATGCAGCGGCCCGTCTTCTGTCTGGAACCAGAGGACGGGACCACATCTCCCTTGTACTGGCTTCCCTTCACTGGCTTCCTGTCACCTACTGGATCCAGTTTAAGTTTTTATTGTATGTTGTTATGTGCCTGAACGGTTTGGCACCCCTTTACCTTTCAGAAGTTTGAACTGTTCGGGACACATGATGCTCAAACTGCCTGATTTTAGATGTACCAAGAACCTAAAGGCAACAGAACCTTTTCTGTGGCATGTCCAAGGCTCTGGAACACTGTACCCCAACATGTCACATGTGCACAGTTGAGTACTTTAAATCTCTTAAAGATGCACCTATTTGCGCTGGCTTTTAATACAAGTGTGTGACATATTTGATTTTCTTCTGATTGTGTTTTTAGATAGTATTTATCCTATTATTGTGTTTCTGTTTTTATCAGTTTTAGTATATCTTATCTAAAATATCTAATTTTTTTCCTAGTTTTATCATATGTTGTATTTTTACCTATGTCTTTGCACAGCAGTTTGTGTGCTTTATGTTGTTGTAAATGTGCTATATATGTGGTCACCTGTATCTGTAATGTGTCAAAGTGTAAGAATTTGATAAAACATTATTGTTTTCTGAGTTTATCACAGTTAGTAAAATGTGTACACAGGGCCCTGTAACTTGTGGCAATACATATACATTTATATCATGTAAGAAATTACCAGTTAATCTGTTATATCTTCCAATGCTAATCAGAATTTGCTCGCTTTAATCATGCATCTTGCTGGATTTTCCTTTTGGTGTTATTGTATTTTGGTGTTAGCTTATTTAAAGGCAGATAATACCTACTTGTCTTTCAAGTAATAGAAAAACCCCATGTAAAAATCTCACTGGTAACAGGGAAATGTTGAAGGCTATTTTTTGTCTCTAAGTTGGAGGCAAGGAAGTGTACTCCCAAAGTGCAGCTCCAGTGCTTTGTGCATTAAATACTCCTGTGTCTTTTACTCGAGGGCTGTTTTACTAACTGAAGCATTTTAATGTATTATTCCACACATTAGCGTGTTGTGAACACACACCCACACTGACACACAATTTGCATCTGTAAGAGGTGAACAGCATGTGCTAAATGCTTCTGACACAGCGTTTGCATTGGGATCTAATTGAGTCGTCATGTTTATAGTGAGATATGCATAATGCAATCTCCTTTACATAGATGCTCATTTTACCATTTAATGTTTGGTTCGTGATTCCAGGGAGGACAGAGCATGACAATGGAAGATAAAACAGGAAAATATAGATGGACAAAACAAAAGGGATAGACAAAAGGAGAAAATATCAGGTCTTCCTTTTTCATTTCATCTCCGTTCAGCATGCATCACTGGCATAAACATAGAACAATATCATCAAAGCTAAATGACAAAACAAAATCATCTCTTCTCTTGGATGGTGTTGATGTCAGAGTTAGTGCGAGGGAGGATGGGAATGGCTTTGAAACCACATATATGATCATATGCACTTAAGCATAGTGCAAGTGGAAGTTTAATGCAGAGGACAATCCATTGACTGTATGAGACCACAAGAAGATACACCAACACGTCCTAAGCAGGTCAGTTGGTATTAACTCCCAAGGTGCAGTACTGAGTTATGCCGTTTATGAAACATGAACATTTGGACATAGCCAAAAATGTAGCCAGTGGTATGGTGATTAAAAAGCAGAATCAACCTGCACAACGGCCAATAAGAGAAATGAGCAGAAATACCAGCAATTCAGGATCCATGTTCAATTAAATGTTGGTAGTTAAAGGTAACAGCTAGTTTCCTTTTGGAAAGTGTCACATGATCAGAAATACAATTTTAAGACAAGTTGTTTGTAGGTTTCTGATACAAATTCATTCAGCAAAACATGCAAAAGGGCGTTACCTGGCACACGATTCCTGGATTCTTGTGTGTGTGTTGTTATAGCTAAATGATGTAGTTTTGATGTGGATCACAAGGTAGTCTAAAATAAATGCACAGGGTTCATAGAAGGTTGGATAGCGTGTGTTTGAGAGATAGGGAAAGAGAGCGAGACACAGATAGAAAAGGAGAGGGAGGCACAGGAGCATACAAGAAAAGGTAACTGAATCACTGGAGGAGAAAACAAGACGCTGCAGGCTGAAGATGGATTGATGAAGAGGAGACACACACACACACACACACACACACGCACACACACACACAGGGATGGATGGATAAAAGGCTTTTCAGTCCTCTAGT
>JAPTYQ010000002.1:1061211-1071719 GCA_029814465.1 Ostorhinchus cyanosoma | reverse complement strand
CTCCATCTCCATCTACACACGCAGGTAAATTGGGAGACGCTAATGCTGGTGTGCTGAAGGTGTGCTGGAAAATGCGGGCCGGAGTTTCGGGAAACCGCAGCAAAAACTGGAATGGATTATCTAAATCGGTGCACGGCAAAATCAGGACCGGATTATAAAAAACCTGGATCGCGAGTCTGGATCGGAAATTTTCCGTGCCGTCCGATCCGATACCGATATGCATTTTTTGCAAATATCGGCAGCCGATCCGATCCAAATATCGGATCGGGACATCCCTAGTCACAACCTAGACTTTGTGATTGGACACTTAATTATACGTTTAGATTATACATTTAGACAGATGACATACTGTCAGTCTCAAGCATTTGGTCCGCTTGGCCAGGTCATCACAGTTCAACACACAGATACCCTTAAACAAAAGACACCAGAGTTGAGGTTAAGAAACAACATTTGGGGGAAGGAGGAAGATAAGAAAGATGAAGAGATACATCCAGCATTGAATGGAATATGAACCGTGGTCTGTTGTGTTTATGTCCACAAACGTTGGTGTTTCACTATAACCATCCCAACACCTACTAGGTTTTCCTATGTAACATTTTCTGGCTTGTGTTCTCAGTTTCTGACATCTAAGAATTTACACTGACTTCTACCTTGTGTCCTGAAAACTATTGTGGTTACATCAGACACTGAAAATAGACGTAAAAGGTCATGACCAAGTAGCATAATGTTATAACCAGGGCTTAAAAACGAAATTATTTGTCAGTCATTCCATTCTGAACAGAACTGGTATATTTAACGTTTTTGTTTTTGTGTTCCACCACCAACATATCGTTCCTGAACCAGTTCGGAACAAAAAAGAATGTTGGTTCTTAACGTTCCAGGGGCGTTATTATTATGCCTATCAATAAGTCTAGTTTTGTGGCCTTTGTGGTTGTTGATTAATGTTACTGTAGTGTGTACTGAGTGACTAACCTTATTATAGTAGACTCAGTCAGTTTAGCTCACGTTACTTTGGTTAATGTTTGATAATACTCAGTGCAGCTGCTGCTCCTGAATCATGCCCTCCCTCCAGGGTGATGGTGGAAATGTGTGGGTGTTGAAGTGAATGTGGCAACCGAAAATAATAAAAAATTTATTTTTTAATGAAATAGGCTGTGTTTTTGTGAAAATTTATAGACTATATGCGGATTGAAAAAAGGAACATTATTAACCAGTTTTGTGGATTTCAAAATAACATTTCTGTTCCAGAACGGTTGAAGACCATTTCGTTTCCATTTCCATTCCTCGTAAAATTTTGTTGTTTTTTGGTTTTTGTTTTCATTCCTTGAACCAGTTCGAAGCCCTGGTGAAGACTTGGGAGAAAAAAATGTTGTAATATAGAGACAATGCAATGGCAGACATGCACTTCCTATTGCATTGGTAAAAGGTTTTCTTATAAGGTGTTTTATTGTCAAAAGACAAAGTGTAACATTAAAATGTAATTGTACTCAAAAGTCTGAACTACTGCGTATCAGATGTCCTCCGTCTGGCCGGTGTTGTCATTAATGTTGTTTTCTCTCACTATTAGTCAAGTTACAGAACATGCCATGGAAGGAAACCAACATATGGGGATGAGCTAACTGTGATGTAATATAAGCATGAATGAAATGAGATGTGTTTATGTGTCAGCTGGATACTGCACACACCAACTGCTCTGGGGCCAATTTATCTCATCCAGTTTAGGAAGCCAGACTATCTCTGACTCCTGTTACATCTTCTCTCTCAGCCTCTCCCTCTCTCTCACTCTATATGTTTCTCCACAGTCAGACCTTTGACTCCATCTGGATGCCTCTTCTCTCTGTTTCCACACACAAAAATAAAGCTTAGAGCCAATTCCATAGTCTTTCCAGGTCAATGGTTATGACCCATGGCATCATTTTCCTGCCTCTGTACATGTGTATACGTATGTGTTTGTATGTATCCTTAACATATAACATACAGATTTAAGGTATACTATAATGTTGAATCCGCTGGCATTTAGTAAAACGTTTGCTTTAAACGTTCCATCTATTTGAGATAGAGAGGCCGGGCATTTCTCTAACATCAGCTTGGTATCTCTGACTGCAAGCTCGAACTGTAAATAATTCTCAGTGAAACCAACCCACAAGACATCTGTCAGTGTGTGCCAAGCCTTGGCTAAACAGCTCTGTCCTTGATCCCATAGTTAGGTCTGTGTCTCTTGGCAGCACGTTTTACCACTGTGCTCGCAACATTAAATGGAGATTAAAGTGAAGACACAGGCATTGCCTGCAGATCAGCTGTTGGCTATGATGTTGATTTTAGCAAAATACACTTAGCTTCAAAGAAGTGCTGGAAATATACCCGGAGATATCTGTGAGACTGAGGAAAACTGAGGATGGGCTCAAACTTTCAGTGCTTCATTCAGAGCTAATGTAATTTTATAAACACTAACCATTTTTAATTAACTTCATTACCCGAGGGGAGTGTACACTGTGTAAAGCTGGAGTAATCTCTTGTGTTTATAATGCTGTTCTCTGTGTCGATTCCTGGGATATCCTTGGGTCTAGACTCTCGACGAACCGCACACCACTGGAAATTACTTTGCTCAGTGCTCACATATCTTGGCTCAATGCTTGTTTAATTTAATTTAATAAACTTAAGTCTTATTTGTGAAAGAAGATTCCCATGCTATTATACCAAGAGTAAACTGATGAGGTCTCATATGTTCTTCCATTAAACTGTACAATGCATGTTTAGATGAAAGGATTTGTTTCAATTTATTTAGATATTTTGTCAGAATTACAAGAAGAAAGAGCAGCCTTTATTTGTGCAATGCAGGATGATGAGCACTTTTCATAATCTGAGATTGCACTGAAATGTAGATATGTAAACTATTGAATCTGATGTGCTGTTAATGGAGAATTGTGCTACAACGAGGTCACAGCTGACACCCAGCTGTCTACCCGACAGATGTAAAAGACCCTCCTCATCAGATGCTGATTTGTTCTACGCATGTCTGTGAAAGTGCCTGGCATTTAAGTAAAATATTATCTCTATTCACATTTAGCCAGATATTTAGATTATTTATTTATTTTTTATTTTTTTTGTGCAGACCCAAAGCCTAAATTATTTCAATTTATTTCATTATGATTAATTTTAGAGGGTAGCTAACGTTCTCTAGTGTCCCTGCAATAAAGCAAAATCTAATCTCTGATTTCATTAGCACTATATATAACATCATAAATAATAGTATTATTTACAGAAATAAGAAAACATGAGTTTATAAAGATGTAAATCCCACAAGTACTTAGTTAATGGTAAACTATCATGTATAATTCACTCAAATACTGACAGTGTTCCACAGCAACTCAAAGATATTTGATATTCAGACTATGCACTTATATAGTTCTGTCTGTATAATAATACCTTCTGTGGCTGCCTGTTTGTTTTTCCAGCATGCACACCCAAATGCTGCTTGAATAGACAGTTGTCTCTTCATGATTAGAAGTTAGTCTAGTTTAGATGTAACTCCCTTTACCATAGACTCTTGTTAGAAATGGTAGAAAACCATCTAATAGAAGACATACGAGAGCCTTAGGGCGCAAAAATTCCCAGCAATTATACATGTGGATAGCTCAGTGAGTAACACCATGGCCTACGAAGTGGGAGACCAGGGTTCCAGTGAGAGCTGTATTAACATCACTTTCAACATTTTAGATTTTGAAACGGGGGGGTGCAGTGCTGAGGGCACCTGTAGGTTTAATAAAAAATAAAATCAAACATTTGAGTCTTTTTTTATTATAGTGTAGTAAGCTATTTAATATTTTTATCCTATACATATATAAGCCTTATAATCTTAATCTAATAAATTCATAAGACTTGTTTAAGGCACCAGTACTTTGCCATTATAATAGTACTAGCCTTCCACTGTAATACTTTCCATTCTTATTTTTTGTCTAATATTAACATCAATAATGATGATTCTGCTATAGCTGTATCTGTCTTCTACTGAGAGGCCTTTGTGTAGATGTATATCTACATGCAGTTGTTAGTAATCCTATGTGATCTGTCTAGTGATCCCAGTGTACAGAGCCTTGTAGTATCAGTGCTGTCGCCTACAGGAGAACAGCTAGAGAGGAGATCGCAAAGTGAGACACACAAATTTGAACAGATGAAGCATATCCACAGACTGTATGGTCTCTTGGGTAGGACAAAACAGATGAGGTCAGACCAGGGACGGCTCAGAACTCAGGGTGATTAAAGAAAAGGAGGAGTTCACCAAAGAAGACGAAATAAAGGACGTAAACAATAGAGAGAAAAGGGACAGAGGGGTAAAAGAAGCACAGAAAGGACACACAAACTGCCTTTTTAGATTCAATGAAGAATAAATAATATTCTTGACAATATTATTGGGAAAATGCTACCATATTTTCTTTTCCATTCATTTCCTCACTTGTCTCAGTGGAATGTCCACTCTGGGGCTTTACACATACCTGAGCATGGTGCTTACTTAGTTTTACTTACTTTTATATCGGTACATACTATAACCATAAAAGTCAACAATACAAGTGCAGAGTGAGGCAATGGATCAATGGATTAAAATGCACCAACTTACACAGAACACAAAATTAGCCTAAATAATGAGCATAGTATATATTGTATATTGAAACTTACTAATATGTATAGATTATATATGCAGTACCCCACACATACAGAAAACAATGTTTGTTTTGTAAAATACATGTACCTGTGTTGGTGTGGACCACAATATATGTTATTATTATTTTATTATTTATGTGTTTTAAGTCAGTAGTTTGTGATTTGGCCATCACCGTTTAGGTCTTTTGAAGCCAGAAGTGACCATATTTGGACAAAGGGGCAAAACTATTGGTCCAAGGGGTCACAGGTGAGCTAATGCTAATAGTGAACCTTACTTTACTTGGTAAAACTATAAACTTCATCTACTTTTCAAAGTCATTTTAAAGTCTTGTTGTTATCCAACACTTCAGTCATGGAAAAATGTGAGTGAACTGACATACAGACCTGCTAATCAAAGCTTCAATTTGTCCTGAAATGTAAGTATGTAAATAAAGATCTTCTTTTTTTTGTTGCTGAACTAGATCATTTATCAGAGGTTCCAAATAAAATGTAATATAATGCATCTTATATCAAAACAAGGCAAATATGTCATATAGTCATACGTGGCATGACATGGTGGATTTTTCTTCAAGTGTTGGATGGATGAAACATTTAAGTGTTAAAATTATTGTAGAAAAACTGTGACATCAAGGATTAAAATAGTAAAAAAAAAAAAAAAAATCATCATCAGTATAGTATGGGGTATTCTTCTCAGCTCAAATTTTACACCATTATCCAGAGTTACTGCTTATTACTGAATGATCAAACAGCAGTTTTCTCTGCAAAATGTAAAGACTGTTTTTATTAAAAGACATTTCAGCAGACAGACAGAGGCAGAGCAGAAGGCAGACAGACTGAACTCTCTAATCTTGTTTTTATATCCATCATGTCCCACAGTGAAGAGCTCCATCAGCCCTGAGCTACCTTCAGGAGCAATCTGCTACCTACCACACCAGCACTGCATCTATGTGTGTCTGTCTGTGTGTCTGTGCAGATTTGCCCGCAAGCCTGCACATACAAACAAGAGTAGGTGTATTTTGATGTTTCTGACGCTGTGTGTGTGTGTGTGTGTGTGTGTGTGTGTGTCTTTATGTATGTGCAGAGGGAAAATCAAAATGTGTTGACAGCTGTTGTACATGCTCAGAAATGAAAACAAGAAAAGCAAATCTAAAAACAATGGACACAGAGAGCCTGTCATCCCTTTTGAGATTTGATCTTTTAAAACATAATCATAATCTTAGCACGAAAGATGCACTGCAGCCTCTGTTTCAAATGACCTTTTTTCTATTACAGAGATCATGGTGAAAAATGTGTATTACACATGACGTGTTTAGTTGACCTTGTAATTCCGTACGAATATGTTTCTCAGTGATTGCATTCTCTTTGCTTAAACTCTTTCTGTGTAATTACACCAGATTCAATCTTTTTATTAGACAACCCCTGTGTGACCATTCAATTTAATGCGAAAGCTGTGGTTTTTCATTTGGTTCACTGAGTCTAAAGATGCCCTTTGAGATAATTTATCTTCATTTGAGCACAGTCATGTCTTACCAACATTACACCAATGAAAAAGACACGTGGACTAATGTAATAAAAAGTCAAACAATAAATAGATATTATTTGGGGATACAGTATTTGTAAAATGTGAATGTTCAAACTGCTCTTGAATATTGCAGCGCATATTGAAACTACTTGCTTAATAATTATAGATAATATACTGGTGACAATGAATGGGTTCATTCACTTTACTCAAAGTAATAGTATTCTGAATGCAACTTTAGTTTAATATGCTTTGCTACATTTTTTTTAACAGATGAGTCATTTGTGAAAAATGAGAAGCTAGCAATATATATTGTAAGCAGTAAATTTTCTTTCCCTTAATTTGTCATATAATAGAATTTGTTCAGATCACAATATTCACAATATAGTTGGGTGAGTACCAATGTAAATAATGTGTTTTGCAGAGAGCAATATATAATGTCTTAACTATGTCATTAATGTTACTAAAATAGTACATGTATTTAAGTCTGTTTATAATAAATTGTCCAGCAAATGGAATATTCAATTAGTCCACTTTAACCTGCAGGAGTTTGTGTAATGCATTTTTCTATCACTTATAAATTAAAGCCATGACAGTTTCGAGAATGAAGAATTCCAAGAACTCAGCGAGCTGCCGGTGGCTGCAAACGTCCGAGCATCTGTTTTTTCACACATGCTTCACCAAAGCAGGGGTGCAAAATAAGAAGTCGTGTATTTAATGTTATTATGCGAAACACAGAAGTATTTTAGTTATTAGAGTTTATTATGATACTGTGGTGGGACAAATGTAATGGTGGCAGCCCAACACAGTCTAGGTGATTGATTTGAAACATTAAATATAAAGTGTGGTTTCTCAGACAGACGTATCAACTGCATTTCATTTTGATAAGTACATTTGCTGTATAATAATCTGTGGCAGCAATATCATCCTTCAGTACGACTTTATATTACAGTATATTAGTTTGATAAAAAGACAATAATACATTCAGAAGCTAAAGGCAAAATTCTTTAGTATTATTTTGCTTACAAAAAATTTTGATTAAAACAATATGTATATTACAAATATGTAGTGTTGTATAGTAATGAAGTAATAATACTTCATTACTGTAGTCAAGTATGTTTTGGGAGAATTTGTTCTTTATTGAGTATTTTTTAATTTTTAGTACTTTAATTTTTGCGTCACTACATTTCCTAACTCAATTTCATACTTCTACTGACAAAAAATACATTTAAGGAAATTTGGTGTTTTCACCACTGAGATTAGCAGTGACTGCAACAAAGTCAGGAAGCTGATTTATCGTTGGGTTTAATCGTATAATGTGGAAGTGCAAACGATGATCCACACTCAACCTGTTGATGTGAGGATGAGTTGAATGAAGCGTTGCCAAAAACACAGGCTGGTATTCTGTAAACTGTTTAGACTTTGGAGTCCTTGTTTACAAGTGTAATGTAGACTCCATGTTTTGAAGTGCCACATAAGCTCCATAGTGTTTGAAAATTCGGACATTTCTAATAACAGCAGTAACCTCGTCCTGTTTAAGTTTCTGAAACTTTGTTTTTGACATGTGTGATGAAGGCATCATTTTCAATATTTTGACTGCTTGTCTTTTTTCATGTTTTAAAATCCTGGATAAACTTTAGAATATTCAAAATTCTGACTGCCTTTGGTTGTTCTTAACATTTACTTTCATTTACTTTCATTTGCTTTCATTACTTGAGTAGATTTAATTGTTGATCACTTGATATACTTAAGTACAGTAAATACTAGATACTTAAAGACTTTAACTTGAGTAGCATTTCAGTTGGTGACTTGAACTTCTACCGAAGTAATTTTTTTGGTAGCGCACAAGTACTTCTATTCAAGTGTGACTTCCCTGTACTTTATACAACACTGCTAATATAATATAAATATCCACTTATTCCACTTTGACCTGAGTTTTTCTTCTGTGTTCTAAACTAAATAATTGGGCTAATCCAATGAGCTTTTTTTCCAGATTTAGGTGCTATTGTAATCGAATCATTTTCCCTCTGTCTAATCCAAAGCCTCTTTCTTTTTCTGGCTCTCTCCACCCATAGCCATTTAAAAATAAAAATCCTCGTCCACATTTTACAAGCATTTCAAAAGTAGAATGGGTATGAGTGAAGTCCACAGCATTCAGGCTAAACGTATAAAAGACAGACAGACAGATCAGTGATTTGCTGTTGTAACCTCATTGAAATAATGTTCAGCCTAATGCAACATTTCTGTCCCTGCATGACAGTTGTCTCCTCCTGCACACATACACTCCTCACTTTTTGTTATTTGTCATTGTCCCTCATTGTGTCTTGTTTCTCTGTTTCCCATCAAGTCGCACTCACTCTATATCTTCTTTTTCATGTTTTTCAGTCTTGTGTTCTTGTCTTCTTCATCCCTCAGTCTTTCTCAATTTGCCTCTGTGTTTTGGTCTATTGTGAGTACACGTTCAGAGCACATACACACAAAGTGAGCGTATGTTAAGGGCCCACGACCTAGTTACAGACTCACCTCCTAATTCATTGTGAATTTGGCTTTGTTCTCCAAAGACAGACGGGCTCTGTGAGGTTACAACACACACTCAAGCTCCACATTAACATGATTTTGCAACTGATGTAGCAAGTCAGATAGAGGGATTGTGAGGGCAGAGACAAACAGCACTAAGATGCAGAATATTCAGCTGTTTTGGAATGTTTGTGTGGAGGAATTCATTAATTTAAAAGCTAGAGCTCAGGGGTTATTCACTGTAACATTTAAAAGATGCATGATGGCAATTTTAGCATTCATTGTCTGGGTTTGCACCCCCAAGTCCAATCCACGCTACTTGGGCTCAAGGCACTGTTGTATTTCTAAAAAGGTCATACCATCGAGAGGCCCCGAGCTTTCCTGAGCTGGCAGTGATGCACATGACTGGCAAGGAGGTGTTGAACACTCTCTCACAAAATAAATAAAATGTCTTTGCTTGGATTACATTAGAATGTAATTGGATTCTGTCTTACACTGTGAAAACAATTTGTACAGTCAGCTTGATTCAGATGGGTCATCTTGCTCCTTTGACTTAGTAAGACTATATGGACATTACAGTTTTTACAAATGATGGCCTCATTAAAACTGAATGCTAAAAGCCTTTGCAGTGTATAATTCTAGTGCAGAAAAATGGAAAATCTGTACAAGAGTTCCTCTGAATGACAACAAAACGCACCAGGACCAGTGATAATTATTGACTTTGCTATATTCCATTTTCATTTTAAAAAACCCACTCTGAGAAAAGTAAATGGAGTCAAACTGTAGCAGCAGTGGATCAATCCAGTTTTGGAAAGTTAAAACTGAAAAAGGGAGCTCTGGCTGGATGAACAGTCAGTGGAATGCTCTGAGATTTGTTTAAACTGCTTTGTTTATTTTCTTACCGTAAGGATTTCCTTGTCTTTCTAAAAAAAAAAAAAAAAAATTCACACAAAAATCCATATTTGGTGTAAAACAGGTTTTAAACAGATGTGGAAACTTTTTCAAGCTTTCTCTGTGTTGCACTCAATTCCATAACATGACACAAACGCTACACATTATTTCATACATTGGGTATTTTGTAATTATTTGTATTTGCAAAACATAGGTTGCCTAAAACTGGTAAAACACACACACAATGTGAAAAGACCTGTGGACAGTACAGGTTGAATACAGGTCTGACCCAAACAGAAGATTAGGCATTAGACCAGTGAACCATTATACTGTAATTTCACTGTAATCGTTTTTATTCCTTTGAGTTTACATTATGGATTTTTGATTTGTTTGTTTTTCCTGAATCCTTTCTATTTTAGTGTTCATTGAAATGTTACTTGATATAAGTATGTTGTTACCACCTTGAGACAGTTATTCAAATTGTCCAAATATGTGCATTATTTTCATGCATAACTGTCATTTGATTGAAACTTTGTTAAAGTTTGTTTATTTATGAGAGAAGTCAGATATTCAAGTATATAAGTTCTGAGCTACTTAATGGGTTTTGTAAAGCTTCAACACAGTGAGATAAATTCTACATGTATGTTAGCATTTGTAAAACACTTCAACTTTCAAATTAGCATAAAGGGATAGTTTACTTACTATAACTGAACTTGTCAAAGCAATAAGTGAGTCAACAAATATTTTATAGAACAATTAAAGGTGAGGTGCAAGATGCTTTAATGGAGGATTTTTTTTTACTATATTGCTTATTTCACACCCCAATTACAACCAATTAATTAAAAGCTCTAACACACACACACACACACACACACACACACACACACACACACACACACACACACACACACACACACACACA
>JAPTYQ010000002.1:1010263-1022130 GCA_029814465.1 Ostorhinchus cyanosoma | reverse complement strand
TGCTGGACATTTGACAATGGCATATATGATCCTAAAGGCATACTTCCCTTATGTGCTTTAATCGTAACAAATCACTAATCAAGCCGCCTTTTATTATTTCTGCTTTTCCTGTGCTGTAATCGAACTCTCCTTCAACACCTCTAGTAATTGGCAGAAGCAGGCAGCTTCACAAGGGACAAATCTGTCCAAAGCAGCAGTGAATGATGCAGAGAGAGAGTTTGTCTGTAGCGTTTCTCTCTTTACTCTAAGCTACTTTAAAAACTTGTAGCAATGTGTAACAATTCAGTGATTGGCGTTTGCACAGGCCAAATTTCACTGGTACAGTTTGATTAGAACAGTGAAGGTAAAGCATCTTATACATTTTCCCACATCATCAAGGCAGCTTCGCCTTAGGCAGAATTGACAGCATTTGCCATTCACATAACAAGTATTTCGATAATTATCAGTCTTCTGAACACAAGTTCAGCCTTGGACATGAATTGACCATGACAAAATGGAAAAAGTCTTATGTTTTTTGCTCAGGTTCAGTTTACTGATGAGAAAACTGTGTCTTCCCATCCATCAAGCATCATGCAGTCATTCTACACAAGAGTTTGGATTCACTCCCGCTCTGTGTTTTGTTGCATCATTTGTTTTCTAATTTTCTTTTTTAATAATGCCTTTATGTTGTTCTGAATCTACCAGGTTAATTCCTTTTCTTTTTATCTCATGGTAAATTGTCTATTCACAATCTATATTGCTTCAATAGTTTTTCCATCAAAACATGTCACATTTTGATTTAATTCTCACAAACTTTAACTTTAACCTTCACCAACATCTTGACAGTGTCATTACCTTTCAGGCATTCATCAGTTTAACATATGTTTAATATGAAATATTGAACAGAAATATAAACAGAATAAGAAAGGGGTGTCCTTTCTGTTGCAGTTCTCTAATGTGAAATCTACTCTGTGGATCTGTATTCAATCGTCAGTCACATTTATGAAACTAGAGATTCTTTTCTCAGCGAAGCCACCCTTTTGAACAAGTCATCAGAATGTAAAACACCTCAATATGCTCAATGAATATAATGAGGGTGATTTTGCACCATGGCTAAAGGTAGAAATGTGTTGTGAGAAACTGGATATAAATTACTTACATTTGATTATGAAGTAAAAAGTGACTGAATCTGAACAGTATAATCTCAATTTGCATTTATTAGTTTGGAACCAAGCTCTAAGAAACTTGGAATATCATACAATGAAAGTGAATTAATTTGTCCTGAAATTCTATTTCATACTCAATGAGAATTCTACTTTCTATAGCCGTCAGTATTCAGGATTCAAATGCACTTTACTGAGATGCACATGCAGAATTTTACGTAAAACAATCAAGAACAGATTCATGGAACTCTTTTTAAGGTGGCCTCCATGGCGCAACAAGGTAAACAGCTTATGCAAAGTAAGGAAACGTATTCACCAATTGGACAACAGATGTACAACAATGAGAATGCATAACCAAATACACAAGCACCTGCAAATACAAAAAACACAAGAGGAAAATAACACATTTTCATGTGAGTTCGGTCACAACATTCCTTCATTTTTTAAAACTTCTTAATCCTCTGGAGGGTCACAGCCGGCTGGAGTCTACCCATCCTACCAGTGGGTGAAAGAAGGGGACTGGACACATCAGCAGTTCAACACAAGGCTAACAAATAGATACACACAACCATTCACACTTAAGGCTGATTTAGATTGACCAGTTAACCTATTTTGACCCTTTCTGGGTTTGAAACCATTCCACCACAATCAAAACACAGTTTATTAAAGCGTAAAGGAGAGAGGGTTTGATTTCCAGAAAAAGACATAATTCTTCATTAGCCTACGTAACAGCACGTACTATAAATCCAAACATACTGACTCTGTCATACTGATATTTTCTATAATTTCATGAGTTTTCCTCAGTGTGTTGTGATGTTATTTTCAGTCTCATGTATCTAGAGCTATCTTCATACTTAAGTTGTGTCAGTACTGTAAAATATAAGTAAATATAAGTCAAATATAAACTAATGTGTTAAACATCCACCAGAATACTGTCTTGAGTTGCTTTTTGTCACAAAAACACTTTAAAGCATCCATTTATATAAGATTATTTTAGTTTAACAAAGTGAAGATGGCTTAAGCCTCAGTCACGAAGCTTCTTACAAATGATGGGTTCTGATGAACCTCCCAGTTCATACGAGCTCTGGACTTTGTAGAAGGAGCAGTCATTTTTTCAGTCATCCTATGAAGTTGGTACGGCTGCCGTTGAAAACGCACAAGCAACTTGAACCTGTTGTGAGAAAATAACGTGATTATGTGTCATACGAAGACCGTACAGTTGTCATGTTCTTTATAAGGGTGCTTTGGGACTAGAGCTGCACGGTATATAATTTGAGCATCGTAATTGCGATGTAAATGCGCACAGTAGTCACATTGCAGGTCCTGCGATGTTGAAGGCAAATTAACTCAAAGTGTTTTCATTTAATTTCAAGGGTACCCAAACCAAACACTGCACGCAGCGATCTACCAATCACATTCATTCTTAATCAGTTTGTTGAAGCAGACCACGCCCCTGCATATGGAGCGAGTGGCTGGAAACAATCAGCATTTCCGCTGGTAAGGTTTTGCTGTGATGCAGCACCACATTCTGCCTGATGAAAATGAAAGTTTGCGAAGCTTCAGGGGGTGGGGAAAAGATAAATGGGCATTAGGTTTTACTTTCACTTCTGCTGGCTGCATAGTGTGCGCCGCCTCATACCCCCATAGTATTATCAGGTGGATGGAAACTGGTTGGGCGAGCCCCCTCCCAACCCCCAAACTACCAATCGAAATGCGTGTGCACCCACCAGGTGGAATCGCACGTGCACGTCCACCCCAGGAAATGCTGCAATGTTGAAAAATGTGGAACGAACAAGAGAAAATCACTGAAAATGAAGACTTGGTGCCAAAAAGAAAAGCAGCGTCAGTTATTTGGAAGTATTTTGACTACAAGAAAGATGATACTGAAACACGTGTTCTGCGTCAGTAGTCCCTTACACCTGTTGCCGCAACGAGAGGAAACACAACTAATTAGTTTGACCATTTACGTCGGAACCACACAGGTACTATATCCTCCTCAATATTTTTTCATTTCGCAATATATCACAGGGTTAAAAAAAATTGCAATGTCAGTTTTTTCCAATATCGCGCTGCCCTATCTGGGACCTTCCTACATCAGACCTATGGCCACTTCATGAATTATTTGTAAGATGGATGCATGGTACCTCTATATGCAAGTCAAGTCAAAGGTAGGAAGATCTTATGCTGTTTCAGAATATTTAGATCGGTATACAGTCATGGAAAAAATGATTAGAACATCAAAAGTCATCAAAAACAATGGTTATGCAATCAAGTACTAACTCCTGTGGAAACAGAAAAGAAACCATAGAATGCCTTAAAGCACTGTTTTGGGTTATTTTCAAGAAAACATGGGAAATGGCTAGATACTGTATCAGCTCTTAAATGTAACTCTTATGAGATACTTTCGTTGTTATTATATTTGTCCAAACAAATTTTCCTTTAGTTGTACCTGGCACTAAAATGGCCAAGGAATTGAAGAAAACAAAGGGTGATCTAATACATTTTTCCGCAACTATATAAACAGTGGCTGTGTACTTAAAGTCCCGTGTTGTGATCATTGCATTCAAGATGGTAATAATGCCAACAAGACTGAAACTTCTACAGCTGCAAGATGAAAAAGAGGAAAATCAAGTGGTTGTGGCCGTTGTTTTGGTCCAACAGCAGCAGCAGCAGAAGAGGGACATTCTAAAAGGTTTTATGGTAAAAAAAAAAAAGAAAGCTTAATGTAGTTTAATGCCCTAGAACAGTGATCAATCATCATCAAAGTGTGTGGACATCTGTAGTCATGTCCACCTTCACCTCTGCAAAAAAACCCAAAAAACAAAAAAAAACAATTTAAGATAGTTTTAGTCTTAAAATATTATTTTTTCATTCATTCATTCATTCATTCATTCATTCATTCATTTTCTGAACTGCTTTATCCTCGAGTTGTGCGCAGGGGTGCTGGAGCCTATCCCAGCATTAGAGATGTCCATGAATAATTTGGTGATGATTGATGCTCTTTTCAGACATTAAGCTACATTAAGCTTTTTTGCATTAAGTGTTATGTGCATTTTATGTTTGGGATTGTGCACTGTCCTTGGTGCTGAAATAAACATTACTGCAGGAAAACTGACCTGCACTGTTAGAAAATATAAGTTATAATAAGACATAAGTGGAGAAATTTGAAGTAGAAGGTATACAAATAAAACAAAGATACACAAGAATAATAGAGGAAACACTAACCGTCTGTCACCGAGTGCGTAACAACTTATATTTGTTCTTGTGGACTGTGCATTATCTTTGTCCAGGTGTTTGTTCATGTTTATTTTTTTGTTAATAAAACACTTTCCCTTCAGCACCGTGCAATTGAGTTCAGTCATTCACTCCATCTTAAAAATTTCTACTCGACCCCCTCTAAGAATGCCACGAATGCCACACTACTGCTCACAGGAACACCTTACGTCCACCTTAAGAAAGTTGTGCAAATCTCTGTCTGTACATCCATTCATGTGAATGCCGTAAGGGGCCCCTAATAACAATCTAATGTGTTCTTGTGATCTATTTGCAGCCATCACAGGAATGTGGGGCTCTGGAATGGCCTCCTGATCCATGAATGTTGTACGTTGTTCTTAGGTTGATTGAAAGACAGTTATTAGGGTGCCCTACGAAAGGAGATTTCCAAGTGCGTTCGTAGAACATCTTGCACAAGATCATCGACATGGCTACGAACTTACGTAGAAACGGTCTGTAAATTCTCCATTCTTGTAAGTCCACCTTGAGAAGGTCACAAGAAACGGTCTGTAAATTGTTTGCACAGAGTTTGTAGCCATTTGTAATGCCATTTTTTGACTGAGGCATTAGTCAGGTTGACTTTGGTTTAAAGTAAAATCCAGTCACTGAAAAGATGCTCTGTCAAACAGCTGAACAGGACATTAAAGGGTTAACACATCAGCGTTAGTGTGTATAGTAGTGGTACTTAAAGTTGTTGAGGTATAAAGAGATTGAGTTGAGTTGTTAGGGTTCCATTAGACTTTATGAATGAAACACTATTCCCCTCAAATGCAAATGTGTGTCTGCATGTGTTTGTGCATAAGTGGACAAGAACAAAAGGTAACAATTACGAGGCAATCTGCCAAATGGAGCATATTGCAAATGTGTGTGTGACTGTGAATATGTGTGTGGTTATGAGGCATCCCAGAGGTATCAAATATTAGTGGACATGCCAAAGTGAACATATTGCAGATTAGTTAGGTGGAGGGGGCCGGAGCGATCATTTGGCAACAACGTGTCTTCATCTCCACCAGGGGAACAGAAAACAAAGACGGTCTGCTCACAAGGAACGGAAACGCACACGAGCCCACGTCTTCTGCAAACTTGACTTGGTCTACTTTTGTTCCAGTGAACTTCAGCTTTGGTGTGCCATATTCTCTGTGATGAACACAGATATTATGACCTTTATTTACTCATTTTAACAAGTTTTACCTTCCAGATCTTTGGAAGTTTCAACAGGCATGTCTCCTCATTTACATTTTTTTTTTTGTAGAAGTTATTTTTTGTAGTTAATCCAGTTGCATGTATCAGTAAAGGACATGTATGGCCAGAAATATTCCAAAACAAAAACCACATTAGAATAAAGAGTTAATGTCTGACACAGCTTAATTTCCTCATTCATCCAAACATATCACTGAATATAATGAAATACATTAGAGTTCAGCAGAGGCAGATCTCATTCACTATTACAGCCTATTAGTTTGACGTATATCAGCTTTATTGTAATGATGCACTTGAAGTTCATTTCTTTTCCTTGTATTCACACGTCATGCACACATTCACTCTCAGATCAGAAGCACATTTATAAATTTTGTTCTGAATGGATTTCTTTTTCTTTCTATTACAACATGTCGCTGTGCATATTATGGCAGCTGTCAGGGTATCTTGAGTTGACCTGCACTGAAAAAAATTGGCTACATGCTCAACATGCTGCGAATCATTAACTAAAATAATGTAGTCTGGTTCACTGGCAGTACTCTACTAGAATAAAAGGGATTCTTTTTTTGCACATTCAGAATTCTCATTCTCTATCTTTCCTTAATGTGTTTCTACTTTAAACACTTGCTGAAATAATTTGCTAAGATAATGCAATTATCTTATCAAAATGATATATTTGCTTAAAATAAAAGAAAAAAAAATTAAATACCACTCATTCATTGATTGATTATTTTAATGATAAAGGCAATGTCCCTTTAATCACAAATAAACATAAATACCATTCAGCATTTCCATACATTTAAAGGTGTGAATCTTTGTCACTTGAACATATCCCAGTGGGCACCTGATGTCAATTCCACATCAATATGACATCAAACCTGATATTAAATTGTCATATTGATGTTGAATTGACATCAGATGCCCACTGGGATGTTTTACAAAGAGTTTTACGACTAAATGTCAGATAACACTTTAATTTCTCCTTTTGTCAGGTTTCATAAGATTTAGGGTTACATGAGGAACATTTCAGTTCAAATGCTATGAGATGTGATCAGTGGCAGTTGGTCAATAGAGGACAGTAGGGCGCCGCTCCACCTGTCACACATGAGATAGAAGATGATAGGAATCACATAAAATCATGTTACAAAAACATGAATATTTAAATGAAAGAGCTCTACATGATACAGCCCATGTAGAGTCTATAACATGTGTAACTGTGCTCTGCTTTGGGTTGAATTTGAGCTCTGTGAACCTCTCAACATGTAGAGTAAATAGTTCCAAATATTAGAATTTTAAATTTTGGGGATGTCAAGCTTTCCAAATGTCACAGTCAACATCTCCATGATGTCATCTGGATAGGAGGTTGAATCATATGACATATGATTGTACTTACAATACAAGGGATGCCGTACTCCAAATCACATCTCTCTGGAGAAAGAATTGAAAAAAAAAGTACACAATATCTTTTGTTTGTACTTTTAACCCAAAATCCACTCCACAGCTAACTAATATTATGTTGTTTATATGCACCCTTAAAAAAATTGTGGGTTTCAGCCACAAAATGATCACTTGTGAATTTTTGTCACTGTTACAAAACAGATCAACTTTATTTATTCTGAGGGAGAAATTAATTTTCCATCACCTTAAGAAAATAAAACTATTAAAAATGTGAAGTTGTAGATAGTTGAGCCGAATTTTTACATTTTATTGAAATGAATGTTTGAAATGAGTTTGGATATGAATAGTAATAATACTGATATTGATTATATTAGTAATATATGCTATTATCATGCAGGTTTGTTGGTTTTGCAAAGTCCCAATGACCACACATATGCATTTCTCAGTCTGTATTAAGATACAATCTGGACATATGTTAACTATGTACTAGTATACAAGCAGTACAAACTGAAGTGTCAGGGTAAAAGCACCTTCTATAAATCAGAGGTAGTATTTAGTGCAACCTCCCTTTGCACATGTCTTTAACCTTTTTGTTCAGACATTATTTATGGCATTCATTTTCTGATGTTTTATACCCGGTTTCATTCAATACATGATAGATGTTTCTAATTGTGCTACTTCTTGTGATGGGGTCAGAGGTCAGACTAAATTGTGACTTTAACGTTTACAACACATTTAGGTCAGTTTGTGTATGTGTGTCTTTTCAGGGTTTCCTGTATTTTCTTGTTGTATCTACAAATATATGTATAAAAAAGAATAAGAAATAAATATATATTATGTATGCTCATTTCAATCCTGCAAAAACAATAAAAGTAAAGATGGCCTAAGACTTTATTGCCGGACAATATCTGGATATGCTGACTCATTTTTGCATTCATTAAGTTGCAAGTTTGATTCTGTCTTCAGTTTTACAAATGAGTAGATGAAAAACACAACAAGACACAACTATTACCAGCTTAGAGGATGATTGGTAGAAATCTGTATATTTTTAAAAGTAGGGATCTGTTAAGTAAGACAAATATTGATGGTTGTTAGTTTTGCTCCAAGGACATAAGGGAAATGAAAGAAACAAATTCATCAGACTTGGGGGATTAAGGAAAAGCTAATGTAGTTACCTTGATTCAGCTCATTCCTCCTCTGCTTCCGGAGACCATTTAGTCTTTATCAGTGGAATATAAGCTCCCACACACTCACACACTGGAAGATCGCAGAGACAGACAGGTGTATTATGCCATATGTTGACTTGGTTAGAAGGTCAGTCCCCTTGTGGTCTCATTATAGTATCCAGGTAAATTTTTCTTCTCTTTGTTTCCGGGTCTCAGTATTGCAGGTTGAAAAGCCAACTTCCTCACTCTACTCCGTCTTTTCTTTCTTTCACACATTATTTATATCAGATCACTTCTCGGCATGATGTGTATCTGGAGATTTTCTGCTTCATCACACATTCAAAGAAGGACTTAAAAGAGAGCGACAGCTGGGCGAGAGCAGGAGATTTGGAAGTGTGTGTCTGTGCGTGTTGTATTTTCTCATGGCAGGATCTATCAAGCAATCTATTGTTGTTGAGTCAGCACATCTGAACACATCACTACACACTGTATCCTTAAGATACACAAGCACCCACAAACATGCATGGCATGGCCTGAGACTGACTGGTGTTCCTTAAAATGATCAACATGCAGTCTTAACTAAACCCGATTTATTGTCACAACAACCTGAGTGATATTTATTTAGATCACAGGCAATAAACTGCAAAACACATTCATTTATGCTCTTGACAGGAAGTGTCGGACTTCAGCCTGGCAGAGGTTGGTTGGTTTATGTTCCGGTTGGGTTTGGATCTCCACTGATTGGCCAAAATCAAACCAGCCAACAGCAGGAATTGGAAATAACGAGCACATGTTGCACAGTAGTCATCCCACTGACAGTTTGTCATTATTTTCCCAGCATTCAGATTCTCAGAACACAAATTTTAATGACCTAGGAGGCATACAGTTTTAGGCAGATATGTGGAAAAAAAAAAAAACATGTTATAAACACATAAAACACAGCAAAATTTATGGTGATTGTAAAGACCTGCAGCTTTTGTTTGTGGGCATTTAAATCAGGATAAAAATATTCTTCCACAGGATGGAAAGGAGAATAATAGAGGATGACCATCACCTAATGCATTCTGGCCCGACTGTGAATGACTTTGGCTCAGTCACACTAAAGACCAGGTTTGGCCTGGCACTAGAGACAAAAGAGAAACTGATCAGCAGCCAGTACAGCTCAAAAGACTGGGTCTCTGTGCCACGGGTATATATTAGGCCACGACAAAGTTTTACCTCTCCTCTCTGCCAGTAAACTCAAGTGAAACTTTTTTTTTTTTTTGTGAGATGTATTCACAAGTAAACTTAACAATGTAAAAGATAAGAGGCAGTAGAGGGACACAACATGAAGCCTGACTCCAACCCACAACACAGAGCAGTATTTTTGGAAATAGGTAAGAGCTTCTGCAGTGGATGTAGAAATAGGCACAGCATATGATTTGATAACAACTGTGGGTTTCTAAAGGTAAGTATTTTTGCACAATAGTTGCAAAGATGTGTCAGTATTCAATATTATTTTTATTTCACTATATATGCAAACACTATTGAACTCTACCTGAGAGACCATGATCATTTAACCTCTGATTAAAAGCCAGTGATGTATAGTGCACTATTTGATGCATACTAATATTCTGGCATAACAAGAAGGATGTGGCAATCAGGTGATTTAGGCTGATAAAGATTTGGGTCTGATAAAGGCTTAGAGCCGTGGTCGACATGGACGAATGAGGCTTAGTCCCGCAGGCAAAAATAAAGGTGGAGAAACTCTTTGTGGTGGTTAAGCTATACCCCGAGAGATTCAGGAATATGATCTTCATGTTTTTCAACATTCATTTGTTTCAGGGTTATGTTAGGGTCATGCAAAGTGGGTTGTATCTGTGAAAACAACTTTTTTCATATCAGCTGCATTGAGCTGATAGTAACATTAAAACATGCACCTTTAACAGGTGACTCAGCTAAATATTTATAACTCAAGGTTATTAACTTCATCTGTTGCTAGCACAACAATCAAATTTGATAAAAACATTTTTTTTAAAAATTAATGATGTGGCCTACTGTATCTATGGTATGAATCCAAAACTCATGTACAAATGACCAAAGGAGGTGAATAATATTAGAGACGGTGACAATTATAGTTTTTTTTTTTTTTAATGAATCCCTAGAGAACCTTTTCCCTTGTAGATGGCCCCTTCCTCACAAACTCTTCTCCAATTCGTGATGACCCCACCATGACATAATGAACCTCCTCAAGACATAGCAGAACTTTAAGCCTCCTGGAGAAAGCCTGATCTCATTCATGGCCTGTTGGCTCAACACAACCGCCATACGGCCCGGAGGGACAAATCCTAAACACACAGTCCTGATTCTCCAGTGTCTGCCAGTCAAACATCACCAGGAGCTTCGGAGCAGCAGTGGGACTGAGAATGGGAGGTGAGGCTCAGTCTAGAATCAGTCTGATCCACTGTGAACGGATGCAGTGGGGACTTTGGATGCGCTGCTGGGATCGCTGTAACTGCTGGAATGATCCACATACAGCTGTCACTTCATTTCCTCATCCTCATCATCTTCAGTGTTCACCCCAGTGTGATCACCAGTGGTAGCTTGGAGGCAGGGGATGGAGCTTGACAAATGGACAGCTTAAACACCCTCTTGCTGGGCTCCGGTGTGTTTCCCTGAAGTTATTTAAGTCTCTGGGTATCTCCTCTTAAAACCTGTACCTCATGATGAAAGTTAAGAATCCCACAAACTGACATTGTTTCAAAGCAGATAAGCATCATGAGCAGAATTCTCCACTATTGTTAAATCTGTACATTGAATCTGTTCATGTAGGTCTGACAGTTACGACAAAATATAGGTTCAAATGTATTTTGAGGTCAAAATGGCCTTTACCTTTGGCCTCCCAAAAATACTCATCTTTCAGCCCAAGTTCAGATCCCAAACTGTTCCTGATAAATTATGACCCCAGTTTCCACCAGGTCACCAGCAAAGCCTTGAAGGGTTAGGGTTACATTAGAGCTATGCTGAAGCTTATATTCTGTTTCATTTACATGTAAAATACAGAAAGTAGAAGATACTGCCTTTGAATTGAAGAAAAATGTCACTTGTTGTTTTTGTTGATAGTTTAACCCAGGGTTGCCTGAAAATAGATGTTAAAAGGTTCAATGGCACACAGACTTCATGGGTGTGTACTAGGGCATTAGTGACTTCACAGTTTTTTCAGATTGACTTATTCGTCAATAAAATCGAAGTCACACATTGACAACAGAGGAACAACAGACAGCCGTTCAACAGCACCTTGTACTAGCATTTACTGTAACATTAATAATGTACAGTAAAGTGCAGAATAAAAAACTGACACAAGCATCGACAGTCCTCAGACATTTTTACTAAACAAAATAGACTAACACCTTGAATTTTCTTTGAAATTTAAGTGAACAACATAAAGTGTGAAAAGGTTCAAAGAGCTGCAGCCAAGACGCAGAAGAGAAAAGAGCGCATTGTATTGATGGAATAAATGAACAGAATAATCCAAACACACTGGTCCAAATTATTCAGTATTGGTCATGCTTGCATGGTTCACAGAACTTTACAGACAATAGTTTTCTGGATCACTATCAGTTTAGTTCCTACTCTGAGTCATCTTCTTCCTTCAGTCTTGGCCTTGTGCTAGTGATGCACGGGTCGGGGGGTGAGGGATGGGGGATGGGGG
>JAPTYQ010000002.1:960786-973146 GCA_029814465.1 Ostorhinchus cyanosoma | reverse complement strand
TCTTCTCTTCTCTTCTCTTCTCTTCTCTTCTCTTCTCTTCTCTTCTCTTCTCTTCTCTTCTCTTCTCTTCTCTTCCTTTTTTTAGGCAGTCAGTAATTAACAGTGCCTTATGAGCAGATATGTACTCATTCTGTTTCACATTTACAAAGCCTGGGCAGGACTTGTTACAATGTTTCTTATCAACTGATGAGAACTGGCAGACAGTCAAAACCATGACATTTTCAAATGCAGTCTTTTCACTTTGATTGGTTTTCAGTGGGCGATTGTCAGATTAAGGGTAAATAATGTTTAGCAAGTTATCGACCTAAAAAATGTCACATTAGCACTTTTAGCAATAAATATCAAAGGGAAATTAGGTTTCTTTAAGGAATGAACAAAAAATGTCAATGTAGGAAGGTCTGATAGTGTGGAAACAGACAGGGAAGTCTTTGGAAAAGTCTTTTTAGGCGTCGCTTGTGTGTGTGGTGTTTTGCTGTCTGTCTAGTTGGCCAGCTTCCTTGCCAGATGTTTGTGTGTGTAGGTCTATGCTTGCATGACTGTGTACATCCTGCTGTTCAGCAGTCTCTCTGACAATGTTAGCACTGTAGGCAGTGTGTTTGTGTGTGTATGTGTGCTTCCATTTACTCCAGATTGATGTAGAAACAAATAGGCCCTTAGGCCTCTGTACACTGATTGCAGCAGGGACACCTTTTAATGGGCACGGCAGTTTCACCCAACATCCCCACTCAACACACAAGTACACACACTCAAGTTGTGTTTTCTTGTGTTTATGGGACATTGCACTGGTTTATGTACATTTTCTGTAGACTTAAAGCTGTTTCTCACCAGCATGATGCAAAAATGCAATGCAAGAACAGAGAAAGAATTTCTCCACATGGCAACTATGCACACAAGGTCCGCTGCAAATTACTTCCATTGCTATGTTCTATTTTTGTCAAAAAAAAAGGTCACTTCAGGCAATGTTTTTGGATGACTGGAAGAGTTTGAGGCCCTGTTGGAGCAGTTCACGTTACACGGTGAAAGAAAAACACAGCATCTGTGTATGCTTTAGATGAGCATTTTCCTTTGCCATATCTCTGCCAAATGATAGATACTTTGTCATTGGGTTTCATTTGTTTAAACTAAATTGTTTTGCTAACTATAAGGATATTGATGTCTTTTTGGTGCTCAACTAATGTTGTGCCTTAGATTCAATTCGATGCTTGATTCAACATCAAAGACATAGAATAGGAAAGTGGTAATGGTGGCTTGAAAGTGAAGCTAGTGGGTAAGTATCTGACAGTACAATACCACCCATAACTCCCCAAACGTCCAGCTCCCCCACAGCTACGACCTCCATTTTTAGGAGTCATTGTAGTCTTATTCAGTATTAGTGTTAAAATACTTTTAGTCGAAGGTTTGGAAGGTCATAGAAGGTTTTCATGTTTTCCAAGTCAGGTTTTGTAACTGTAGTGACTAAAGCATAGTTTCCCAAAGGCAGCTTTACTGTAGTCCGCCATGCCACCCTCCCCTCCACGTATGGTCAGATCTTCAGGTACCAACAAATCAAGATTGCCCAAATTGAAAATTCAACAAATCTCCACATTACAGTGGCTACATCCACTTTTTTAAACACAGTGCATTCCAGCACCAGATCCTTTGTTGCTGTAAATATGATGTAGCCAGTAACAAAACATGTTTAGCTATCTCTACTAATCAGGATTTACACACTGCACAGTGTTGAAAACTATTACAAACAAGTTATTTGAATTTAGTAATGAGACACAAAAGAATAAGTCATCACTATGAAATGTTTTATGTCTGAAAAAATCCAGGTTTACTGTGTAGATGGAGTTAGATAATGCCCATAATTGACTAACTCTCACCACAAAAACACATTCCAGCATAAACTTGACACTGACTTGCATGAATCTTGCATATTAAACTTTCCACTGTCACATTCATAGTATACATTATTGAGACCTGCATTTTTTCCTCATAGGGTGTCAAGTCCTCACTAGTGACTGCATTGGTTGAAGTCCTCACTTGGTACAAATCCACAGTGCAGTGTGACCCTGCAGTACGTTTTTAATTATCATCTTGTTATATCCTCGGGTAGTTTTCCATAAAGTGCATCAGCAGCTACAATTCTGTGCCCCCACCCCCCCCACCCCTCCTCTTCACGCCTCTCTTCTTAGTTCCTCTACCTTCTCTTTCTGTCTTGCTTCTTTTATTTGGATTTTTTTTTTTTCTTAAATCCTCTCATCCACTTGCTGTTCTCATTATTCACTAATCCTGTGGGCTATAAACACAGATCATTATGCTCATTGTTACTTTACAGATGTGGGCTGCTGGCAACAGCCAGACAATAAAGAGCTCATAATTAAAGATCATTTCATGATAGAGACATGCAGGCTTTTTATCATAAAATAAGAAATATCAGAAAAGATGATGCTTATTAGGAGTTATTTGTGCACATCCTGATAAATCCAGCCTGTAAGCCTTTATTAGCTGCTTATGGAGTTTGTATGTATGCGTACAGTACTGCACAAAAGTTTTCGGCAGCCTTTTGATTTTTTGTTTTTGCAGCATTGAAATAAACATGCACATTTATTTCTCAGTCTCTTTTCTTCAGATACAATAGTAAAATACAGGAAGTATTTGCACAGCCTTAAAAGACACTCAAAAAACAGAACTAAATGGGTTGTAAAGGTTAAAGTCAGTGTTTAGTGTGACCCCTGACCCCATGACAAGAAGCAGTAAAAACGGTTGGAAACATCTGGCATGTGTTGAATAAAACCTGGAATCTTTGTATGTCTTATAAGGTGGTGCACGTATTTCCTGTATTTTCTTATTGTATCTAAAGAAAAGAGACTGAGAAATAAATACCCATCATTTCAATGCTGCAAAAACAAAAAAAAATCGGAAGGCCGCCAAACACTTTTGCACAGTACTGCATTTATGTATGAATGCATGCATGTATGTATATTTAAAGGTTTTACACAGTTTTGGGTTAACTAATGTTCAATATTCATCCTAATTTTATTTGAAATTCACATCTCCAGATACATTTGTCATCAGTTTAATTTTTAGTGATTTTGCTTTTTTTTTTTTGAACCTTTATACCCTGTGTTTAATCAGACACTGGCTGGGTGATGGAATAGTGGGAAAACTGTTTTATGAATTAAACCCAAGTGCCACCTGCTAGAATATGTGATCAGACTACAGAAGAACATGACTTGAAGTAGATGTACTCAATTAATTTTTAAACACCTATCATGGCTTTGCATCACACATTACTCAAAACTTACACAATTAACGTCTACATTTCTCCAGTTAGATGAACCCCAAAGAATACAACAATGAAGCTAACTAATGAATGGAGACAACAGAGGACAAATGACAGTGAATACAAAGCACATCGTGTCATGACGTACTGATAAATTAAACCCACTTTGATATAGTGCAATGTTATTTTATGCAACATGTCTGTATGCATTATCTGATACCATAAGGTTTTGTATAACTTTTTAGACTTTGATTGTGATTTATGTTTCAATGTGTGTTTGGCTTTGAACTCTCTTCTCTCTACTAGCCCTGTATTTGTATGAGTACCAGCTTTCAACCACACTGTCCTTTCCAGCTGTTCAGAACAAAACGCTTCATTTCTTTAATTTATCCAAAAGGAGTTCTCATATATCTAGTGTTAGTTGAGTCAGAGGTGCAGACTGTGAACAGTTTGCTTTCCCACTGGCTAAGAGCTATTATAGAGTCACATCCTTATGTCAATAGCAATGTCAGAGAGAAGAACTCCAACAATAGCTATTGTTTTCAAGCAGAGTCCCTCTAAAATAGGATTTCAAAATACTATTGTTGTTGGGTAGTTGTGTAGTTTTAAGACTTTAGCTTGGTAAGAATTTAGCTGTGTAAGCTTTTAATATCCCAGAAGGGTTTGGCCAAAATGTATGTATTAGACTTCATTCATCTGCTATTTTCTTTGTTTAACATGGCTGAAGCAAAACCTAAAGGCTCAGAATCAAATGCTGTTACGAATGGCTACGAACAATTTATGGACCATTCAGTTCGTAGACCGTTCCTAAGGTTGTATCCAGGTGGATGATTTTTGGCAAGATTATGTACGAATACGTGTCAAAATCACCTTTTGTAAGGTGCCTTAACAAATGCCTTAGGAACAACCGGAGAACAACGCATGACGTTTGTGGATCAGGAGGCCATTCCAGAAGCCCATGTTCCTGCGGTGGCCGCAAGTAGATTACAAGAACACTTTATGAAGTTTATTTGTTGTCTTGTTTCAAACATCACTTTGCACCCTGCAAGTTGCTGTGAAAGAAATGCAGAGTTGTAAAGAGGATCTGCTCTTCATTCATTAGCTTTAAAACAAATGCGCGCTTTTACCAGAGTTATGCCCTTACGACAGTAGAGCTAGTGCTCATGGGAAGTCGAGTCTTTGTCCCTTAAAAACACCACTGATTACGGCCAAAGGTGTCACTGCAATCCACTTGAAACGAATTCTCTGTACAGGACCCTTAAGCTTTTTTTCGTTAACATTTTAGAATATCTGCTGGCCACAACCACTTGATCTTCCTTTTCTTCATCTTGCAGCTGTTGAGTTTCAGTTTTTTGGGCATTATTACCATTTTGATTATCCCGACACAGGACTTTTAGTACACGGCCATTATTGTTTATATGCCGATCTAAATATTCTAAAAAGGCTTAGACGTTCCAACCGTCAACTTGAGAGCGCTGTGAGTTGCACGTTGGGGTGTTGTACGGCCACCTTACAACAGAAATATTCATAAAGTGGCCATAAGTATGATGTAAGGTGATACATCATGCCTAAGGCACCCTTACGAAGAACGTGATAACTGTACGGTCTTTGTATGCCACAAAATCACACCATTTTCTCACAGAGGCTTCAAGTTGCTTTTGCATTTTGAAGCTTTGTAACTGAAGCTTTTCTTTTTCACTTGTTATTCTTTATATTGTGTTGAGGCATCTTTTATCATAACAGCTGGTGCTAAATAAAACTGAATGAATCCAGTTGTAAATTCATGCTCACTAAACTTTGGATGTGTCAGTCATCTGATACTTTGAATGACTATTTAAATTTCTGTAAAGCTGAAATCCCTGCACAGCTGTTTTGATTTTCAAGTGCATATTTATTCTGTCAGACATCACAGTTATAAACTACTTTCATTTTTATCTATCTTTACGTACATCAAACTGAAAAGAAGAAAATCAGTCCGAAGCCACAAGATTAAACAGATGAAATAACTCATTAAATTCAGGTATGCATATGAATGTATATTTTATATCTGGAAACACAAACACACTAATCATTCTGAAGACAATTTGAGAACTAATGAAGACACAAGCAGGGTTGTGATTAGCCCAAACTAACATGGAAACAACATATTTAAGTTAAAGGAAAATTGTTACTCTCAGTCTTTTGTAATATTATTAAGCTCTAATGCGTTGTATATATTGATAGTTTCAATAGAGTTGCTCTGTAGAATTGTGGAGTCAACATTTAAAATAACTATAAATTCAGTAATTTTACTGCAAAAACTGCTCATATGTATTATCAGTAAGACTGGTTTCTGTGATTTTGCAAAGCCGTTGTTTTTTATATTTAATGAGTTTGTTACATAATAATGAAATACATAAAAGACTTTCAGACAAAATTACAAAGGTTCTTTTCAATACAGATCATGCAAATATAATCTGAGATATTCATGAGTTTACAGCACAAAACGAGAGGAACTAAAGGGAGATGGATTTTTATTGTTGAGATTAAAATGATGAGAGGAGAAAAAAAACTATACAGATGGAAAAATTTCTAACTTATTTGTCAAAACCATGTTTTACTGTTTCATTTCTGTTCAATTTTGGAGCGTAGCTAAAATGGACATGCCCAGTATCTGTCATTTATTAAATGGATAATGTGTGATAAGAGTTTATTCTTTCATGAACAACTCTGTCATTTAAGAAATCCCAAATTCATCTTCTAATTTCCTCCATTCTGTTCTCTTTTGGTATCGAATGGTATTAAGTTACAATTCCTTGTATTTAATGTAAAGCTCACTGATACTTCCTTATAGACATTACTGCAATGAATTGGGAGATTGACCTTTAAAACATCTATAAATTCAATACTTTTACTGCACTAGTCATTTATATCACTATAAGGCCATTTACTCTGTTCTAGTAACTGGCCTTCTAGCTCTAGTAAGTATGCTCATTCTAATCTATTGTTTTAAATTTTCCATCTTGTGAAATCTAATGCAAATTTCATCCCCTTGCCTTTGGGGCTGTTGGCTCATTCATGGAAATCACGATGGCTACATTTCATGACACGTTACACAGCAAATGATTAATGAGGAAATTAAAAAAATAATGGACACATTAATTCAATAATCATTACTTGGAGCCGATCCCCGAACCATATGCAAAAAGCAGGACCGGTGCTCAGAGATGCTCACTGAGACACACAGCGGTAGAAGATGCCAGTGTGAGGTTGGCTGTGAACGGCAGGCGATGATAAGGAGGCAGGCTTTCTGTCTTTTCTTCTTTCTCCTCTGTTGTCTCTCTTCCTCCGTCTGTCTCTGTCGTCTTTCTTCATTGTATTTATCTCTCCACGTCTGTCTCGCGGTGTCCCCGTGAGGTGTCGGCCTCTATCTCACTTTCCTTTCCATCTTTCTGCCTCTCAATATCTCCAACTGTCCCTTTGTCTTTCTCTGTTTGGTTCATTTAGTCATCTCATTCATGCGCTTTAAAATGGTGACACGTCATGTCATTATTCAAACTGTTAGGGAGAGATAACATGAGGTGGGATGAAGGTGGGAAATGAAACCGATGCGAGTAAAGGTCTTTATATTTCAGGTTTTCATCCGTGACAGAGACTTGCAGTTGATAGTTATCCTCGGCTGTGGAATTGAGAGCGACTTAAAGCAACAAAAAAGCCCCAATGTATGAAATTATCTGTGACAATAAGACATCGCCATATATGATTTGTCCATTTATTTTTTTTCGTGTCTTGTCAAAGGTGAGGTGAAAAACTCCTGTAGTGAAAACTGAAAGAATGGTGTTTTAAAATAAAAAGGAAGGAAGTCAAAGATGAGCCAAGGGCAAAAAAAAAGTAATAAAATAAATTAAAGGTGGGAAAAGAAAGAAACAAGACCAGAATAAAGAAGGAAAGGGGGTTGAAAAGAAAGAAAGGTGAAGAGGAGAGAAATGATGTAAAAGGGAGAAAGAATAAGAATATTATTAAGTAAATGAAAGGTAAGAGAACAAATAAAACAAGGAGAGGAAAAAAATAAGTATTGAAGGATAGGAGTAGGTGTAGAGAGAATGTGTTAAAGTGGTTCTGTTCCATTTTACTGTTTTGGTTCTTTTTCGCTCTCTTTGTAATCATGTTTTTCTATGGAGCGCCCCCTACAGTTTCTGAGTGCAGTATTCACTGTCCGTCTGCAGTCACTAGCACCACAATGCTAACGTTAGCCTCACAGCTTAAGAGCTAAAAGGCTAACAAACATCAGTAGCTCCCACCTGTCACCGCGTCTTAACCAGGGCTCTCAAGTCTCTCGCAATGAGACTGAGACGCACGCATTTCAATAACTTCACACGCCACACATGCCATTTCTCACGCTGATCAGCACCGCCCTTCTCTAAATGCAGAACACGCACAGTGCGTGGGGCCCAACGATCCATGGGAGGCCACACTTTGTACGAGCCGTGAGCGGATGCATTCTCTGCAAATGAATTGCAATGGATAAATGTGCACGTTGACGTGAGGCGTGGCTCGCGCGCACTGTAGAGCATCAAGTCAGGCCGAAACAGCAGCAGGAGAGAAAAAAAGAGACGAGCCGTGTTTCCGCAATGATTGACAGCAGCGAGTCAATAGCAGACTACTATGTGCTGTCTTGACTGTCTTGAGTTAGCAAATCAGAAAATAGAATTTATCAACCAATCAGAAAACAGAATGTCTTGTTGCCGGACAGGTAAGGTCGCCCCCCCCCAAATCTCACTCCAATCAATCTTGACAACTTAAGAGCCCTGGTCTTAACCCTGTTAGTGATAAGTTCACTGTCATCCTGGAGCGAACATTTATAACAACAACAATCATCTGGACACTGGACATGTATTCAACACCAGGTTAGACTGAACATCAAGGCTATGCCAAGGAGTAAAGACTTAACTCATACGCACGGTGCTGAAGGGAAAAAAGTGTTTTATTAACATAAAAGGGGTCTGTGGCAACGCAAAAGTGCACCATGACAGAACCCCCCCTCAAGGGACATCTCTTGACGTCCTTAAAAACGGAACACCCCTCCCTCCCACACAGGTGCCAGACCACAGGCGGGTGGGGGGTACGCGACAAGTACCTAAATAAGTAACCTGCAAGAACATGTGGGAAAGGAAAAAAAAAGACTTTCCGCAGATATGGGCACAGGTAAAATGAAACAAAATGCGGGAGGGTAACGGACAAGGATGTGTAAAAAATAAAAGAATATTCATGGATGAAAATAATTTGCTGGACATTTAATGATGATGATGATCTAATTTCACTGTGGTTGATCCACAGCTGGTTTGTTTTATTGTGAAGTGAACTTCACTTCTCTTTACATCTGGCCAATGTTTCATTGAGCAGCACATATCGTAGATTTATTTGCATTTGAGCCCCAAAAAAATAAAGCCCTTAAAAGTGAGTTTTTGTGCAGACAGTGTGTTTAATCACAGATCGGGTCAAATCGGGGTAAGGGTCTAATGTAAGTGGTTGTGGATGGACATGGAAAAAAAGTAGTGGGTTGGGTTGCAGGATTCAGCTTTGCAGGTATGGGCAGTTTTGGAAAAGTGTACCCGTGCAGGACTCTGGTTGCCTTTTTTTATTCGATGTACTTTGGGGCACACAGCAGTGACACTTCGATGTCACCTCAGCCCTTGTTGACAAGTAAACCAGAAGACGGAGTACTCAAACTAAGTAGATTCAATCTGTTTCTGGGTTATGCGTGAAAATCCCCTATTTAAGTAAAATATTTCAAAATTGCACCGTCAGTAAATGGAATATCAACAATGGTGTGGATGAGCTAAATGCAGCAGGTAAAGTGGTAAAAAAAAATAAAAAAAGATGGTATGATGTATGGAGACAAACATCATGTGTCTCATTTCCAGGCTCCAAATTCTGACTTTCACAATCCACAATTTTGGAATAGTCACAGTTTTGACAAGTTGATATTTTGTCTGTGGTTAGCAGGATAGCATTATACATCTTTTCAAGTATCACATACTGATGCTTAGTAATGCCATCACATTTCAACGCACAGGGTACCCCAAGAGCATCGTTATTCAGTGTGTAGGGAGGTCTGTAAGACCTCTAGACAGCAGTCGCTTTTCTGTTGGACATATTTGCAAAATGTTAGCGAAATTTACTAAATGTTGAAAAAACACAAGTGCATAATGCAACGATTTTTTTTTTTTTTATTGCAAGATATCATGAGAAGTCATTCCATAAATATAGTGATGAACATAAATATCACGTTGATTGATAGATATATTCATTATTATTATATATTCCCCCTCTATCCCATACTAAATTCAAAATTTTTTTTCCTCATGTGTCCATGCGCCATGTTTGTTTTAAAACTCTTTTTCGCTTGTTATAACGTCTATCAACATCTGTTTTTTTTTTCATGTTGCTCTACTTGCATAAAAGGTCTTTCCATTGCAGTTTTGATTAATATACCAATTTCACTACCCCCCCAAAAAACACCTCTTGCAAGCACAAAACTTTTCATCAAAAAATGAGAGTTTTGGCGAAATTGTCATTTTTCCATGAAGGAAAATTTCATGCGCAAGTTATACTGTATTCGTGCAATTAGAGGGTCAATGGAAAAGCAACTAGTGTTAAACAGTTACGTGGTTAGGGTTAGGAAAACGAAGACGAAGAGAGAATATGCAAAAATAAACGTTATTCGGATTCACAGCACATACCTTGGTGTTCCACCATAACCACCAAAACTACCTCCTTTTCAAGTGCTTTGTTACTTAATGTCATCCAGTCCCTGTCTTCAATGTCCCACGTCTGAGGACTAAGGTCATGTCAAACATTGATATAATAGCAGCACTCTGGGTGTTGAACAAACATACCAACGACTCAGGACCAAGCAGCTGAATGTGATGGTGTGGAAGTGACAAAGGGTACTCCAAGTAAATTAACACAATGGAAAACATTCTCTCCCATCTCATGCTCCATTCTCAGTGGCACGAACAAGTATCACAGCATGGTCAAGGAAAATGGGTTAAGACATGATTTTCAAATGTTGTGGATTTTGTTGAAAAAGAAAAAAAAATGTCATCATGTCATCATAGTGTTAGAACCAAAGCACAATTATTCACATCTAAACAGGTGTCAGTCACAAAACACAAATCTTAACTCTTGCGTGGTGTTCGTATTTTTGTTACTCAGTCAGTGTTCATGGGTCCAGTGGACCCGCTAGCATTTATGGTTTTGAAAACAACACAATCAAACAATTTTACTTCATAAAAAAATAACTGTTTTAATTTTTCTTTCGATAACAACTGAAACCAGGTCCCACAGACCCAAACACGATACAAGGGCTAAGTAATAAAATATTCAGAAAATACACTGCTATAAACATTTAGGCCCATCAGTGTTTTTACACTTTCACAACAAAAGTTAAAACTCACATGTTTTCCTTTGTTGCATCCTTTTTGCATATATTTGCTGTATCAAGTATGAGATACACTTAAATGAATCCACTGATCAGTTTACTTTACATTCACAAACCCCATTTTCACAGTGAGATCAAAATCTCAAGAATCAACTAACAATTAATAAATAAATCAATTAACCCTGGGAAAAGCATCACCCCAAGTTGAGCCAACGCCCAAAATCCACACAAACACTTGTACCGGTACCTTACTCACACAATGATAACACCAAAGCCACACAAACAGAAAATACAAACATTTACCAACATTTATCACAGCCATGGCACAACACAACAGAGCTCTTAGAAAACAGCAAGAACACATGGGAATTTCCACTCAGGGACCATTTTCTCTGAATTTTGTTTTATCGCAAAGGGGGCGGGTGCAATGACTCCAGCACAAAGGAGGGAGTTAAAAACTAGTGTAATACCATTAATGGCTTCCTGTCTAAGAGAATACTGAAAACCAACTGAGCACTAATCAGATTTTAGGTGTAATATGACTGGACGGCAAATTTTAATCAGACCTACATTGTATTTATTTGAGACCCAAAACATATCAGGAATCTGCACAAGATCAAAATCAGGCACGTGTGAAACTAGAAAGAGGAAATAGTAAGTGCATCATTTTGTTTCTGTGATGACTTGAACTTTCTTCCTAGTACTGAAGACCTCTGAATACGCTGTGCAGTAAAATATTCTCAACAGAATAGAGCGCATTGGAATTTAGAAGAATGGACGACTGATGATAAGGGGCACCAATCAGTGGTCAAACAGCTCGACATGCTATAGGACAGAAGTCCTTCCAGCAGTGTGAGCGAGGACGTACAAAAGACATGTGAGGTGTTGATTTTTGTCTTAGTAAAAGAATTAAAAGTGGGAATTTGACGATACACAAACGCATGGTGGTTAAGGTTGGATCCTGAAAATTCAACCATCCCCTCTCGTATTCGGGATGTGAGTCAGACAAAAACATGAGGTGCACTGTGATGCAGTTTGGTGACATATAGTTTAAAGGTTTTGGTGAAAGCACTCCTGCCATGTGTGCCAAATTGAGATTTAGACTTTAATTCAACAAGAGCCACCCATACACATACATGTGAGACTAATGATGGATCAATAAAGTTGAGGGATTGTTGCCCATCGTTGACATAAAGATTCCCAGGTTAACCACAAGAGCTGTGGCCAGGAGATTTCAAAACAAAGGGGGCATGCCTTTGAAAACAAAACAAATGTGTAAAAAGTATCAAACAGTAGCAGAACATTGGGTAAATGAAACCCTCTTTAACTGTTTCACCACTGGCTATTTTAGAAAGGATGGATTTATCAGATAATCCAACATAAACTTTGCTGTTCTAAATAAAACACATTTGTTGCTCCTGAATCTACCATGAGAGGAAGTCGTTTACCATTAAAACTGAACATATCATTGTCGACTGTAAAACATGCTTGTGTGTACTTGGCGTAGGTGTGTGACGTCAGTATAGACAGCTGATGTGCAAATGCAATCTGTTAGTAAGCATGTGTATGACTTCTGCTCTGGGAGGGGGTGGGGGGTTGTAGGGGTAGGTGCCTCACAGCCCAGTTGGTCTGGGACCCGTTGTCCCCTGCCCTGGCCACCTTTGCCTTG
>JAPTYQ010000002.1:932139-942562 GCA_029814465.1 Ostorhinchus cyanosoma | reverse complement strand
GTGTGTGTGTGTGTGTGTGTGTGTGTGTGTGTGTGTGTGTGTGTGTGTGTGTGTGTGTGTGTGTGTGTGTTGGACCTCAGAGTGTGAATGTCGATGTCTGTGTCTGAGTATTTAGCCTCAATGTGTGCATGTGTGTATGAGGCACCATCTGTGTTGCCATGTGCAGCTGCGCTCCCTTGGAGCCCAAGACCCAAAACTCAGCTGTTACCAAGACAACCCACACACACCCTCTACCTGGCCCACACATACACACACACTGTGTCAAAAGCACCTAGAGGTCTGACACTGTGTGTGTGTAGAAATGAGCAGATGGACAGAGATGTGTTGGAGATTTGTGGTGAAACCAGTGTGTGAGTGTGTGTGCACCGAGTGGGAGTGTGAGGACTTGGATGATTAGTGTGCGTGAGAAAGACAGACAGACAAGCAGATGGGCAGTGTATGTTTCAGTTTTAGATGAGTCTCTGGACTGTGTGTGATAAGAAGATGATGTCACTCTCCAAGGAAACACACTGAATATCTGCGAGATTTGATTCGTTCAGTTATTCAGCTTCAAACTAAACTAAACTACACTTTACCAAGTAAACTCTACAGCTTTTTAGTAACACCTGCCTCAGAAATGCTGAATTAACTAAGCGAGAACAATAGTAAAAGCAAAATGATATTCTCTTAAAGTAAAGCTATCAGAGGTGCACTCATACCCAGTGTTTAGAATAACAGCTTTACAAAATAACAGCATTACTAACAGGAGAGATGTGATGTTCATGGATGAGTCGAGTCTTTTGAGCGGCTCTTTTAAGTGAATGATAAGAACTGAATCATTCTTACATCCTAATTGCCTTCATGCTTCACCTGTGTACCCATGAGTCTGAGGTGTCCACGCTGCCTTTACCTGAATGACTAATGACATCTATGAGTGTGAGACGTGCGCAGCACACCCCATTCACTCGAACACAGCTTTATGCACAGCGAACTTAGGGGAGGAGTTATCAGTGTGTCCAGCTGACCGGACTGACGACATTTACGGCTATATGAAAGGGGGAGCAACTGAAAAAAGTGGAGGTGCAGTATTAACTGGAGGGGCATCTTCTTCCTATAAATGCAGATCCCCTTATGTGGTGGAAAAGCCCTGCCCTGGTGGACTGCAGCCTCACCAAAGTCACGGTATAGAAGCTCTGTTTAGTGGAAACATCAGTTCCATTTAAAGGAGTATTTTCTCTAAGACAGAACTAATATCAGACAGAAGTTGCCTCCAGATGCAAAAGTTAGATCACTTCGATCACAGAATAAGAAAGAGAGGCAGTAGAACCCCCAAAGGATGAAACTCCTTTATTGTTTCAGGGATGTCTTTGGTTTTGTTCACACTCCAATAAATATGAAATCAAATTAAGTGCCTGTCTATGTTGTTCTTTTCTATGCAACTGCAACCGTGAAACACACTCAAAAATCAGCTTTCTTTTACATATTTGAAGGTATTTCAAAGATGTAATGCAATAACTACTTTCCCTGTAACTAATTACATTCATGGAGTAATTCCATTACTAATTCAATTGCTTTTTTGAGAAAGTAACTAGTAACTATAATTTATTACTTTTTAAAAGTCATTTGCCCAGCACTGCTCATACCAGGGTTTTCTTTACCAGTATGAGGTTTAGGTGCAACACCCAAGCCATTGTGGACACCACCAAAGTGAAATTCACATAACAATGGCAGATTTACCTATCCACTGACCCATCGACAATCTGTAGAAAAGAATCCATTTGACAGCTGAGATTCGAACCCCAGTCTTCAGCGACGCAGTCCGTTACCAACTGAGCTATATACCAGTACTGCTTGCATAAGACCGATTTGTCTTAATTCTTTTTGGGATCTGACGTTTACCCATGTGAAGCTCTTCTATCTCTTATTGGGGGTGGGGTGGTGGGGGTGGGTTACTGTACACGCACCATTCATAACTAGTATTTATATGGTAAAGACTTCAGTTGGAACTAAAGTCTAATAATCATGAAGAGACAACAGTCTAATCTGTATATAACTGCTTGGCTTTGCCACAGAACAAAGCCAGTGACTACGTGAATCACACAAAGTTGTCAAACATAGGCCTATGACTAACTGGTGTGTAGATAAATTTCACTGCATTTATTGTCTGTCAGAAATATGTCATCATCTTGTGTAATTTAGTAAAAGTACAGTCAATTTAAATGTTTTATTTGCATACGGTATTGGAATAAATTTCCGCTGCCAAAATGTGTCACTACCGAAACATAACATTACCTTTAGAATTACAATATTTATATTAAACTATTGATATTTTTTTCCGTTCCCCCATGTACAGGCTATTTAAAAAAATTAATGTAGGTGGTTTCCACAGTTAAATAAATCAAAATTAATATTTTAAATTTCGTCATGTTGAATTTTTCTGATTCATCAAAATCAAACACTTTCTTTCTTGTAAAATGTATAAAGTTGATTATATTGATTTCACCATTAATGAGAGTTGAAATTACACATACACCTAACCAACCATTATTATAAAATACAGGTTGATAACTCATTATCTTTTATTTTTGACAAAACAACTGGTGTTTTGGTTGTGACAGCACTGTTTCAGTAGTGACCATAGCATTAAATTGATAGTATATGGTCACTACGGCAACAATACAGAAACTCTTTTGACAAAATATTAACTGACACATTTTCCATTCTGAACATATTAGCTTTAAGCTCATTTTTGTAGTCGTTGTTATATTGGTGTGATAAACTGAGCTTCAACTGTAGCTAGTTATTTGATGTATACAAGTAAAAGGGTTTTTCTGTAGAAATATTAAATGTGCTGTATGTAGGAATTATGTTCCCAGTAATCAGAAAAGGGCCCTGACTGTCACTAAGGCATTAAGGAATCTTGTTCATTTCAAATACTGATATCACTGACAGTAATAGTCCAGCCAGAATATTTGCATTTGAAAAGCTAAGTGTCAGCCCCTAAATAATGTTTACGTTGCCATTTTGTGTTTTGGCCTGATGCTCTGCCCATCACCTATCTACCAATCATAAAGTTAGTAGCGTTTCAGCATCCGGGTCACCAGTTCCACTGAGCTACAGCTGGGAATATTTCTGATCACAAATATCTAGCATTAGTAAACCTAAAAAGCCTCTTATTATTCCCAAATATGTCGTAACAAAGTGAGAAACAAAACAAGGATATGTACAAGAGATGCTTTTGAAACATGGGGTCGGCTGAAAGCGGAGCAGAATTTGAAGACCGACTCCGACTCTCCTGTGGTGTCCCCCCGGCTTTTAGTGACTCTGACAAGGTGGTGCGACTGCAGGCCCAGGCCGCGGTGTGTTCTCCGGCCCCGAGCCAGGGCTGGAGCAGGGCGAGTCAAGGGCCGAGCCACGGGGCAAGCCAACCCATGGGGCGAGCTGACCCATGGGGCGAGCCAAGGTGTCTTCTCCTGGGCCGAGCTGCGGTCTCGTGTCCTGTCACGGGCCTGGTTGAAGAGACTGTGGCCCGTGGGGGGGGGGACTAGAAGTATCAGTATCAGTACCAGTGTAGGACTCCTCACACCATGGTCACTACTTGTGGTAGATGCTCATGCTGGATCTGGCAACTCCTACTCTAGGGGAAGGCGGGGGGGATACCACACTCTACAGTAGTTTGGATGTGACTGTAGTACCAGTTTTGGCCACAATCCTACATACGGCACCTTTAAGTGATAGACTGACATACTATTGTGTGTTTGTTTTAAGAGGTACTGGAATAAATATTGTACAAGTGTTGGTACAGATAATGACACTTGAAAGCTAGCTGTTCCTTTTATTTTGCAACTCTTCTAATATTGACAATACAGGTATGAGACTGTATTTCTCTACTATTCATTACTGTCGTTCTGGCTAGACTAAGCGCAGATTTTGTGCCTTTTTTGCTTGAGTTTGTTCAGGTTTGAACAGCCCTTTGGCTGTGGTCTCTCTACCATCATTAGATTTGGAAGTCACTTCATGTCTTTTATTCTTTCATTTTTTTTTTTTAACTGCACATCACTAACAGCTCCCACCTTGTGACTTACAGAGAGAACAAGCTTTCAGTGGCATGTTTTATGCATCGCCCTGTCAAATAAACAAGTAAAATAAATAGTCTCATGAATATGTTCCTCTTGTCCCATCAATCATCTCACTGTCTCCTAATTTCATCAGGTGAGCAGCCAGAGATCCCAGCTTCACAGCTGGGAACCACAAGTATGTGATAAGAGTTTAAGAAGAATTTGATAATTGGTGTCCGTAAATTAAAGTCTGAATATTCTATGGTTTCACAGGAGCTGTCTAGACACATTAGGCCCAAAAGTGTCTCTCCAGCCATGTGCAGCTCCAGCAAAATGTTTTTAACTCGGCAACACAGAAGCAAAATTGAAGTGGAAAGGATCAGTGGGCTGGTTAAGTCCATGTCACTGGAGCATTCTGCCAGAATTAAACAATGTGCTTATGCAAGCCTTGTCTAGCTGCAGCTAGCTGTCAGAATGGGCTAATTTTTACTATAACAGATGAGCGTGAAAGGAAGAGCAACAGCACACAGAAGGTGGACAGAGAAGAGAGGCTTTATACCATTACATAACATTCTCTTAGTCAGCTGACCATGTGATGGGAACATACATATGCATATCCCTTATGTCTACAACAGGGTGTGTAATTTCTCTGTGCTAGCAGACACTGAAAGTGGCTGTGTTCAGAATCCCTTAAGGGACATACATACTGCATATTCAATAATTACATGATACCCCCTATAGTAGTATAGTGCAGTATGACAAATGTGAAAATTAAGACAATGCACTACATACAGAACATGTTTAACTGGTGGCTACTGGCAAACATTTACAGAAGTTTGTAGGATTCCTGCTGTTGCTGAATTCACAGGATTTGTAGTTTACTTAAACGGTTTGCTATAAATCACCATAACAGTTTTGTATTCTTAAATTTGTACTGACTCACCTAATTGGCTTTGAGATTATTACAGAAAATGAGCTTCATGCCAAACACAAGGTTTCGCATGTTTTGTTCAGCAAAATAAGTCTTACAAAACTAAATACTCATCAAATGTTTGAGTATGAACACACTACACTACAGGTGCATCACCGCCTCATGCACTAAACTTACATCTTGTAGTGTGAATTCATGCACTTACCTTCCTTCTTTAAGTGGCCTGATTTAGAGAGTGACTGGAATATTTAGCAAGAGCTCCATAAAACAAGCCTGTAAAATCCAGATGAGATGCCATGTTCGATGTGATAATATTTAATGCTCCTGAAAACCTCTGTAATGTAATTTAACCATTTATTTGCAGTCACTATTTGCATAAAATGCAATTGGGAATTTCTTTCTTTTTTATTGTTTACAAAACCACAATTTAATGGCATTGTTTCTGGGACCAGTTAATAAACAAAGGCTGGTCCTTCCTTTTTCATTAGATGTAGTAATTTTTGACATGTGTTTCCCACTGGTTGCTTGATAAAAAAAAATTCTGTACATCTCATCTGGGATTATTGTCCTTCTAGATTGTATTTTACATAATTTTACACTTATTAACATCTCTCATTTGCCTGTGAGTGAATAGATGAAGACTGTAAAAAAATGTCCCATAGTCTGATCTGGTGAGCTAATTAAAATATATCCATGTCTACTGGAGCACACTGGCTCCTCTGCTCCCCTGACACCACTGGATTCCCAGGGAAAAAGGGACAATTCAATTCAATAACCTTTATTTAACGTTAATCTCGGTGGAAATTGGGCCAAGGTTTAATGAAGGGGCTGAATAACAGATGACAGTCAAAGTCTATAAATCCACATATATTAACTTGGGTCATTTCTTTGTCATGCCTCACAAGTCAACTGATATAGGATTCTGTCAAAAATGTGTGTATGTATGTGTGTAAAATCGGTTTTCAGTGATTAATTTGCCTCATTAATAGTTGTCCTACTTTTTTCCGACAATCCATTACCTGAGTGTTATCTGCTCTTTTCTTTTTTTGTCTGTGTATGAGGGCAGCATTGGCTTTGTTATTAACCACCCTATACAGATATTGTCAATTAAGCTTTTGTAAACTGTTAGTTTGGTAAGTGGATGTGTAATTAGGCTGGAGATTTATTATGCAAAAATACAGATAGGATAGGACAGACTGATGGAAGGACAGACACACAGATCTCTAAACTAGCCATAATAAAAGCACCAGTAAGTTGTCCCAAATTAGCTAGCTCACAGTAGCCAATAGCTGCTAGCTAACCGTCTATCTGCTTTATGTCCGTCCATGTAATCACTGGGATAGAGCTGCAGGAATCTGAGGCATCAGAGCCATCTACACATATTTGTGGTGAGCTAATACTAAGCAGTAGATTACTACCTTTGTAAAAGAGTAAATTTTAAGCAAGCATCAGAAAGCAAGCATCATTTAAAGTTTTGTTACTGTAAGCTATTATCCACAACTAGTGGAGCTGTCTATCAGGAAAACATCTGTTTGTTATATAAACAGAGGCTCCAACTTGTCCAACCTAAAACTTGGCAGGTTAACAAGCTGTCATGCCCATCTGTCAATCAAATGCAGTGTTTCTACAACGTGGAACCGGCTCAACTCGAATTGGGTACCAGGTACTGGTCCTGGACACCGTTTCCATTACAGGATACTACCGACTTCAGAGTACCTGGACATCGTAGCGATGCGGCACGTTACTTCTGTGTCATCTGCTCAGAGAGTTGCTGATAAACTCATTTGTTGCGTGTTGTTTCGTCAAGCTCACGCTGAATTTTTACATCAGCCACCAAATACTGAATCTCCTCGACCAACCACTGTGTAGTTTTGCAGGTTGTCATCATGTGGATTGACCTACTGATATATTTATTGTCAACTTCCACATCTGTTTTTTGTGAAACGACGGGTCACAGAGACAGTTCTCTGACCAATCAGTGTCTGCAGTCTTTACATGTCAAATTTTAGTATCACTGGGAACCTCGGCGGAGGTGATACCAAAAGACTATTACTGGGTACCAGATTTCAGGTCCTTTTTTGTTATGGAAATGCAAAAACGCTGAGTCGAGTCGAGCCAGTACGAAGCAGTGGAAATGCAGCAAAAGCCTGACATTGTAGATTTCAAGACTTCTTTAAAAACAGACCAATTTTAGGAAACTAAAAAAAATAAAAAATAGACCAGATCGCTAATTTGGAGAATCCAAATAAAATAGATGAAGCCAGAATAACTCCTGGAAAATTATTACAAGCTTAATATTTTAAAAAGAGAAGTTTAACATAAATCTATGGGGCCCAGGGCATTTCCAGACACACCCTCAGTGGAACTGTAATGTTTCATAGTCAGTAAAGATATTTCTATGTTGGCTTCATTTTGGAGCCAGGGGACCTGCCCCTTGACCTGACTCATATGTAAGATATTAACCATAGATACAGTTCTACAACACGTAAGAGTCATGTGTGAGTTTAACTTATTTGTAGCTGACTTACTTTACTATATACACCTGATTATGTCTGAGATGTTAGAAGCCATGGAGATAGAGTAATGAATATTGCTAGCAAGATGCCCCAGAAATAGAAATTTAGAAATGGAAATTGCTAACCATACATACAGTTAAGCTATGTGATACATGCACTGCTTTTTTGGGGTATTACTTCACTATAGCTCAGGAAGTAGAGCAGGTTGTCCATTAACTGAAGGGTTTGTGCTTCAAATCGTGCTCTGTCCTAGTCATGTGCCGATGTGTCCTTGGGCAAGACATTTCACCCACCTGGCCTCCAGTGTCACTCACACTGGTGTGTGCTTTCATGGAGGGTCTGTTTGGTGTAGATTGACAGCCAAACTGTCAGCCTGCCCCTGGTCAGCTATGGATGTAGCTTACCACCACCACCAGAGTGTAAATGTGGGAGTGATTGAATAATGGATCACTAATGTAAAGCACTTTGGGTGCCTTGGAAAGTGCTATAGAAATCCAATCCTTTATTATTATTATATGTGATTACAACTTTTGAATGTTGCTAACACATTTAACTCCTGATGGTGTAGCTCAACGATTTTCAATCTTTTCTGACTTAACACCTGCTCAGCTCATCATGAGCCTCCTGGAGAGGATTTGAAATCATTGCATGTATTTGCATATTGAAAGAAATTAAGATGCACATTTTTAACATCGATCAGTCATATGAACCACATGCCTCAATTGGCCCAAAACAACATTTGTCCGGTCATGCACACAGTTAAGCAGACCTAGGCCTATATATAATCCAGGTTTTTAAATTAACCACTATTTAACTGAAGGTGGAGGAGCTAGACAGCAGCAGTAGGCTGTTGATCATTTAAAGTAGCCCAACATATTAGCAACTTCAAGCAAGTAAGAACAGCTAATAAAAACTGGACATTTAGCCATGGAAACTAAACTATGTAGAAAAAGGGGCTCAAGTTAGTGTGAACGCTGTGCTTGGAGGCTCACTGCCAGCTTTTTAACTGCAGGACACAGTGATGTCACTTTCAGTCTGAGTCCATCAAATGCATCCACCAAATTCAGACAGTTACGGTACTTTGCAGATTTGGGAAAAGCGAAAAGCAGAAGACAAGTCTTTTACCACAGCAGGGGAAAACCTACTCACAGAGCAGGCATGTCAGAAGAGGGAATAAAGCCAAAGTTAACACTATAGTGCCTGCACGTTTTCTTGCTTTCCGCCATGTTATTTAAGTTTCAATTTTAAACTTTTTATACATAATTATGCTTGTGTACATTTTGATTGGATTTGAAATGTTAACCCGTGAAAGCAGCTGTCAGCCATCAGGGGCCGTCACCCCCTCTCTGCCCAAAGATTCTAGAGCTCAGTCAGAACTGCATAGGAATTTGTTTAGAGCCGTTGCTATGGAGACAGAATGCCTGCAAGAGGAAATCGTGCCCACCAGCAGCGCTGCTATTTCTAATCATGTCTAAAATATGTAGTTTTATCTTATTTCATTGTCAAATAAAAAAAGGTTCATTCATTCATTCATTTATTCATGTATCTATTAAAAAGAACCAAGTGTAAAGACATTAAGTTTTGCATTTACTTTTTGTTAAATGGGACACCCTGGGAAGCTGAAGAGCTTTTTGAAAGAGGCCCAGGCACAAAGAATAAATAACACATGTAACAAGTAATACAACACATTTTACAGTAAGACAAACCCGAAAATATCCACTGTTTTCAAGCACCCACACTCACACAGTAGGGTTTACAAGATAACAATGATCCTCAGTCCCACTCACACACATTTGCATGCACAAAATAAAGGTAATAATAATAATTCCCCTAACCTTTAACTAACCTAAAACCTACTCCTAACAAGGTCCAAGTGGTCTTGTCACTAACAGTCACAAAATCAAAGTTACATGTAGGCAAAGAAAAGGATTACAGCATTAATTCATATTTGAGCATATTCCAGTTGCAGTTGCTTCCTTTTTTAAAAACATGTACAGTTGGAGGTATTTGTAAGTCTTGATCAATATCACTCCATACCTGCAGACCATTGCAAACTATACCGAGACTTGTAGAATTTCCGGGTTTTTTTCCCCTTGATATGATGCTTCTTCCTGATCTGATAGGCGGGTGAAGGAAAAGAAACTGGGATTTGGTCACAGTCTGTCATTGAGCACTTTGACAACTGAATACATGGTACGAGCATTATGAAAGATATTGAGTTCAGTCATTTTCAAATAGCAATATCCCCAGGTGACTGGGAAATGTATTGCACCAAATAATATTGTAATAATTCAAATGAGGCTCAAATAATGACCAGTATAATGTAAGGAGTGCTTCACCAGGTAAGAAATGCCTCAAAAAAAAAAAAATCCAACATTTTTTGATATTTTTTTATAACTCATCAATACGGCTCCTGACATTTAAGAACCCATCCATATGGACCCCCGGGAATCTGGGGGTCCTCTACAGACAATTTGTTTAAAGTGGATTGCAGTGACACCTTCAGCCGGAATCAGTAGTGTTTTTAAGGGACAAAGACTCTCCTTCCCATGAGCACTAGCACCTACTGTCGGAAGGGCAGATCCTCTTTACAACTCTCCATTACTTTTTTCAAGACAGCAACTTGCAGGATGCAAAATGACGTTTGAAACAAGACAACAAGCAAACTTCATAAAGTCCGTTTGTTTAGTAACTGGTGTGAAAATGAAAGTGAAACCTAACATTGGATATCCGACTCCTGCTTCTATGTGTCTTTTATTCCAGAGCTCCAGAGTGTTACTCACAGATTTACGAGTGCCATTTAAAAGACGTGCAGCGGCATTTTGTACTCAGACTAAAGTGATGGAGGTCTCACTAATCCCAAAGTACAAAGCATTACAATAGTCCAGCCGAGTGGTGATAAAAGCGTGGACTACTGTCTCAAAAGGCACTTGGGAATG
>JAPTYQ010000002.1:911963-924833 GCA_029814465.1 Ostorhinchus cyanosoma | reverse complement strand
GCTCCAGTACCCCGTGCAAACCTAGTGAGGATAAAGCGGGGTCAGAAGATGAATGAATGAATGAATGAATGAATGAACAGAATAATCATTAGTAAAATGTAAAGACAATTCAACCATTCCATTTTTCTGGTGAGGTCAGCCAGTTTATACAAAAGGATAACGTACAGGTGAGATAACACACCCATAGTATGAAATGATGATGCACTGACGTCAATCAGCTGTGGAGTGTTTGATCCTAATGATGAAAACGGAGCCAACCGTTCATTCAAGATTTTCTAAACACCCCACAGCTTTAGCCACAACTTGAAATGATTACTCAACTTAGTGTTTGAAAGGCAGTGAGATTTTCATACCGATTGCAGGACACATACACATACACATGCAGTCACTTTACAAACTACACACACTCTCGTGCCACACAAAAGCAAACACAGTTGATGATTTTAATCACCATAACATGCTGAGAACACAAACACAGCCTCAGGGTGCTAATCAATTACTGCAGAGCACAAACACACACAAACTGACAAACCAGCTAAACTAATTTCAGCCTAATCTAGAGGGTTTTTCCCCTCCCTTGCAGTGTGTGTGTTTGCCTCAGCACAAACATTTCACAGCGTAAGAATTCGTCAACATACACATATAAGATGTATGAAGCTTTGCAGAGCCCTTCATCTTTCAACTTGTTAGAAATTGTAATTCTGATAGACAAAAGACTAAGCATCCTGTCTCTTTTCTCTGCTATTTCCATCAGTCAAAATGAATGATGCAATGAAACCAAATAGAAAGCAATGATCTGACTTTTCCAAATGAAATGGTTCTGTTTTGCCATGACAAATTGATGAATTCACTGATTTATTCAACTTACTGTAAAAACACTTTAAATTGTTTATCCTTTTGAAAAAAATTAAAATGTCACAAAACCACCTGCACATCATGCAAATTCTCCATCCCATAATAAACTAAAGTAAAACACATGAATGCAAGGTATGAATGCACAAAGATTATTCATTTTAGGATTTTATCCTGTAAGTCTCTGAAAACAAAAACACTCAGTGTATACATAACATTTCAGCATGCATTGATGGTTCTTGACTGTGCTGATAGAGCTATCATTATGGTAATAACACTGAGGTCTATCATAATTATCAGCTAATTGACTGCTTAACGAGGTAATGCTCATTAGAATGCTCATTAATACTTCATCATCACTATTGATAGCTGTAATCACAGGGTGATGCTTTCAAGGTCTTACAAGAGTGTGTATGAGGGGTTGTGGATATTAGTTGCACATGTCTGTTCATTTATGAGTGTGTTGCCTTCTGTTCACTTCAGTGTCAGTATATTCAGGGGTTTAACATTTTTACAAAGGAATGAAATACATGTGGCAGGGCACCTGTAAATACACTTCACTTTTGTGCTAATGTTTGAAGTTCTACCATGGACTCGGTAACCAAGGCATTTTTCCACAAAAAATGTTATGAAGTTTCAAGTCATTCTAACATATTCTAATGTGGTATAGAAAGCTTGCTGGAAGGCTCAGCTCGATATCCACTAGTTCTCATGAATGTTGCTGCTTGACTCTGATTGGCCAACAGCTAGCCAATGAGAGCCTGGCTTTTCAGTAGAACGCAACAATGCTACAGCTCCAGGCTTCAATAGGAACCTTATTGCGAAGCCTCTGCTGAACTCACCAAAGTTGATGAAGTCACACTCTTCAAAATGTGAGGAACAGAGGGTTAATTTTGAATTATAGTGTGGTGGCATTGTTCCAAAAATAACCTGAAGCAACATGTGCACTGCTGAAGTTCTGTTTGAGCAAAGCACACAAGAACGTTGACACACAGCCATCCCTGCTGTATACAAAAATATTCACTGAGCTAAATGAATTCTGTGGGTGTGGTCTCACCTGGGCGAGCTCATGAATAGTAATGAGCTCAGGCAACAATACATCAGACTGTTCCCACTTTTCTAATTGTCCTGATTTCTCTGCTTATTTCCTTTCAGTGGCAATAGCAGACAGCGGAGGAAGCAGTTCATTTTCACATTCACTACGTAACACAAACACCTATGGACCTAACATATTTCAAAAAATACAAGTAGTTTTGTGTGGGAGGGCACCTTTAACATTCATTACTCTTTCCACCAAAAGTCACTTTTTCGATGCTGATGTTTTAAATTAACTAGAACAGTAGCATTACGTCTAGGCGGGACTCTGACTTAGAGGCGCTCAGTCATAATCCCACAGATGGTAGCTTTGCACCATTGGCTCCTCAGCCAAGCACATACCTATGCTGAAAATGAGTTCTAAATAGTTTAGTAATGAACACAGGGTGACATGGTGGTGCAGTGGATGGCACTCATGCCTCACAGCAAAACGGTCCTGGTCCACCATTCAATGGGGGTGGGACCTTTCTGTGTGGAGTTTGCATGCTCTCCCCATGTCTGCATGGCTTCTCTCCAGGTACTCTGGCTTCCTTCCACCATCCAAAGACATGCACTGATAGGTTAATCGGTTAAGCTAAATTGCCCATGCATGTGAATGTGAGAGTGATTGTCTCTAAATGTCAGCCCTGCGATGAAGTGGTGACATGTCCAGGGTGTACCCCACCTTCGCCCATAAGTAGCTGGGATAGGCTCTAGTGACCCCCGTGACCCTAGGTGGGGATAAAACAGGTTCAGATAATGAATGAATGAACACATGATAATCTTTTTTGTCACCTCAGGATGGGCAATTTACATCTAAGAAGAGAGCATGTTACTGTTTATTAATCATTTAATTCATTTATTCAATTCTGTTTGATTTGGCTCAGTTCAGTTCAGTTCAGTTTGGTTTTGTTTCTATAGTCCAGTATCACCAAACAGAGATTTGCCTCAAAGGACTTTATAATCTGTACAATATACAGCGTCCTCTGTAATTAGACCCATGGTTCAAATAAGGAAGAACTCCTCAAAAAGCCCCCCCCCAAAAAAATGATGGAGACCTCATAAGGTGCTGCAGAGGAGGGGATCAGGACGACAGTGTAATATCCCCTTAAAAAGCCCAGAATGAGCAACATAAACACTGGCTTTCCACATCATTTGTGGCCATAATAGTGAGGGGTATTCAGATGGTTTCAATTTGAGACTTTTTTTAAGGTGTCAGTAAAATTATCAGTTGTTGGTATTATAGGACTTTTCATTTTGCTGTTTTGCCTCAGTTATATTTCATTCATCAAAAAGTGTCTTTTAAACACTGTTACATAATATGCATCAGGTTTAGACACATAATGTTCTCATTGGGATGCTGCAGAGCTTTTAATCACGTATTGCCGATTCCTGTCAGTACCACCAGAGGGACCGTCTGCTCAGCTCTTCATAGATTCAGTTTCAGTAGGTTCTAATCAGGCACCTTGCTGTACACCTACAGATTGGGTCCTTACAGGGCCAGCAGGCCATCAGCTCTGAACTTCTGACAGAAAATTACACTTCCACAAAGTGCTTTATTAACTTCTTTTTCCTGGCTCAAAGTGGAGCCTTGCAGCTTTTTACTGTGCTCCTGTTACTATTAGCATGCTGTTGTAATATGTGTTTTCCACTGATAAAATGTCAGTTTCAGCTGCTCAGTTACAACACTGTATTTTGCTGTTAATGCCACAATTTTGTTTTATTGTATGCACTTTGTTTTGTGTTGCAGGTATGCCTCTCAGCTTAGACTGCAAGGCATTTTTTGGCTACAGTGGAGAAAACAGAAGGCCCATCATCTACTGGATGAAAGGGGAAAAGTTTGTTGAAGAACTAGCGGGACACATCAAAGAAAGTGAAGTCAGGTAACTACACTCTACGTCTGCTGCACTGACATACACATATCTACAAATATGTATGAAAGAGATGAAAGGAACTACATGTAGGGATCCCAAATAATACAAAACATTAAGAAAAAAAAAACAAACACACAAAACAGATGCTACTTCAGTTTATGTCTCAGATGCTGATTGTATTAATATTTTACACATCACTGAACTGTGTTATTCCTGTTGTGTTGTTTCTTCTGGTTGAACATACACTCATCCCTCAAAATGCTGCAAGACAGCTTCACATATAGTCTTTTTGAGTACACAGGTTTTTACTGTTAATTTATGAAAAGGTGCCCACTCCAGCTCTACTTTTCACACTGTCAGGATGTAATTTGCTCTCCTATGATTTATGACTCATTGAGGATTCTCTGACACATTTCCTCTCAACTTTCCTAAAAATGTATGAATACTAATAATAAAGTTAAATTGAATTCATTTTCTCCCCTATTGGGACCAATTACATCGGGCTCCATCAGGAAAAGCCTCATTGTCTGCGGGGCGTCAAATATCATTAGAACAATCTGCCACATCACCACGGAAACCACCAGAACACTACACACACTCACACAGAAACATGCTCATATGGTTAGTATCAATGTTAGGGAGGTACCTTTGTATGTGCATGTAATATATGAATAACTTAAAATGTTGCAAATGAAACAAGAACCAACCAGCCATTATGAAAGTGTCAATGCAGACATGTAATCCCACTGATGGCTGCTCCACAGGGGTTGATCTTGTAAGTCGAATTTTTTTTCCTGGGTCACCATGGTCTAATTCAATTTATCTGGGTCTGCTAATAAGTCCACTGGTCTATCTTTGAATTCTTGCTCCATAAATACAATTTTGCAGCCAGTTAAAGGCTTTTATATCTGTTGTCTCAGACTTGTGGAGCTTCTGCTTCATTATAATAAAAATGTTTTATCTCTGATGGACATCTCTGTTCTAGGTGCGTTTGTTAACATACACTAACAACACTGTTAAATGACTGTGGTGAAAATGTCCCGGCCACATTTTTATTATGCTTTAGCGTAGCCGTCAGTTCCACCCTCATGTTTGAACTGAATCTGGTTCAAATCTGTGGTGTCAGTAATGGTTATCAGAAAACTAATATGAGATACTATGGCATTTCCTCTTATACAGTTCTTATACAGCAGGGTTTTTTTTGGGGGGGGGGGGGGTTGAAACTAGGCAGCCTATTGTCAGAAGGCTCATTAGTCAGAAAAGGGTAAGGGTTAGATTTAGATTTATTAACTAAATCAAAACTAATTTTCTGACAAAGGCCTCAGTCACAAAGATTGTTAGTAACGATGGGTTCATATGCATCTCCCAGTCTGTATGAAATCTGGAATTCGTAGACATTTGTGGAGGGAGCAGTAGTTTCTTACAAAGTTTTTACAGCTGCCATTCAAATCGTAAGAGCAACTTGAGGCGTTCCTGAGAAAAATACATGATTTTGTGCCGTATGAAGACTGTACAGTTGTCGTTCTTCGTAAGGATGCCTCGGGACCTTCCTACGTGATACCTAAGGACACCTCATGAAGTTTTTTGTAGTAAAGTGGCTGTACGGCACCACTATGTACAACTCACAGCACTCACGAGTCAATGGTAGGAAGATCTTTTTCAGATTATTTAAATCGGTATATAAACAGCGGCCGTGTACTCTCTTAAAAGTCCCATGTCATGATCATCGCATTCAAGGTGGCAATAATGCCCTCAACCCTTCACTTCTACAGCTACAGGTGCAAGATGAAGAAGAGGAGGATCAAGCAGTTGTGGCCGCTGTGTTGGTCTGACAGCAGCAGAAAAAGAGGGACGTTCTAAAATGCTGAGCGGAAAAAAGCTTAATGTAGCTTAATGTCCAAGAACAGTGATCAATTATCACCAAAGTTTGTGTGGACATTTCTAATCATGTCCACTTTCACCTCTGCAAAAATTGAAATGAAAACCCCAGAATTATGGATGTTGCCCATGTTAATTCTAGGGGTCTGGGCTGATTTTGGCCATTTTTGAGTACATTTGATTTTGCCTTTATGCTATATAAAGAAATGTTTACATACCCATGATTGGTATCTGTTTTTTGGGGGGTTTTTCAGCACAACTTCATGTATATCATCTGCCTATTTGACATAAAATGCCAAAAAACACAAAAAAAAAGAAATCTGATTTGAAAAATGTATATTATTTATTGCATAAATAACACAAAGATGCTTAATGAACCTTTTAAAAGACTTTAAAAGTGAATAATGGTTCCAATATTAGGGTATATAAAATGAAAATTGTATCAAATTAAAATTATACTGAAATATTTGTTGCAAAAGCATGTCTTTACAAAGGCATTTGCACACACACCCAGTCCTCCCAGTTTCTATATCCAGTTCAGGTTTTTAAGTGGCAATTTTTTTTCCCTTTTGAAAAAGGATAAAAAATTATGAAGAAAGGATAAGAAATATAATGCCACGACACCTCATTTTCATACTTTTATTCAAATTTGTTTGCTCCAGTTTCAAAACCTCATAGCTCTGGTGTATTTGCTCTATGAACAATCTAATAAAAAGTGGGAGTGTGTTTCAAAGATATTAGAGATATCTCAAAGACAAAAAAAAAAAAAAAGATGTCTCAAAGAAGATGCAGAGAAGACAGACAGACCCATCGTGTTTTTTTATGTTTGGGATCATGCGCTGTCCATGGTGCTGAATCACACATTCCTGTAGACAAAATGTCCTCTCCTTCCAAAACAGCCTTCATCTTTAATGTTGTCAATGCAGTCCGTGTGATAATGTGAATATTTACTCCTCCCTTAAGGGGATGCTCTTGCTCCTTCTCTCCTCCTATCCCTCTACAGGGAGGTCAGAAGTCAAACAGTCAGCTCCACAACAGCAGACATAAGGATAGGAGTAAGGCATCAGTGTCTTGCTCTGGGGCACTTCAGCAGGAGGGCTGCTAGCTGACCCAGCAGGGCTTGAAACCCAGGGTCTCCACTCAAATGAGGGCCTTTTGTTCTCTTTGCAACGTCTAAAAATGTTCACTCCCAGGAAAACTGTGCCATAGATAAAGAGAACCAAGCTGGGCATGAGTGTGAGTGTTCATGCCCTGTGGGATTAAATTAACCTCTGCTGATGAGTTCTCCATCTTTCACTTCAGTCCTCTGGCCACTTCTGATCCAATCATAGTGCTCTTCCAACCTTCCACAATCACAGTGCAGCAGACAGACTCCTGTTGAGACTCACATGCATCTGTCCACATTTAACTTCTGCTGCTGCACAGCCCTCTGAACTATCTCAGTTTGTAGCATCCAAAATTCTCACATGGCCTCCATTATACTGTGAACCCTTATAATTAATCGTTCTTTTTCCCCAGTGACTTGGGAAAAAACTGCTGGAACTCGTCTTATTGCCACTGCAGGGAGGACCACCTGCTGTGAATACATGTGGGACATTCAAGTGCTCTTCCTCTCAATATCTGCATCTGTCTTTAAAAGATGGAAATACAAGTCACTAAGTTCTAAAGAATTACAATGTTTTCACTCACAAATAACAAATGTAGCCAAAGTAAAACCATCAACAGGTGGATTGTCCTTTATTGGCACATTCTCAATGATCTCCAGAAATTGAAGATATTTCTATAGTTCTCATGGTTCTTTGATGTGCAATGAATTCATAAAGGTAGAATTTACTTTGAGCTACGGATTCCATCATGCTTTAATCTGATCGCAGATCTGTTGTGTTAATACATGTTTGTGTAGTCTTACTTGTTGTAGCTATTTGCATCACTACTTTTCCCAAAGCGGCAAGTAATATACGATATACATTAATCAACTATTCTGATGATATGATCATATTGTGTGACAGGCTTTGTAAATAGTTTTATCTTACTTTTGTGGGAGCTCAGCCCTAATAAAAGTAGGCCCTGCATAGATCATTAAATCATGAGTTATTTTTTCTCTATGATATATTTTCATTTAAAACATTAAGAGTTTTAATAAATTACTTACTGGTAAGTAGCATGGTTTTTATATTCCAAAAGAGGTCTTCAAAAAAATTCAAAAATATCTCTTAACAACAACGTAAAACCGACTACAAAGTGGAAGAAATGCTCAAATTTTACCCTGTGGACATGGTGGATAATACATGACACAGCAGACAGACAAGCTTTTATGTCATGAAAGTGAGCAGCAATAAGTTCAGCTCTAAACTTAGATTTCTGTAAGTGTTGGTTGGAGTTGTGTAAGTGTATAATTTACATGATGGGGATTTCCATAGTTTTGTCTGTCCAGTCCATCTCCCAAAAGTATAAGGACTGATTTACACACTTGGATTTATTGTTTCAGGTGCATATTCATTAAACATCTGAAGTTTTTTCTGCCCATACAGATACACACAAACCAAATTTTTTCGATTTTTTTTTTTTTTTTTTTTTTTTTAAAAATCTCCCCTTTTACGACCTAAAATGCTTTTTTTATGTGTGGAAAAGAAGCCCAAACTTGGGCTCGAAATAAAGAAAGCCGCTAAAAGAAGTACAACATGAATTGGGACATGTACTCTGATCTCCACAGTCCATAAATAGTTCTGTACAACTGTACAAAACATTTCAGAGAAAAGAAGAACTTGAACTGAATTCTGTCCAGGTCTAAGATCGTATACAGCTCAGCTAAAAAAAACAAAAGAACGTTATTCACCACTCTGGTTTCATTTTGAGCAATAAATGGAAGTTGCGTTTAATAGCACAAAAGTTCAAGAGAGTAATACTGTAATTATAGACAATAAAGAGAGAGACAGAGGGAATGAACAGAAAGAGACATGGGTCTGCAGGGGTTGTGTCAGAGGTATGGAGGGAAGAGGAGAAAAATAGAGATGAAGTGATGTGTTTTTAATCAAGGGATTTTTAGCAAAACGCTGCATTTGACCCTGACCTCTAATGCTCTTCTGTGGTAGACTTGTGTGATGCACACACACACACACACACACACACACGCACACACAGAGGTAGAAAAACAGATGTAACAGCAGGGATATCAGTCATTTCATGTATTACTGTAACCTCTTTAGTCTTTTACTCTTGAATATTGACCGTTGTGTTGAGGTTAATCTGATGTCACTAAACTTTGCTCCTCTCAAAAAGACTTCAGAGTTAGGAGCTCAATTCCCACAAGGAGCATCCACACTAAAAATGTGTGTCCTTTGTGAGCCAGCACTTGGGTCAAGGTCTCAAGAATATTATATAGTACATTTTTGTACAGTCAAACCACATGAAAGTATGAAAACATTTGAAGTCTTTTTAGTAGTTCAACTCAGCCCTCACTGACCTCTTCAGATGTGTCCACTATACCTGCATTCATCTTCCATAGCTGGAATCCATCTCTACACCTCTTTTGGCTTGTACTGACACTTGAGATAGGTCTGTTGCCACTATCATGATTTTGGAATAGGTTAAATAGCTCTCTGGATTGTTTGGCTAGTTGGTACAGTATGTCTGTGAAAAAAAATCACTCACCTTTGATAACACGGAGACTAAGACACAATGATATGGTCGTCATAAAATAGTGGCAAGAGAGAAGTTGTTTTGGTGGAACGTGCACATGAGGGAGCATGTGGTGGTATCAATATTGCTACATCACAACAAAATAAAACAGGATAAAATAATATGTTATTGCAATCTGCAATTTTTAGCGAGTAGCTTTCACTCCGAGGGTGTTGTTCCTTCTCCTGGTGAGCCAAATGAAGGAAAATGACCATCCCCAGACTGATGTAGTTACAGTACTTTTATTTCAGCATACTACATTCTGTAATCCAGGCAATCGCTGGGTTATAATCTGTTCACACAGTTCTCTGAATTACTTGGAACAGTCTTCCTGATGACGTCAGATAGGCCTCTACTCTGACAGTGTTAAAGTCCAGGCTGAAAACAGCTCTGTTCAACTGTGCTACAACTGAAAGGGTTCTATCTGCACTCTGACCTTTTACTTTATTTTAACTGAGTACTTTATTTATACTGATTGATATTCATGTCTTATTGATCATGTTTTAACTGTAATTGTGTGTTTTTAACCTGTCTCTTTTCCATTTTTGTAAAGCACTGTGAATTGCCCTGTGTATGAATTGTGCTATACAAATAAACTTTGCCTTGCCTTACCTACTTGCAGTTAAAAAGAAAAATGGCATCACATCATCATACTATCTTGTTTCATCTTTGAGACATTTTCTGTATAACTCGCATGGACAAAACTGTGTAATATAAAGTTACCGACCTTGACCTTTGACCACCAAAATATAACCATTTCATCCATAAGTCCATATATTAGCGATAAGTCAATTTTTTCTGAGATGTCACATTTCAAATATAACGGAAACCAACTGGCCCGTATGGATGCATCCTCACACAGTGGTACAGATTCTCTATGGGATATGTTCCTCTTTTCAAACATCTCACCAACTGTCGGCCAAACACAGGATTTAAAACAAAACTTAGACCATATCATACATATCTCTGTAAACCCCTCATTCATCATTATGCCTTTTTACAGAATCTTGTTTACACGATAAAACATTCATGTTTGATTATTTCATCACATCATGGTATTATCAATTTAAACTGAACATTTTCAGTAAATCATTTACAAAACTGTCTATTTACAAAGCATAAGGATGACACTTTTAAGCTATCTTAATGCATATACTCCTCTGACTCTTTTCCTCCACCTTGTAGGTTTTCTATAGAGACTGACCTTACCATAAGGAGACATGCTCTATCCAGCTGGCTACAGTATTTTCTACATATGTCTCTTTGCTCCCTTTGTCCTCCTTGTTATTCACTCTCCTTGTCCCAGCATGCATTTTTATGTCTCATTTTTATGTCCCTGTGTCTACTCCCATCACCTGGTCTTATTTCTTAAAAGGTGTTAAGTATAAACTGAGGTCTTCTTGTTCTCCTGACAATGGTTTTCTTCTCTCTTTGGTGTCCAGGATTTTACGAGAGCATTTAGGGGAGAAGGAGGTGCAGCTATCCTTGACATTTGATGCTGTTGAGGAGGCAGATCTGGCTAACTACACCTGTTATGTGGAGAACCATATTGGGAAGCGCAGTGGGAGTGCTATACTGCAAAAGAAAGGTAAATAAAGAAATGTTATTTATTTCTTTAGAAAACAGGAACATAAACACTTTCTTAATCTATTCTTTACTGCATGTTTTGTGTGAAGTAATTCTATATGTATGTTTATAGATTTACCTGGAATTCTGTGCATCTGTCCATCCATCTGCCTGTTCATCTATTTAGTTCAATCTAGTTTCCAATTATCTTTAATTTAGTTTTCTAAATTAATCCCTGGGTAGGCGGGGTATCAGTGAGCAGAAGGAGAAAAGTGTTGTGCGACCAGTCGGGGATATTACTGTTTCACATTATATATACACAGATTCTTTGCATGACTGTGTTCGGCATATCACTTACATAAATATATATGTTGTAAAATACACTTAACAAAGAAGTATAAGGACTCATAAATGGGCCTAGAATTGGCCCCTGTGGAACCTCTTTGTTGTAAGAAGTCATGCTCTTCTCTGATTAACACAGTAGCACATTTTTGCACAAAAAGGTTTATTAATTGAAGTGTGTGTCTGCAAACCATGGATACGTGTAATCTCAACAGAATTTGTCACTGAATCATCAGCAATGTGTTTGCAATTACACTTCAAAATATTTTTTAGGTTTAAGTTACAAAAACACTTTGATTGAGGTTAGGGAAAGGTTGTGATACTGTTTAGAAATAATAACTATATTGGGTTTCATTTTTTATAATAAATTTGTGGACCTTTCCTCTATAAGAACCCATTGGATTATGCTTTTGTTTTTATCACATCTTTGCAGACTTTTTCTGTATTATTATCTGTGTTAAAGGCTACATTTCTAAAACCTCATATGAACATTAAGAAACATAAGGTTGATATACAAGGATCTATAAATATATTTGTGTTGGAATTGGGGTTATATATGTATTTACCGTACCATGGCAGCTGGGTTGATTTTTTGTTTTTTGCAAGCATTAAGGCTGGACTTCAGGCTTCAAACTCTGTTTACTAGCACCTCAAAGCAGATGCAAATTTAATAGTAGTGCTGTTATTACAAAGTATCTAAGTTAACTAAAAACCCAAGATAAATATGTCACAGATCTGAACTGTGTGTGTGACAGCTGATGTGCACAAAGTGCAGTGAAAAAAACATCAGCGTAATGAGTGCTGAGCACAGATGAGATGACATGAACTTTTCAGATGGAGACAACATATACAAAAAATGCAGGATCTCATAGATGCTTTAAATATTCTGCTGAAAAATGCATGAGGGCACAGCTCCCTCTGTAAAACATTTGCAGCAGGCCTGCAGTGTCTTGCTTCTCATCTGATGAGCAAGGAGAACGGCCCTGCCTGAGTGAGAGGCCACGACCCAGAGAAAGAAACCTAGAGAGACAAAGAGAAGCTGAGCTCAGTTAAGAAGCACTCTCTTTCACCTCAAAACATGGCTGTTTGAGTGCTCACCATATATGAAACAAATGTATGTAATGCATGGAGAAGAGTTGGGCGAAAAACGAGCAGAAAATTGCTAGGAACAAAATGAGAAAATGGAGAGCAAGGGAAAAATAATAAATGCAGACAGAGAGATAAGGATGGAGGTGAGGTGGTGGGGGGAGGATTTGCAGAGAAGAAATGAAGAGAACAGGAGAAAGGAAGAGACATGAGGAGAGATAGAGAGAGGACGACTAAAAACAGGTCTTTCTCTCTCCCCGTCTGCTCCTGCTGAGTGCCTTGGGTGTCAAATCTATCTTACTATACTTAACTAGCACCCTAGGGACTCTTACACACAAGCACAAGCACACACAGGATCACACCGACATACACCTCAAGAGGGGCGTCAGGATGAGTAGGGTTTGGTTGTCTTTACTTAACATTGTAATTACCTGGATGAACATAGGCAAGTGTGTGTGTGTGTGTGTGTGTGTGTGTGTGTGTGTGTGTGTGTGTGTGTGTGTGTGTGTGTGTGTGTGTG
>JAPTYQ010000002.1:895753-907210 GCA_029814465.1 Ostorhinchus cyanosoma | reverse complement strand
CCACTGCACCACCGTGCTGCCAGTTCTACATGTGTCACTAGGAATTTATAACAGTTTCTGGGATTTAAATTTTTGGTTTTATCAATAAAAATAGGATAAAATGCACGAAAATGCATTGAAATAGAATACTCAACATTTTTTGTCAAATGGACAGACTTTGTTGTTCTTTCACCCTGTGTGGATTTCTTCTGGGTGCCTCAGTGTCTCCTGCTATTAAAAACAGACAGGCTACATGTATTTGAGGGCCCTTGACCACAGTGCTGATGCAAATCTGGAGTCATTTTCAATGATCACTCACTGCTCCTAATGCTATTTGCTAATGTTAATATTAGGAATAACATGTTGAGTTCAAATCTTGCCACTGGGATAATAAAGCCAGTTAACTTAGAATCTTTCAGGTCAGATGGTCTAATAATCTAACAGCACCTGATGTGTGACATTATGTATCAGCTAGCATTGTCTTCCAAGTTAATTACAGAATCTTCTGAATCTTATATTCCACTGCTAGTAAAATGAAAGTTATTATTATTTTACTGGTGACAGGAAGTGGACGGGGTGCATTTCCAAACATCTGTATAACAAAACTAGCTTCTGCTTCCCATCTGTTTGTAGCCATCCGTGCTCCCCTCCAAAAAAAATTGTGTTTATACAATGCTTTACATTGTGGGCGGCCGTGGCTCAGGAGGTAGACCAGATCGTCCAATAACTGAAGGGTTGGCAGTTTGAATCCTGCTCTGTCCTAGTCTGGGGCAGACTAGTCTGTCCTGGGTAAGACACTTCTCCCATCTTGCCTCCAGTGCTACTCACACTGGTGTATGAATACGTATGAACGTTCAGTGGTGGTCAAAGAGGCCGTAGGTGCGAATTGGCAGCCATGCTTCTGTTAGCCCGCCCCACGGCAGCTGTGGCTACAGATGTAGTTCACCACCACCAGAGTGTGAATGTGTGAGTGAATGAATAATGGATCCACTGTACGTGCTTTGAGTATACGTTCATAGAAAAGCGCTATATAAATCTAATCCATTATTTTTATTACATTTCCTTATTACATTTCTAAACGTCACATATTGACTGGTTTCCAAATATCCTACTGTAAATTCACTCTGTAGATGTGGATTTCAGGTGAACACAGAGTAACTGGCCCCTTCAGCAGCAGAATATGAAAACATTGCACACATAATTCTGTCTCAAACATCAGCAGTGATGGAACATTAGGGGAGAAAAATTGCTTTTCAATAGTGTAGTTAGTACAATTTGTAAAATAGTGTGCAATTAAAATTCAGCTAAGATATGCCTTAAGGTTCACTCAATGTCTGACTGACACCCTCAATTAAATTAAGTTCTATTAAATGTCAGATGAACTGTTAATGTTACAACGTGGCAGCCAGGCACTATGTGTGCACACTGATGTCTAAGATTACACATCAGTTTTCATAAAACTGACAGCAGGACAAAGAAACGTGTCTAGCCTACTTATTAGACAAAATTTAAAACTTTAGTGTCATTTATTTCTTTAACTCTTTGTTGACTATAGTTCATGTGAGTCTGAAACTGGAGCTCTTTGACAGTGTTGGAGTTCAGCTATTTATCAAAAATCTCAAGTTGTCTTTATGGCTCATTTCATGCTGCAGTAGATCATCCCTGTGCTCCTAGAGGGGCAACAGAAGCCCGATGAAGCTCTCAAACTATTAGAGTCAAATAGTCATGCAACTCCAGAAAGAGGCAGTGGCTTCTTCCTTCTCTCTTTCTTCTCTCTTCAGCTGTTCCTTTTTTTATTGTTCTTTTTTCTATTATTCTATTTTTCATTTCTGTTTTGTTTTATTTTTTTTCCCTTATGTTTTGTATTATGTTTTTGTCTGAAATAAACTAAACTAAATGAGGAGGTGGAATAGTGACAGTAATAGATCATATTTCCCATGGTGCTATTCACCAGCCATGTTTCATTAATCTCCCATGAACTCATATTGCCTATGCTGGTACTATTATTTTTACACAGGAAACATTGTTTTCCTCTGTACAATATTTAGGGAACATTACATTTTTCATTTCTTGCAGACTTACCCACAGCGTGCCCAAACTGAACTCTACGGCAAAGCTTCACCCTCACAGGAATGTCCTCTCCATAAGAGACCTAAAACTCCACAAGTGTCAAAACCCGTTTTACCCCAAAATCTAAAGAGAAATAAAAGGCTTTTTTGGAATAACATAGCAAATATTTAACTCAAATAAGTGACCTTTTTTTTTGGGGGGGGGGTTGCTTTGCCATGTGTTCCCTCAAATTGTTAAAACATGGCTTGTGGTTTGGAAAACAGCAACAGAATGCTCTGCTTATCAACACAGCCGTGCATAACCATGGTCTGTTTATAGAGAAGGATGGTGTGACGCTGTGTAAAAAAAGACCTTACGTCAGGAGAGCTAACATGTTGCCTGTGTGATAGTATTTGCTCCTAGCACATATTAATACTGCATTAAATAGTAAAACAACTGAACCTATATAGCACAGTTTATGCACCTTCATGGTGCCTAAAGCACTTTTCAATTCCTCACATTCACACACACTCATACACCAGTAGACGGTTGCTGCCACGGAAGGCACTGCCGGAGCAATTTAGGGTTTTTTGCCCAAGGGCACTTCGATATGTGGACAGCTGGAGTAAGGAGTCAAACCACCAACCCTTTGGTCACTGGAAGACCCGTGCTACCAACTGAGCTACAGCCACCCCTGCATTAGCAAATACTTCCTTTCCCATCATGCAGCGTGGTACTGCACTTCTGATCAACCGAGCAACATGACTGTAAGGCTATTGTATTCAAAATGACTAATATCTCCCAAAATATTGCTCCTATCAACTTGCTGACATATTGAATATGGAGGTGGGACTATTCCACAATCGTAGGTACCGAATTGGCCAGTTAAAAACATCTCAATTTCTCAGAACTGTGCAGATATACACACTCACACACACACACACACACACACACACACACACACACACACACACACCCGTTCTGAGACCTTTCAGTATTATGATATAGAAAGGGACAAGGAGATGTTTTGCTACTTTGCAGCTGTGTGTCTTTTTGGTTCTAGATCACACCTGATCATGACAACTGTTAATCACTTGCTCTGAAGCATCAACTAACAAGATTTATGACTTCTACCGCTTACAGCCACCAGGGGGAGATCCAGATGTTTTAGCAATGTTTGATATTAACAGCCAGTTATAACATCTGTCTTTCTCTACAGTCTATGTATGTGTACTTATCACTTATAGCAACTATTTTACTTGTTCTAAAGGCAAAACTTGAAATTTTTGGTTTTTATTTTTATTGCAACTCTTCAATGCGCTTCAAACTCTTTTGATATTCTGTGTAAGGATGGCTTCAGACTGGATAAGCTTACTCTGACCACGGAGAACAAGTGGTAGACTAGTGGAAAACACTGGTCATGTATTTGTAATGGGAGGTACATTTCTGAGAAGGCTGTGAACTCTTCCTGTGAACATTGTCTGTTCAGCTTGCAGCCTTTCAGGTTCTTCAGACTTAGTGCATATTCACTCACAAATGCATGGAGTTCATTTCTGTTTTTGTGATATTAAAACTTAACTTTAGACATAATGCATTCCCTTTCCTTCCCCTCCTTAACCTTTCAAAAGTGGTCTGGCCTCAGTTGTTTCCCCAAATGACAGGACATTCTTCCTGGGTTTGCATGCAATCTGTTTATTGATAATTAAGACAAACTCCCACATAAATACATCTGAGTAACTTACTGACCTGAGGTCATCTACCTCCATTCAGTTATATACACACCATATACAGTGTCTCTTCATTTAAAACTGCTACAGTGAAACATATTTCTCAGGATCAGCAGCAGAAAAGACATCTAATTGTATCATCTGTACCCATGGACAAATTAAATATTGAATTTTGATTGAGGTGGGGTTTTTTTTTTCAAAGTGACTATTGCCACAGTACTGTGGGACTACTTTCTCATTTGTCTATTACCACAGAGCCAATCAGCGCCCTTCTTATATCATTGGTAGACTGATAACCTGTAACCTGTCACCCTGCTCCTGAAGCTGTGGCAGTAAGCCTCGTACACCCATGTGCCTATCCGCTTACAGGAAAGGGCTAGGGTCCCAGTTACCGGCCGCTGGTTTGTGCTCCTATTCACATTTTCAGTTTCAGCATGCAGGCAAGCAACATGACACACGGTGACTGTTTTGCCTCATATGAGGAATTTGCCCGGGTTAATGATGGATGTAAATCAGCCACTGGGACAAACGTTCAGAATGCAGAATTCAATCCTTTGACTGACTCTGTGACAATAGACAAACGTGACACAATGCTGTGGCAGTAGCCATTTATTTTAAGCACCTTAATTATTCTATTTTTTCTTTTGTAAATTGCATTGAATTTTCTTCTGTTGTCTTTATGACAATGTTTATTCTTTATTGTTGTAATACTTTCAATCTTCTTTTATTGTTTTATTGTTAAATCAATTCAGTCCGATTATAAGCATTGGGCTGTTGTTTTCTCAGGTTTATTCCAATCAAGGCCTTTACTTCTATATTTTCTGAGATAACCTTGTTAGATCTTATTAGATCTCTGAGTTTTTTCCAAGTGCAGCCAGCACAGGTTTGCCACTGCCTGTTAAAAAAACCCAACATGTTCCTTTTGTTACCGTAGCAGTCAACTCATGAGTCAATTCATCCTCCATTAGTTGCAGCTCTAACAGGAAACCATGCAAAAACGCAGTGCAGTAGTTTTTGCATAAACTGCTGAACGACAGCTTAATGCGTAATTTCCTTGGTGGAAGTAATAAACATAGCAAAGCACTTGCCCTCATTTAAAGGTGCAGTGTGTAAGATGTAGGATACATAATTATGTGTCCATTAGTGTGTAATTACAGTCTTTCAAGACTTGTGCTGTATTCATCCTGAAAGTGTCCTTTTTTGGTACATGTTGCACAGATGAGTTGTGTTTTAATTCTCTTCTACGTAATAACAACTGAGGTGTTACAGAGCTGAAACTCATTTGGAAAATCTTAACTATGTCTGACCTCAAGTCTGCATGTAGAATGGGACATAGCAGCTCCGTAATGCACGTGGGGAGTAAGCTGGTTTTATGTTTTTATAGAAGTGAAACAATGTGGTGAGACTCAGGCTTTAACCAGTTCTATCTCTGTGCAGCATTTGGAGTTTCAGTCTTAGTCACGGATTAGAATCTGTCATTTGAATGTTGTCTCATGTTTGATATTGTATTATTCTCTACAGTCCAACAGAAATACATTCATACTATTCAAAAAACAAATTCATGATTATTTTGTTTTGACCTCAACCAACATCAACATCTGAATCCTAGACATGGAAGTGATGTATTTCTTTCTAACCCTGTGGTTGCTGTTTCTTTCTGGATGTAGACATGTACCGTCTGGAGTTGGCTGGTGGTCTTGGGGTCATACTCTTGCTGCTGGGAGTCCTGACAGCACTTTATAAGTGTTACAACCTGGAAATCATGCTCTGCTACAGGAGACATTTTGGGAGTGATGAAACTGAAGATGGTAAGCCTTTTCAAGTGTGGGGCTATTTTTTTCCTTTCATCCCACCATTTTAAAACAAAACATATTCATACATGTGTGTCTTCATGATGTAATATATATATATATATATCCTTTATTTATTTAACCAGGTAAAAAGCCTCATTAACATTGCACCTCTATTTTTCAACAGTGCCATGGCCAAGAAAAGCAGCATAACACACACAGTGAATGGTGTGGTTGGTTTTATGGGAAGCATGTTGCTGCAGCCATTAGAATCACAAAAGATACTCAGTAATTATATTCAATCATGTCGGCAATGAGAAGAAAAAAAAGGCCATTAATAAAACCAGTAGCATAATGAATGAACATCTGGTGGCTTAATTGATAGTTTCTCGTCATCTGTAATGAAGACTTTGAATTGTTCAGCACATTTGTAAAACAAAACTGACAAAGCAGAATATTACAAAGAAATCTGTCCAGTGTTGCTGCAGTCTTGAGTAAGCACTGTTTTCTCTGTACAACAACTCTGAAGTCACACTGACTGCTCACATTCTACAACCCGAGAACGTACTGCAGATACAAAAGTAAATTGTAGATGCAACTTGTAGTAAATAAAAGGAACTATGAGCTTGTCTAAAACTGATAACCAAAGGGCCCCAGCTAAAAGGAACTTGTGGTCATGTTTTTGGCATCGCTGACCATCATGTTAACCCGTATAACATCCTGTTTGTCTCCACAGATAACAAGGAGTACGATGCCTATCTGTCCTACACTAAAGTAGACCTGGATTCTTTGGGCAGGTTAGCTTCCTTTATGCACTTCTATAACAACATTGTTCCATTATCGTACTGACAAGTGATTTTGTGAATAAGATTATTTTCTCTATTTCCTTTTTAGGGACATTTCAGCAGTTTGTTTAACATTTGGTCAGCACATTATGGAAACATAGCTAGTGACTACTATTACTTTTTATACTCTAAGTACATTTTGCTCAAAATATACTTTTACTTATGTAAGATTTTGAATGCAGAACTTTGAGCATTTTCACAATGTAATATCAGTTCTTGTAGTTCCTCCAACAATTGGGTTCTACATGCTGATGGCGAAACTGTTAATCATTTTGATTTACAGATCTTTTTTTTATATGACAGTAACTATGGACCTCATTTATTGCAGGTCGAGCAGCGATGAGGAGACGTTTGCTTTGGAAATTCTACCCGATGTTTTGGAGAAGCATTATGGATACAAGCTGTTTATACCAGACAGAGATCTAATACCTAGCAGCAGTACGTATCCATCTGTCTACTGTACGTTTCCTCCTCCTGCCCCCACACCAGACACCAGACACCGTCACACACAACCACATCCGCTCTCACTGTCTGAGGTCTGCTATAGCCCCAAGTACCCAGAATTCATCAGTCTGTCAGAGTAAATAAGGATGTATGTGGATCTTCATCACAACACACTTTCAAGCACACATTTGGCTTTGTGTTCACGGGTGCACCTTTACAGACAAACCACATACAAACCACCCCACACCATCGCAATATCTCACATTCTCGAAAGACCAACACATATCATCATTTCCCCTTCTCATTTTTGCTCATGTCTAGGGATGAGTTTCACACACACACACACACACACACACACACACACACACACACACACACACACGTTCTATACAGGATGTATACAATCGTAGCTCACATACACACAAACACACACCATTCATCATCATTTCTGGGGTTATGTGTCACTCTGTGTCCAAGTGGAAGAGGAAATATGAGTCTTATTGCTCTATCTGTCAATGCTCTGACCTCTCCCTCTGTCTCTCTGTCTCTCTCTCTCTCTCTCTCTCTCTCTCTCTCTCTCTCTCTCTCTCTCTCTCACACACACACACACACACACACACACACACACTTGAACATGCACTTGTCTGGGTGGAAAACAAGTCTGACTCACACATGTAATGATTTACATTAAGGGGACCTGCATTCCGGCCTCACAAGGGACCTGGTCCCCACTAGTAAGAATATATATATATATATATATGACATGAGACATCAAAACACATCAAGATGCATCCTACCATATGACAACAGACAAACACCCAAAAAGAAGGATGACACAGCTCTTGCTACTACATATCTATGTACAATTATCTGTTATTATTCCCTCTGCACAGACACCACATTAATCTATAAGTATTCTAGCCATTACCTAGAGCTACTCGGTGCATTAGCTATACTTTCTGACTGCTTTGTACCCTCAAACAATTTGATGAAAACTGCAGACTGCGTATGCTGGGTGGCTTTGTCAGTGTCCTCCACACACACAAACAGACATCCATCATTGTTAGGCTCATCTCTGGCCTTGCTGGCTGCGGAGGCAGTGAATGGGGGATTTAGATTGAAATGTAGTGGGCTTCATCTGTTTCCAACAGCTGTTTTTTTTGTTTTGTTTTTTTCCACAGAAACACACACAGGTTTAAAAAGTTCCAAACTACATAAGTATTTTTACACATTATTTACATATAGTTAACCCTTTCATCTGAACATTTTGCAGTTAACAAAACAAGCATATTCTACCTGAAGGGGGGTAGGTAACATCATATTTCCTCATGTAGTTACAGAAAATGAATTTCCCATCATCTTATTGACCAACTCCAGTTCTAAGGTAATAGTAGCTCCTTTGTTCACTGTTTCAATTATAAAGGAGCAAATGACAGACACTGAAAGTTTTTCTCATAAAAAAGTCCTGCACAAAGCAGTCACTGTACTGTCAGTTATCATAGATGCTGATGACTGAGAGCATCATGGGTAGGAAGCTAGAAGAGCCGTAGCTAAGAAACAGAATTAAGGAATTTTGTCCAAATACCTTAATTTTGCTATAGTTTTTTTTCTTCTCATGAATCAAACCACTGATCAATATCATACAGAATTATGTCAAACTTGTTTGTGTGAATTTGTCATGTTTTATCAGAGCCTTTGTGTAACTTTTTTTTCTGCTGCTCATTATATGCAGTGGCACTTATAGTTTCCATCTCTGTAGTTTATGTTTCTTTCTTGTATTAATTCAATGAAGGTTTTAGTATCCTCATTGCTCCCAGACCACACATACATGTAACCGTTCCAATGAGCCAACTTTGCCAGTTCCCCTGAATATAAAATTTTCTGATAATATTTCAACTTTTGTCAGCATTATTTCTGTGTGTAAATTGAAACACCCGAATTGAAACACACGTGTGAAGGCCTAAACATGTTTGACATAATTTCATCCACTCATTCAGTGAGTGTTCATTTTCATTCACTGGGGTGTAGGTATTCCCAAATCAATCCCATAACATTTTCTTCTAATTTACCAGTCTTTATATAGCACATAAGGGCTCCTTGTATTTGACCAAAACCTAACCAGCAACCAGAAGGAGCTTTTTCTTTTCTTTTTTTTTTTTTTGTGACCTTACTACTACTGTACAACTTTGATTTATTATGCATAATAACTGTGTGTTTAAATAATTAAATGCTACAAAATAAAACAGTCACACAGTTCTCTGTATAATTTATTATGTTAACAATTTGAAAACGTATGCAGGTCTATGCATTATTTAACATTTTCTACTAAAATACATAAATAATTTTACTATAAGATTGTTTGTCTATTCAAATTACTTATAGCCTTAATTATGTTTCTTACCAACACACCTTGAAGACATAGACTAACAGTCACTGCATCCTGAAAACACATGAAAAGTTATATTTCCTTTGTTTTAGTGCCCCAAAAATATTCCAAAAAAAAAAAAGTCCACTGTGCGTAGCAGCACATATATAAATATAGAGCTAAAGGTTACATGGTGTGCAAATGGACTCAATAAATGAATTCAGAAAACACAAAGAGGTGCCTTTTCATTGCTTACCAAACCCACTGACAGAGAAACGCAGCGCTGTAACCGAAAATACACTATTCAATTATCCACTCCATTAGCTCTTTGAAATGAACAATAAAACAACAAATAAACAGCAGCAAAAAAAGAGTTGAGGACAGGGTCATTGAGTTGTTATTTCTTTAATTGATTTACATAATCCCTAAAAATCGAGAGCAGAAGAGGAAATGAAGAGCAATAGGGAGGATGGGAGAATAGATGTGAGAGAAAGAGAAAGAAAGGATGAAGCAAAAAAAGATTGAAAATCAAACTACAGAAGAGAAGGAAAGAGACTGAATTCTGGGATGTTCTGTACTATTTGCACCCATCAAATTGAGCGTGAAATTGCAATGCGTTGTTGGAGACTTTCTGTCATTAATTTAGTTACCAAGTGATGAGATGGTGAAGGAGGGAGACATACAGAGGGAGGGGATCTGTTGTTCACAGAAAAGCAGTTCTCAGACATTTTCTGTAACTACAAATTTGAGAAATAATGAGCAATTTTGGTGGCACACATTGGAAAAAAATGTCACAAACAAATAATTGGACATAGTACATTTTGGGAAAATGTGTTTTCACTGAGCTTTGGACGAAGCAGTAATACCACTGTGAGGATGGAAAGGAACATTTTTGAGGCGCAAAAGTGTGGTTTTTCCTGGCACAGACAGCAGCTTTACCTCAGATGTGCTCACTTTTCACATCCCATCACTTGTACGTTGGCCCCATGAAGTACAAACCTCCGTCTCTAAGCTATAAGTAAAAGCTGATGGTGTTGTATCAGCACAACTCTGATTCCTGTTTAAGAGCTGACTGTGTCACGGCCAAAAAGTCCTGCACAAGCTTTTCTGTCACTCTGTGGTACACTCCTGTCAATCATTCCAGTCACTTAAGAACAAACTGACTTGAAGGATGCGGCCAGCAAGAAGACGGCAGGTAGTACAGAGGGAGGTTTTCCCTCCATGTGGGTTTTTACGCTGTATCTCTCAATAATATTACTCGTAGGCTATGTGTTTTATGTTATTTATTAGTTTGGAAAAGTATTGTGAGGATTAAAGGCATATATTAACATTTTGAAGAACATGCTTATTAACTTAAAGAGTGTCTGGCAAACATATCTAAAAATGTTATGATGAAAGCATAAAAATAGAACATGGATTAAAATCTGATCCTGTGTTACCGTGTCGTAATATTTGGAATAACTTTTACATCATATGTCAAAGACCATTCAGATGAAAGTCTATATATTCAGCATATGTCCTATTCAATGTTTCAAAAACACATACACTTGGAAGTTTTAGATAATTCTGAAATCTATTTACATGGGATATTTTAAAATCAAGCAATTGTTTATCCACTTACTGTAAATGCTCTCTAGGTGGATGAAATATTGTTTCTTATTCTTTTGTGGTTACCATTTCATGTTTTCAAGTTCATTAAAACCAATTCACTGAAACCACTGTACATCCATAATTTATAATTTAACAAATGACCAATACGTTTGATGCAAGTTTCTAAAAGTTTATTTGCTCATCTTGCAATACATTATTTCTCACTGACCTGTTAACTCTTCATGAACATGAATGGTATGTTAATACACTGCTCAAAAAAATTAGAGGAACCCTTTTTAATCAGAGTAAAGTAACCTATCAGTCAAACTTGTGGGATATTGATCTGCTCAGTTCAGTAGCAGAGGGGGTTGTTCATCAGTTTCAGTTGCTTTGTTGTTAATGAAATCAACAACAGGTGCATCAGAGGGGCAACAATGAGACGGCCCCCAAAACGGGAATGGTTTTCCAGGTTAAGGCCACTGATACTTTTTTCCCTCCTCATCTCTTTTGGCTGATTTTTTACAAGACTGACTTTCTACTGCTGAAGTTTTTCATTTGGCTTGGATCAACATCTCTATTGATAGCATGGTTCGGTACCTGGACGCTACAGAGGTTACACAAGTAGTCCAACTCCTCCAGGATGGAACATCAATACGTGCCGTTGCAAG
>JAPTYQ010000002.1:868333-882501 GCA_029814465.1 Ostorhinchus cyanosoma | reverse complement strand
CAGGTGAGGAGGTCCATCCAGGCTGGTGAGGGTGGGGGAAGAGATCCGGGTTCATAGGTCAGGGCACAGATGGGTCATCACAGATCCTGTTGTCATCGGGTCCCAGGCGGCTACAACTGAAATTTACCAACAAATTCCCATTCTCATTTCCTCTAAACGGGTTTGCTAATTTTCTGTTTGCGACACTCGTCCTGTGGTTTCACATTAAATGCGTAAATCGTTTTTATGGGGATTAATCACTTTACTTCCCAGAGACAGTCTAAGTCACTTTCATATTCACAAAGCACGTCAGTAAATACACTTGAACAAGGAAAGATCACATGAAAAGTGCATGATTTAAAAGAAAATAGAAATGAACTAACATTTTAAGGGTTAGTGTTGGAATGTCTTGGAATGACTTTATCCAACATGTCACTGTATCGAGTAGATTTCAGTAAAAGATATCAGATTTTGCCAAACTAAAAGAAGAGATTTCTGGAATAATAGCAATATGCATTTGAAAGATAATTCTCAATAAAAAGTTCATTTGATCAACAAAAAGACATTAGTTCAACTTAAGTAAAGATTCTAAGTAGCTATGGAAACTTTCACAGACCCATACAGATGAATCAGTTTACTTACAAATAAAGACAGTAAATACGGACACTAGTAATGCAAGTCAGAGACATGATTAATTTGTCATATGTATATATTTCAGAACTAGTATTCCAAAATGTCCTGTTACATTTCGGATTTTCTCAATCTAATTCATTGTTCAGTTACTATAAAGTAAATTCATGGAGAAATCCCATCACAGGTTGTTTAATGTCTTCAATTTAAAATCTTCATATGCTTCAAAACTGATATTTGGTGCCACAGTACTGTGGCAATAGCCAATTCATATTTTTTTATTCTATTTTAATGAGGAACATCCTAAATTCTTGGTAAGCCAAATCCGAGTATACCATAATACTGTATGAAATATTGGCTGAGTGCTTAAGATTTAATATCTAATGTCTCTCCTTTTAAATATTCACTGTGTAAGATTTAGCAGGATTTGACTGCAGGGATCCATTTTCTGTTTCCATTAGTATTGTATAATCACAATACGTTTCATTCAAGGGGCAAAAGTAAGTCATCTCTGAAGTATCTTAAAGTTGTAATACCCCTGATGGTCATTACTTTTAGTTAAAAGAAGCCCTGGTTTCCATAGACTTAAGAACCTGCTCCACCGTAGTTGTGGTTAATAGGCTCCACTGACAAGACTCTAAAATAACTTTGTTTTGCACTAGATAAAGTCTACCGTTTCACCAAGTTAGCAAAATAGCTTAGCATGAACTAGCACTTAGCATTAGCTCACCTCTGACCCTCACTTGGCTACTTCTGGTTCTATAAAACCAACATGGCAATGATAGCCCATTTCTGTTCAAATGTCAACTCAGACACCAATAGGTAATGACGCAGTTCCTTCACAAAATTGTCAAATCAAATCCAGTTTTATGTACATAGGGCCAAAACCGTAACAAAAGTATATTTGTTTTCACTACTTCAGAGAGAGAAAGTGCAGGTCCTCATCCATGGAGACGGCCATTTGTGTTGACACATCGCTATAGTATCATAGAACATAATTTTCTTCTTTCCATTTTATAAAGGGTGGCATCTAACCATGTACGAGTGTGAACCAAAGTTAATGTTTGAAAATCCAGGATGAAGACTCCAAACACGGACTCTAGAGAGGATTCTTCATTTTTCCTGTTTTCAGTGGCCACCATAAGGGAGGGGTATTACATTTCTTACAATTGGCCATTTGGCTTCGCTTTTTAGCTCCAGAAAAACAAAATACAACACCCTGCCCTAAATGTCATGTTGTCAGGCTTGCTAGCTCCATATGCATTCCATTTCAGCATTTTCAGTGGTAGTGAAATCTTTCACAGGCCTCTTGGGTCTATGTTGGATGCTCACAGAGGACTGCACTGAGTAGGAAAGTAGAAGTGACACAGGACAAACTACATTCACTCTACAATGTATTATTATTATTATTATTATTATTATTATTATTATTATTATTATTATTATTATTATTATTATTATGGATGGTTTTTACGGTCACATCCAAAACTGAGATTCGGGCAGTTGTGTTTTAAGTACATGTTAAACACACAAACTACAAGATGTTAAATATGAAGTTTAATATAATACAGTGTAATGCAATGAGTATTATTTCATGTTATTAAGAGTGTGAGGTGAGTGTCACATCACCTACAATACTTTATGTTGTGACAGCTACATGCGTGTTTCATTCTCGTTTAGTTTTTGCGTCATCAGATTTTTTTTCCCCAATATGGTGGGCGCTGTATGCGTCCACACATAAGGAGGGCTGATGTCTTAGTTTAACACTCTGCTGCAAACCACAGATTTCAGACAGTCATCCTCTACTGCAACATCCTCTTTCCATATTGTCTGTTAGCTGCTGTGCTCAGAGCTTTCACAACAGCAGCTGTCTTTGGACTCTATTGTTTCAAAATGCTGGAGAACTCTGTGCACAAAAGGTGAGTCTATATCTGAATTCTGTTCTGTAGAAATATGCTGACGTAACTAATCATAGAGTGAAGTTTTTAGAATGTAAAAGCCATTCCGAATGATTTGCTCTGGCTGTTATTGATAGTGATGGGTTATATAAATTGTGTGGTGACTGTGTTACAGGCAAACATTAAGGCTGATGTCTTGATAAGCATTAATGACCTGGCTTTCATACATAGTCAAAAATAGATACACAATAACACTGTAGAAAAGAACAGTAATATCTCCACTGCTATAGACTCATTCTCATAGGTTTTCATCTAGCACACTGTAGTGAATGTTCATGATTTTTACTGTGGATTTAATGCCAAAATTCATAGCAAGCCATGGAAACCTGTTGGTTTTGCAACATTCCACTGTTTATGTGAACTACATACATTGTACATGTTTTTTAATGTTACCACAGGGCAACGCTAAATAAATACATCCAAAGTGAAACTTCAACTGAAAAACATAAATATGAAATGTTTTCCAAAGCAAAATATATTCCAGACAACATCATTGTTTATTGTGACATTATGAGGTCATGGGCTGTGTACATGGTGAATAATAGTCATATCATCTTCAGTGTTAAGAAAACAATCTCCTAAATTTGCATTGGTTAAGTCTTAATCACCCCCATGACAAAAACCACCATCAAAGTGTATTTATCATGGTTCATATCTTTTAGTGTTTCTTTGCCTTTTTATAATTCTAAATTATATTGTGAATCTTGAAGTCCTAAATTTATAAGTAAGATTACCCTTATATGTAGCAAAAAAGTAAAATCAGCTTTTTGGATGCTGTTTATTCATTATCTGATTCAGATTCAGATATTCTATTCATGCACCGAGAAAGAAAAATATACATGAGCAGTTTACAACAGATGTACATGAAAAGGAACCCTAAAGAAACAAGAGTGCTTATAGATAGGGGACCCAAGCAACCGACCACATGATCATCCACCTTCCCCCTCAACCCCCACCCCACCAACGACGTACACCCATATTCATCACCATCCACTGATCCTCACGCGCAGTCTTTGACATACACCACACACAAGCGTCCACAGAAGCATCCACACAGTCACACATTTCCTCTACCAGTTTTATATTTATTTTAAATTATTTTTTAGAGAAAAATATACCGATGATGGTCCAAACATATAGGAAATTCGGAAACCATGAATTTGATGGTGAATTAAATGTTTTTAGAGGTATATTTTTAGAATGCCTCTAATAAAATGATATAATATGTATGTATATGACTAACATAAAATATCATAATCAAGTTTAGGTGAAATGGAAAAACTGAGGTCCTGAGATCATGGAAATAGTGGGGAATGTTTAGTATGACTATGTATTTTATGTTTTGTTATTTTAACCGTTAATTACTAACTCAGAGTACATTTCAACCTCGTTTGTTGAAAATCATGTTTGTTCTGCTGCTGTTCTAATCATATATGAGCAAACGTTCACAAAAACAGCAACCACAGACATGTGACAGGAACAAACATGAGCTTGACATAGATGACCTGTAAAGAGCAAATCTACTGATAACTTGCTGTTTCACTTTTAAAAAGAGCGATTCCATGATTTGCTGTTCAGTAAGAAAAATATGATCAAAGACACAAATCTTAATTTGTCAGGTGTTCAGTGTTCTTGCTGTAGAATAAATGATCATCAAATGGCAGCCCACAGCCTACATCCAGCCCCTAGTGATTTCCCTCGAGTCCTCAGAATATTAAAATATGGCAGTGGCTACTACCACAGTACTGTGGCATGATTTAACGGTTTGTCTATTGCCACTGAGTCAATCAAATGTTAGCATTTATACTGTGATAATAAGCAGCAATGACATTTTGTTGCCACAAAGCCAATCATGGATACCGTTATCAGGGTGGTGATATATGGTGTATATGCCCCATACACACGACAGCGAAATTTTGTCAATCCACAAAAGTTTAAAATTTCGGCCTTCCATCCATATGACCCCAGGATTGTCAGTGCCCTGAAAAAGTATTTTTGGAGAATGGGTCCCAGAGTGTAAAAATTAAGGTTGGGAATCTCTGGCATGAAGCCGATTCGATATGTATCCAGATACACAGGTTACAAAAACGATATATTTTTGAGGCAGTTTAAGAGCAATACGGTTCGATACTGTGTGAAAACGATACAATAATTAGAATTTGTTGATGAAGACTTTAATCTAAACTATAAATTTGTTATGTCTATAAGATGACATTCTTACATTATCTTAAACAGGTAAAAGACCACGTTTATACAAGCATTGTCAAAAATCAACAACAACATTCTATACCAATGTATTTGTTTTTGAGACATGAACTTAAAAAGACTTGCTAAATGACCATCATTTTGTAGGATGGGATCAATAAGGAATCAATGAGAAAATAAAATGTATATTTATAAAAACAGAACTTTAGACTTTGTCTTCAGTCCATTTACTGCAGCCATAAATTAAAAGGGCAAATTCTCTCCCAAAATGACAAATATCCTATGTCTTAAATATGTCAAAAGCGGCAAATATTATTGCAGAAAACATGAAAAAACATAACATAAAACTTTTTGTTTTTACACATTGTGAAATACTGGTAAGTTGGAAAATTTTATTTCTCTAACATTCCCATACTCCAAATCTCAGAACTGCTTCTGCCTAGTCTTTTGAACTCCAGAGATTAACAACAAAGTGTAACATTTGAAGGTGCTGTTTATAGGAATTCTGTTCCAGTTAATCATAAAATAGCCCTGACTGTCACCAGACATGAAGGAATCGTGTTCATTTCAAATACTGATTTCACTGACAGTAGAAGTCCAGACAGAATATTCACATTTGAAAAGCTCAGTGTCAGCCCCTAAATAATGTTGTTTTCATTTTGTGTTTTGGTTGATGCTCCGCCCATCACCTATCTGCCAATCACAGAATCAGTTGTGTTTGTTCGTCCAGGTGCCACTTTCCACTGAGCTGCATCTGGAACATTTATGATACAAATGTCTGACATTATTAAACCTAAAAAGCCTCTTATTATTCCCAAATACATCCTGACAAAGTGAGAAACAAAACAAAGATATGTACAGGGGATGGTTTTAGAACATGGAAACAGATAAAAGCCGTATGTTCTCCTGTGCCGAGCCACAGAGCGAGCCAGGGCCCAAACTGGTGCTCGAGCCGCAGGGCAGAGGCTGAGCCGGGGCTCGAGCACAGGGGCAGAGGCTGAGCCGGGGCTGGAGCACAGGGGCAGAGGCTGAGCCGAGCACAGGGGCAGAGGCTGAGCCGGGGCTCGAGCACAGACAGGGGCAGAGGCTGAGCCGGGGCTCGAGCACAGACAGGGGTAGAGGCTGAGCCAGGGCTGGAGCACAGAGGCAGAGGCTGAGCCGGGGCTGGAGCACAGGGGCAGAGGCTGAGCCGGGGCTGGAGCACAGACAGGGGTAGAGGCTGAGCCGGGGCTGGAGCACAGGGGCAGAGGCTGAGCCGGGGCTGGAGCACAGGGGCAGAGGCTGAGCCGGGGCTGGAGCACAGGGGCAGAGGCTGAGTCGGGGCTCGAGCACAGGGGCTGAAACCTCAGGCAACCAACTCCTAGGCCCCATCCCAAAGTTCCCCCTTGGTCCCTAGCACTTGTTTTTGAGTCCCCTCGTTTTTAAGTGCACTTCGAACGGAGTCACAAGGGGTAGGGAAGTTTTACGGACGCAATGGGACACTGACGTCATCAAAAAGTGAGGTCGCGTATATGCGGAAGTTGACAGTAAATATAGCTGTACATGAATCCACATGATGACAGCCCAAAACTACACCATGGTCGGCCCAGGAGATTCAGTCTATGGTGGACGATGGAAAAATTCAGACGAAACAACACTTAACAAGCGAGTTTATCAACAATTCCTTGAGCAGAAAACATGGAAGTACACGCTTTGATGTTCAGGTAAAGTCAGTACTATCCTGTTATTGGAAACGCACCAGGAAACCGAGCCGAGCCGAGTCAGTACCAGTGGAAAAGTGGAATTACATTTGTGTGATTCCTTTCCAGCTCCTGTTCACATGTTTACCATATGTTAAACATGTTTACGCTGGAAAAGTGGAAGCGTTCGTAAAGCACTGTGGGCGGAGCAAAGCGGCAGATTCTTTCCCTCCATTTGAAGCAAACGCATTGAGTCTGCATCCAAGCTGACTCACTTTCAAGGGACAGAATGTCCACTCCCCCTCGATCCTAAAGAGAAATGGGACACACTACCCCTCCAAAACTTCACTCGAAACGTAGGGGTAGGGAGGAAATGTAGGGGAGGGGGAACTTTGGGACGGGGCCCCAATCTTGCGATAGCCGATACATAGTTCTACAATCGATTCATCTCAGGGTTTGTGGTTGATCACTATTGATTGGGGACTCTGCTACTGATACAGCCATATCTCTCGCCTGTAAAACTGGTCGTATCAGTTTACCATTCTCAACCCGAAATCTCCCAACGCCGCCCTTGTGTTGCCGTATGGCAAAACATCACTTTTTGGAAATGATGACGCCATAGTACCATGTGACCAGAAGAAGAAAACCCTGGACGTAACCTCATGCACATGCTCACTGCATTCTTCTGTGATTTTAGTGTATCCTTTAGCCCTGTCTGTGTTTGTGTACAGCGCCACATATAGGTGTGGGATACGTATCCCACCATTTTAACCCAGTTTTCCCATTTTCACCTGGACTTTCTAGAAACATTACGTGTATGGAAGCAAAACTTTTAGAATCCACAAACCAAAAACACCATGAGTGTTGACACCTGGACGTAGTCTCCGGTAACTGGTCCCCTTGCCTTTTCTTGTAACCGGATAGGCACATGGCATGAGCACTGTGGCAGCAGACTGACAGGTTACCAGTCTACACATGATATAGCAAGGGTGCTCTGTAATAATAGACAAATGAGAAAGTTAGTCCCGCAGTAATATGGCAATAGTCACGTCATTAAAAAATCTACCAAATGTGAGAAGTAAAATATATTTTGATATTGAAATATCTAGCATTTTTTCATTCTATATTGAAATAATACAAAAACAAATGCAATGTAAGTCATTTAGAATAATTTGTCAGCTCCAGATTTGTGGCTCTTAAGAGTAGACCATGATGTCAGCCATTGATTTTTGTACAAGCATTTTCGTGAGAAAACCTATATGACGTGTTGGTAATGTAACTTATCAACCCTGTTTTATTCAATAAAAAGAGGCTCTGACATTCTTTTTCAATAGGAGAGTGAGCTGTCAATTACAGCTATCAATCAAAGCTGCCTATTTGCCCAAAAACCACAATAACAGGGGAGTAAGAATAAGATGGATCAGATCAAGTCAGCGGAACCACATGAAATAAATGAGAGCAGAAGGACTCTTGGAAATTCATGATTTACCCAATACTTTTAAATATAAGTTCTATTTAAGACAGATTTAGATGTTTTTGGTTTCAGCATCTAGTGGCGGTTAGTGGTATTACACCTCAGCATACCTAACATGGCTTCTCTTTGAAGTCATGGGCCCAATCCCAATTCACCCCTTGGCCGTTACACTTGGCACTACCCTTCGAAACTGAGTCACAAGGGGTAGGGTTTGAAACATTCCCCCATGAAATGAGACAACCCTTTGAAACCTGTTACGTCATCAGCAGTCATCAATGCTGCAACTTTGTTTCCGAAAGAATTCACTATACCGTCAGCAGCTGTAGCCATCTGTGTTGCATGGGCTTTGGACATGGGCTGATAGCCACAAACCACAGAAACTACACACTGAAATGGCATTAAATGGTCAATCAAATAATTAAGTCATTTACGAAGAAAATACATTTGTGTGTTTCTTTCATCACACTACTGCACTTTTTTGTTGTGTTTTGTCTTTTTTCCACGAATTGCCCATGGATTGTTTGACCCCCTCCCTTGGGTAAGAGGCTGTGGAGCATTAAGGCCAGAACCACCATGCTCAAACACAGCTTCTTCCCAGAGGCTGCCAGTCTGGTTAACTCCATGGAACACTTGATATCATGCTGGTAACTGGAATCACTGCTGTTTTTATCCCGTTTTAACATGCTGCTCATTTTAATCTTACACTGCATTATTTATGCATTATCTATTATTAGGTTTTATTGTTATTATCAGGTTTTACTGCTACTGTTTTAATATAGGACTCATTTTATAGGAATTTTTATTAAGTATATTGTTGGTCCTGAGTACGGATTTCATTTCATGTATGTTGGCCTACATGTGATGACAATAAATTGAACCTTGATCTTGCTGATGATTTGAATTATGGGAGATTTCTCATACCCCTCTGGTCCTGAAAAATCTTCGTCTTGAGGGCCAAACAGTCCTCTCCCTTCAACTCATTGAGAATTGGGACACCCCTACCCCATCACATGTATGCACAAATTGGAGGGGGAGGGCCAAGGGGTGAATTGGGATTGGACCATGGCCCTTACCCCTTGCTATAAATGCATCATCCGCAATGTATTACTAGTGCAGCCTACAACATGCTGCAGCCTTTTCCCAGCAATCAGGACACTATTAAAGTTTCAAAAGGGGTTTAATTTGATTAATACCCAGCTGGTGAGTTGTTTTTGACCATATTTGTGGAATTACCAATTTTAACCAGAATTCATCAGTAAACTGCCTCCTGGTGTTTCTGTCCTCTGCTCTCTGTCTAGACAGAAAGGCACACAGATAATATGGTGCATTAAAGTGCAATTTGCAACCTCTGTAATCAACCTTGCATTAAGTAGCAAGGCATTCATGTGTTCATCTAAATCAAAAATGTATTGTAATGTAAAAATGGCCACATGCTAAAAGAGTCTAAATGTATTTCTTTTTTTTCCCCTTTGACTTAGATCTGCATCTACATCATATTCTTGTACAACTGCTCCCCAAACACTGTTTTGATAATTTTTAGGTTGATTTAATCCACACTGGATTGCCAGTGCAGGCATGGGATCACTCCTAGGTGTATTTTTTCCTTCGGGTTAGAACATGTAGCAGGTGGAACTAATGTTTTAGCGTTGGAGCACCCTGGACTCATTTCAGGGATGTACAACAAACAAATGTACTGCCATGATGATCTGTCACTAGACTAAACAAAGAGTTTAGGTTTAGAGAATAGACAAGGATTTTACTGGCAAAGAAAAATGTGCAAAGTTTCTGTTTTTGCACAGTTCATACAATTTGCACTTTAATGTTGTTGTTGGCAGCCACACTCAGTCTGTGGCTACACATGTAGTTTACCTCCACCAGAGTGTGAATGTGTGAGTGAATGAATAATTGATCCACAGTTTGCACTTTTAATAGAAAAGTGCTATATAAATATAATCCATAATAATTATAATTATAATTATTATTATTATTATTATTATTAGGTTCTGAGATGTGCAATATAAATGGGCTCATTGCAGCTGCTAATATTGTTAACATGTTCGCCTCTGTTACCAAAATTTGTTTGTTGTTCTAAAAAAATAGAACTTCATTGTCATTCTTGTAAAATAATTGCGCATTTCCTATTTTTATTTGGAAAAATATTGTCTCAGGGAGTAGTCTTGTTAAGTTTGTTTGTATTATTCAAGTAAAAATCAATTTTTAATTTGCACAACAAATTATTCAAGGAAAAGCAAAAAAATATAGTTACAATAATGATGTTTCTTTCAATAAATGTTACAATGTTTGGGTTGAGGGGGGCCTGGAGATCGTTCATTGCCCAAACGGAGGCCTGGCAGAAAAAGCTTGAGAACCACTGATTTAATCCAAGATTTTGTAGTTTAAATGCTAAATTTGTATATTCACATATATTATTCATTCATAGTCATATATACACATATATTCATGCATTTTGTCCCCTGTTTAGATTCAGTATGGGCTCTACCAGGATGGCTTTGACTCAATAACCCATGTCTTCAATCATTAGAGAAGATCATAAAGTGCTGCTGGTGGCACTGAAATGTACAATATTAATATTGCATTATGTATAGTATTGACATATATCACATGTCTGTTGGATTCACATTGCAGTTTGTGGCAGAGGTAGTTTGTGACAGATGCAGATGTTAATCGGGCCTCCATCCTCTGTTTTATGCAATCACACATAAATCACTGCTAATAAGACGCCTCCATTACTCAGCAGGGAACAGAGCAGGGAAGGAAGCCCTTCTTGATCTGTATCTTGAAACAGATATTAAAATGCTTTTGATATCCAGTTACAGAGCACTAAAGATGTCTATTTTCACTTTTGTCTCGACAGTGAAAAGACTTCAGGGACAAGAACTAGACGTTGCATTTATTTTTTTTTCGGGTGCCTCATGATGGGAACATTGTTTGCTTTCTATAATGCAAACTACCAAGTGTCTTGGTCTTTTGGAACATGGTCATCCAGCTCATGGCAAACCAGTTCTGACACCAATATGACTTCAGTTTACAATGTAAGTCTATTCAATCTGCATTTAATTATGGTAAAAAAAAACAAAAAAAACACGAGAACATGAGATGCAAATATCATGAAGCTGTGCATGGATGAGTCATGGATGAGGCTGTACAGCCAGTATGCAACACATACTTTCAAATACAGAGGACATCTTATGTAACATTTTCATTAATAAGGCAATTTTTACAAAAGCACTTCCAGTACACTTCCCAGGTACTTCTCCTTCACCACTGCTGCTCACAGTTTTTAATGGGCAAAGTTTTTAGGAATGAAAGTCCGTCTTTTTTTTTTTTTTAATTCCACTGTCGTACATTTCTAAAATACAGTATACAGTATATGAAAAAGGTCAAAACTGAGCACTTTCAGTTATTTCTTAAGAGCATCCTTATAAAGGGGTATGCTTCATTATATTTAATGACAGTTGGTAAATTATGAGAATGTATACATTATATTGAACCTTACTTATTTGTCTTTGGTGCTAGGGTGAAAAGTGGCATTGTCTGAGAATTAATGGTAATTGTTAAGGACAAAAGAATTGCAGATACTTATGTGTTAATGTAAAGTGTGCGTTGGCCTCTATGTAGTGTTGGGAGCCAGGTGTTTGTTGACATTTGTTAACTAAATAGCTTCGTTGGTGACTGTCTCAGTTGCCTACATCCAAAGTATCCATAGCCTAAGTGATTTCTATTTGGAGGACAGTTATTTTCTGTGAAAATCCTCATTTTCTGCTCCTCGACAGCAACAACACTGTACATCATTCACTACTGTTAGCTTAGCAATCCAGTTAGCCAATGTCAAGACAACTCAAGCTCCCAGGACGACACTTTACATTCAACACACACTTCATTGTAGCCTATAAGTACAAACAAATCTTTTATGAAGTTTTTTAACTGCAGAAATGAGGGGTAATTCCTGAACAACACCATCTTTTTTTTGTACAGGACGTTCAAAGGTCAACTGACTCTGAGTACCTTGTGACATATCCACACAAGTTCAGATTTATTTTAGATGAACCAGACAGATGCAGGCAGGAAAGTCCTTTTTTGGTTCTTATGATCCCAGTGGCACCTCACAACAAGGAGGCCCGTGATGCTATCCGCAAAACCTGGGGCAAAGAGACCATGGTGCTGGGTCAGGTGGTCAGCCATTACTTCTTACTGGGATGGACCAAAGAAGAAGACAGCTCAGACACCTTGGAGCAGGAGGTGAGTGTTCACCAACACAAAGTGCACCTCTGTTCTAGCCACTATGGTAAATTCACTATTTCTGTATCATTATCATAATCTACTCATGCTGTTTTCTCAGTTATTAACAGGTATGGACAAAAACATGGTCACAGGGACCTTGAACTTCTAAACTTCAAAATTTAATCAAGGAGATAATTGATAGTCTTATGTTTACCACAATTAAACAAAAAAAATCCCCACCATGGTCACATATTTGTTTGTTATCCACTCACTCTGCCTATAGCTAATGGCTTAGTGCTTGGCATAGAATGCTTCATACAGTTGCATGTACTCATCAGCTTTGTTAAAAATGATATCCATCTCCCTCTTTCAGATCTTAGAAGAAAGCCAACAACACCATGACCTTCTGCAGAGTGATTTCTTGGACTGCTACAAGAACCTGACAATTAAAACTATGGTCATGTTTGAATGGCTCAGCACCCACTGCCCTAATACCTCCTATGGTATGAAGGTAGACTCGGACATGTTCCTCAATGTTCACAACCTTGTGAACATGCTTTTGGAAGCTCCCCTACATCTTTACATGACAGGAATGGTGATAAAAGGTGCCCATGTCATTCGAGACAATACATCAAAGTGGTACATGCCTCATTCTGCCTTTTCTGAGTCTAGCTACCCCCCTTACACCATGGGACTGGGCTATGTGTTCTCACTGGATTTACCCAAGAAGATAGTAGAGGCATCAGTGCATGTTGAAGCTGTTTACATTGAAGATGTGTATGTTGGGCTTTGTCTGAGACATTTGGGGATTGCACTGACAGATCCACCCAACAGCCATTTGTTTAGAGCGTCGATGCCTTTCACTGAGAGTAACTGTTACTGGACCAACGTCATCACAACAATACTGAACAGTGCTGGTCAGCTTTTGGATATATGGGAGAAATATAAGACTGCAGTACATAGCTGTTAAAAAGTGTTACAACTTCCTTACAATGTGTCAGCTTTCTTAAGATACATCCTGTGACTGAAAAGCCCTCAGTTCCACAACTACATTTACAACACCAGTATATTTACATTTTATTTACTGTCCTCTGCACAAAATGAACTGAACTGAAAACTAACATTAACATTTAGACATATGTTGTGGCTATGCATTGTGCTCATATCAGCAGTGCCAAATGTTCAATAATTACAATATTTGTACACTGATATCGTACTTTGGATTAAGTATAATCATACTGCAAAAAATATCTTAGGTGTTGTAGATTATATGCAGTAACTCTTTATACAATATAACAAGTTAGATGAGCTTTTCACACGTTTAATGAGTTTCTGATGACAATTTACATATGAGCAAAGGTCAAACAATGGTATATAGATCTGGAATGATGAGAATAGTCTGTAAAACTATGAAAGTTAAGATTGAATATTTAAAGCTTCTGCATTGGCATACAGTCAGATATGATACTAGTCAGGGATTCAGTTTATAATTATTTTAGTCTTCAGCAAGATTATTTACAGGATGAATGGGAAGAATAGTGTAGAACTTCTTGATGTGGCCATATTTGCCCACTCTTCTTTATAAAAATGCTCCTAATCTGTCAGACTGTGAGGGCGTCTCCTGTGCACAGCCATCTTCAGATCACCCCACAGATGTTCAATCGGACTCTGGCTGGGCCATTCCAAAACCGTCATCTTCTTCTGGCGAGGGCATTCTTTTATTGATTTGGATGTGGGCTTTGGGTCACTGTCATGTTTAAAAAGATGAAGTTCCTCTTCGTCGCTTCTTTTACTTATTTCTGTGGGTGTGTTTGTCTATGGCAAGGCAAGGCAAAGCTTATTTGTATAGCACAATTCATACACAGGGCAATTAAAAGTGCTTTACAGAAATGGCAGAGACAGGTTAAAAAACACAATTACAGTTAAAACCATGAAAATATAAAATGTGGTTTTTAAAATGCATTAAAACCATACAGTTAAAAATAAAATAAAAGAGCTTTC
>JAPTYQ010000002.1:845909-859244 GCA_029814465.1 Ostorhinchus cyanosoma | reverse complement strand
GCCCAATCGAAATGATTGAATGGTGATATGTCTATCAAACCCAAGTGCCATTTGTCCCTCCCCCCTCTGTGCGTACTCCTCTTCATGCATGAATTGTGCTTTCTCAGAGGGTTGGAGTACTTGTACAGGAAACGAAGCCAGAGCCAGAGCTTGGCTAGCCATATTAGCTATATTAGGATGTAAAGTTCACCAGCAAACTGATTTGTCACTAACATAAATCACTAAGAAATGTAATATTAGTCAGATAATTATGAATTGGGGCTGTTCTGTAAGAGCGGGGGTGTTGGAGCAGACTGAATGCGGTCTGTATGGATCAGGCTGGGGTTGGAACCGGGGCCGTAGCCGTAGCCGGGGTCAGAATCAGAGCCCAAGCTGGATTGATGGTTGTAGCCGTGGTCAGAGCCATATCCATAACCAAGCTGGAGCCAGAGCCAGGGATGTAGCCGGGGCCCAAGCCTGAGCCGGAGCCAGGCGAATTGTTCCTGTGAAGCACTCGTTAACCCTCTAGTACTCTGGAGGTGTGGCTTTGGGGGGATGTCTGAAGACAGGGGTTTGGACTTTTGAATTGTGTATTTTCAAAATGTAGCTTACTTGAACTTTTTTTCTAAGATCTCCTACCCCACCTTTAACCGAAAAATAAGGCTTAATGCAGACAGCATCCATAATATTGGGGTTTTTATTTTGATTTTTGCAGAGGTGAAAGTGGACAGGATTAGAGGTGTCCATGCATAATTTGGTGATGAATGATCACTGGACATAAAGCTGTGTTAAGCTTTTTTTTCCAATATGTGTATTATGTGTTTCCTCTTTGGAGAGGAAAACTTCAAATGCATAAACCATCCGTAAAAGTGGGGCTTTTATTTTGATTTTAGGAGAGGTGAAAGTGGGTAGGGCATGACTAGAGATGTTCACACTATTGATTGGTGATAACTGATCACAGTTTTCAGACATTAAGCTATGTGTAGCTTTTTCAAGCATTTTAGACTGTACCCATGACATCTGTGTTTCCCTTAAAATTTACCTTAAAAAGCATCTGAACCCAAGATTTTTGAGTAACTTCAATGGGGACTAAAGACTAACAAGACAGATAACAATAAATCTTTTTTTTTTTTTAATTTAGGCTGTTTAGTTTTTCATAGAAGTGCCAGATCCAATGAAACAGGTAACCAATAACCTTAGCTCCGCACCCCATTTTATCAACTCTACGCTTCTACAACCCGTGGATTCCCACAGGTCACTGCACTAGGAGACTCTATACAACGGATGGAGGAGTCATGACCTGCCCGTTGACATGACCCACTGATTTCTGAATTGCTGTTTTGAAACCAGGAGTTTGTGACTTCTTACCATGTTGGTGAGTGGTCAGAGGTGAGTTACTGGTAAGTGCTAGCTTACTGACTCATTATATTGGTAAACTTTATCAAGCATTGCAAAACAAAGTAATTTCCACTATCAAGACTGATTGTGAAACCTTTTACAGGCAAGTGAACTGTCATTCAGACCCATTAATCAAAGCCTGATGGCGGACATCATTCTATCAACCCAAAGCTTTTATGAACAGAAGAAACATGTAAAGTGAACCTCTTGATCATTTATTAGCAGTTCCCAAAAAGATCAGAATGGGTCCTGGAACAAAATTTTTGACTTAGTATTTTTTAGAGAAGTTTAATGTTTCAAGGGATCCAGGGCTTTTTGGAGCTAATCCCAGTGGCTGTCAGTGGTATTACCACATTAAGATATTTCCACACTGGCTTCATTTTAGAGTTGAGGTCTCTGATCCTTCGTATTGCCTCACAGTTTTTGGTTTGTATATCGTGGATTCTTCTCTGTCTGATGATTAGACCCTGCCCTTTTCTGCCTTTTTACCTACACGTTCACACAGTAATAAATTAAATTAAATTATCTGTGTTTGACTTCATTTCCCACTCCCTGTCTTGCTAAATCAGGACCATTTATTTGCTGTGGTACATGTAGGCCATAAACATAAATAAAGTAACATCTTTTACCAATCTATCTGTTTATTAAAGTAATGAACCCATTAATATCTGGTGCCAGTTCTTAGTCTTAAAGGAACTCAAATTGGATTAGTCTTATAGAGTTAAATCAAACAGACTGCCACAATGTAATGGATGAATTAAAGTATGGATTTCTGTTTCTATGCTACATCATGCTATACTGAGGTTTGAAAGCTGCTAAAAACATCAACAATGCAGTTATTATATGGTCGCCAAGCTCAGAGGTTATGGCAAATATTTCATCATATGAGCAGCATGTGAGAACTTCCTTTTATGACATTTAATCAGACAAAAACAATGTGACTTCCTATTTCACTTTTTGACACCTTGGTCCTTCTTCCTCTCTTCCTTAATTAGCCCTATTGATAAAAGTGTGGTATCAACATTAGTGCTTGAGTTAATTTGTGAAGATGTGTGGTCTCAAATACAAAAGATAAACTGTTGAATGACATAAGCAGATCACCAGGAGGTGTGTCTTTTAAAATGGAAATTTTTCAGCATTTTTTCACCAGTTTTACAGATTTTACCATAAAAAAGTGAATAGGCTATTAAGAGGGGGGAAAAAATCAAGAGACGTCTAAATAAAACTTTTCAGAGAAGCCACTTCCTCTTATTTCAGACATTTACACAAAATGAAAGCAGTTCTGTCTTACGCCTGGTGTTTTTTTTTTGTTTGTTTTTTTTACCTTATATACAACAAAATCACAGCTTTGACCCAAGTGCACAAGCAAACATATGCAACAGCGCCCTCTTGTGGTAAACAGGTATATGAAAAAGAAAGCTAGATGGAATGTGTGCGTCAAACATAACATAAAAAGTTAATGGAGATTCATTAATAAATTAAATATTGGAGCAACAAGACAGCTTTCCTCTTGACCCTTTTTTTAAAGCAGGTGACTGTGTGAAAATCTGACATTTATAAATACAGATGAACTGCTTTAGATCTTTACTTTACCCATATGTTATGAATTTTTGTAATGTGTATGAAGTGTCAGCAGTTAAACAGAAACATCTACCAAACCTCTGATGTCTTTTTTCCTTCTTCTTTCATTGACTGCTTTTTGTTTTTGTTTCAAAAATATTTTTTCACTGATGTGATGGTTTTATACAACAAAAACTTTTCATTTTCAATAATAGCTACCTGTCATACACATATGTCTTATACCTATGCAGTAAGTCAAACCCAAAATGATAAAAAGATGGCCAAAATCTGTCATGCCAAACTCAGTTCTTCAGAATTGTAGTCTGCAAACCACTGGGTGATATGAAAATACTCTGTACTCTGAATCAGTCCAGAGGTATTTGGACAGTGACAATTTTGATTCTGTACACCTCCACAGTGCACTGAAATAAAACCATCAAAATGTGATTACAGAGTGGACTTTCTGCTTTAATTCATGGGGTTTACAAAGATATTGCATCAACCATTTTAGAATATCTCCTTCCTACACTTAAGTTTTATCAGAGTTCCTACTTCCTAGCCAGTCTAGTCCTTAAAACAGATGAAATAATTATTGTTGGAGACTTCAGTATTCGTGTAGATGATGACAATGATAACCTCAGTAATACATTTATGTCATTACTAGACTCAATAGGCTTCAGTTAGTGTGTAGCTACATATATAAAAGCTCTGAAACATGCTAATAATGAAAAGAAGAAAAGACATATATATTCTTAATGTCCAAACATTTATGTACTTATGTGAAAGAGCCTTTAGTTCCATACAATCCATCTAGAGCCCTACGCTGTCAATATGCAGGCCTACTGGTGGTTCCTAGAATCTCCAGAATTATCACATAGAGGTAGAGCCCCCAGTTATCAAGCTCCATAATTGTGGAACCATCTTCCTACCTCGGTCCAGGAGGCAGACACCTTCTGTATGTTTAAGAGCAAGCTAAAAACTTTCCTTTTTGATGAAGCTTATACGTAGTTCAGGCGGCTCAGGCTGCTTTTAGTTATGTTGCTACAGGCTGAGACTGCTGGGAATTCATGATACATTGAGCTCTTCTCTGCTCGTCCTACTGTCTGTCCTCCCATCTGCTCCTCCTCTTCTCTGACCGTCTCTCTCCTAATCTTCTCCTCGATTCACTCAACGGCAAATACATGTTACTGACTTGACTTCTTCCCCAGAGTCTCTGGGCTTTATCGCCTCACAGGTTCTCTCTGGACCTGTTGCTGTGCTCCATCTTCTCTCCTGCCGTCATTGTCATTATAGTCAATAAACAGTGAGTGATATTAAACCAAAGCTTTTTGAAATTGTCAAAATGGACACAGTGACTAACTAAATCTAAATCTGAGATTTCTTTCAGAAAAAGAAAAAAAAAAAAAACTAAATTAAATGACCATTCAGGGAATATGATTTTGAGTCTGGAGGAGCAGCAGGACTTGTGTGTGTGTGTGTGTGTGTGTGTGTGTGTGTGTGTGTGTGTGTGTGTGTGTGTGTGTGTGTGTGTGTGTGTGTATTTTTTTGTTTGTTTGTTTTGTTTTGCTTTTTGTTTTTGTTTTGTTTTTTTTATTTTTTGTCAAGTTTATTGTTGAAGAAAACACTTTTACTTCTGATGCAGTATTTTCCTGCTCAGTGTGACTAGACTCTACTGGCCCTTAGCTCTCATTTTTTACCCCTGTATGTGTATCATTCCCTGAGTGTATTTGGTCATTAGTGTGACACTGCATGAAACATCTTCTGCAGTGTGACTTCAACAGGAACCACTGAAAATACTGAAGGGATGCTTGTCTCGATTCTTGGTATGTGACTGTTTGAGCAGTGAAGGAGACACATTTTCTTTCAGAAGTGGCTGAAGGCAGTTGAACATTAAATTGAGTCTTTCTGGCCAGTCAGTGGTCACCTTATGATACCTCCCAAAGGCTGTATGTTTACATTTCAAGTGGGTCATGACTGATTTTTTTTTTTAGCATTTGGGTTATTATGATATTTGCAATTATAACACTGATGTGAATCTAAAAAGCTGGTGTATATTGTATTTGTTGCACTGATGAGAAGAAGAATGATGAACACCTGTTACATAAATATACCTAAATACCTATATTTTATCTCATAACATAATTACTCAAATATTTAAGATGTGTACATGTCCAATAACTCATGGATGAAAGTTTTTTATTGATGTGTATATTCATCAAGTTATTATTTATCAAGTTTATATTTCTTTGAAATATGCATATGTGCATGGTGTATTTACCTAATCAGGGTATTTCTAACTTCAACTTAACCAGGAGATTAAAGATCTTTTTCTGGCCATTAAAGAGAATGGTTTGAAAAAGATCTTTAAACTCATTGAGAAAATATCCAGCGAGTGGCAGTTCTCTGATGGAAAAATCTTTCTTGATGCCTGTAGTCAACGGAGAGTGTCTGAACCAGTTTGAGCTGTAAGAGAGGCAGTAACTCAAGTAACCACTGGTTATAATCTACATATGAAAAAGGAACACTGAATGCACAACACATTGAACCTTGAAGCAACTGAGACACAGCAGCAGTAGAAGACCATGCAGGACAACACTCCTGCTAGATAAGAACAGCAAACTGAGGCTACAGTTGGCACAGTCTCAGCAATATCAGACAATAGAAGATTGAAAAAGCATTGTGTCGGATGGGTAAGAATTTAGCATAAACAACATGAATGCAGGCGTCCATCCACCCTTGTATTGATGGTTCAAGCCGGTGGTATATTTTTGTGGCACATGTTGTCTCTCATTACCAACTGACCACTGTTTGAACACCACAGCCAACTTTGAGTAGTGTTATTGATTATGTCCATCCCTTCATATCCACAATCCATCTATCATGTATTGATGGCTTCCTCCAGCCGGACAATGGACTATGTCACATTGTCATTGGCTTCAGTTACAGCCCTAAAATGATACTCAAAGTACTCCACAAGTGACAGTATGCTATTCCAAAACTCATTTCATTTAAATCTAAGACTTTTTTATTCAGTTTATCATAAACATTCAAACATATTTGGTGATATAGTTTAGGAAATGCTTGAGTAAGGTGGAGCCTTAAAATGAGTAAATACTTATTTACATTCCGCCTCTGCCAGTTAAGGAACTTTTTTGGCTACCATTCAGTTCATTTTAGCTATAACGTCATGTCTTCTGTTTTCACTTTGGATGTGTAAATCTACCTAAGTTTTAATGTACCAGCTTTAGTCTCCATTGTTATTCAGCTGGGCTTCTAATTTATGGCTAAACTTTATGTGAAGGATAGATGATCAGAAGTTAGGAGAATTATCAGAAGTCATTTGTTTGACCTGAGTAATGACCAGACTTGTCTTAAATGGCTTTTAGCAGTGACTCAACACAACCTTTTTTATATTCAAAACAGAAACTAAAGGTTTGCTTGAGACGTAAGGGTTAAAAGTTGCGACTTGCTTGTTGTTTTCAGATCTGTGACTTACATCCACCTCTTCTGTCCTCTCTAAACCTGTCCTTATCCATCATATTTCATAGATTGCATTTATTTGCAGCTAATTCATAACTTCTTGAGACTCTGCCCCTGGCCCTGGGTTAGATTTAGGTGGCACTGGCAGATCCATGCACACCAGTGGCTACGTGGGTGATACAGCTTCACCTTTTTGTCCAAATATGGGCACATTTTGCTACCAAACCCTGATACAAATTTGCCATTGAATTGTTGTAAATCAAGGTGTGAAAGTCACAAAGTGTGATGTTCTTACTACTTCTGTGTACATGTTTGTTCATGAATATACTGTGTGTGCTTGTGATGTGCATGCAAATGCCCCCAGGATGTGGAAAGTTAACTTCCTCTTGACACATGAAAATGTTTGTCCACAGACACACACACACACACACACATATATATATATATATATATATATATATACACACACACACAAACACAGGGAAAGACAGAAATGTTGGTGATGTGGTGAGGGACAGAGACAGACAGAAAGACAGACAAGTGGTCTCCTTTTCTCTGGAATTTTCTTATTCAATTGTTCCTCAGCTTGTTGTCTTATTTAGGTTGGATAGGAGTCCAGAGAAGTGTGTGTGCATAGGCAGCTGACCCTGGCGTGAACAGGGCCACTGTGCAAGGCCACAGAGAGGCCATTCTTCAGTTTGACACTAGCACTCTCATACACTGCACACTCACAGCCTCCTCTTTTTCCCCTTCTCTCCAACTCTTGATTTGTCACATTCACACACATACAGAGGGAGCAAGAGAGCCACCTCTCTCTCTCTCTCTCTCTCTCTCTCTGTGAGGCTCTCACACACACACACACACACACACACACACACACACACACACACACACACACACACACACATACACTGACAAACACAACTCTAGCAGTCCTTCTTGATTCTTCCAACACACACCCGATGAGTATGTCCCACCACATAATGACCCTTATTTCACCATGCTGACTGTGAGTCACAGCCTCTGTCAGCAGACTGGAATGTCAAGCTCCATCTTTCCAGTATATTTGAAACTTAAAAACATATCTATAACCACAGTTATTATAGTTACAGTGACATTTTCAATAGTTTTTATTCAGTCTCTAAGTTTGTATTTGGACAAGTTATGTATGTATTTATTTTGAGTAATTGACTACCTTACTTTTCATTTTTGTTTCAGTGTTATTACAGGTATTTTTAGGAAAGTCTTCATTCATAGAGGCTGAAAAGGGTATGATAAAAGAATACGTGACATCAAATATCAATCACAAACAACTGTTTATTGACGGTCCATTACCGTATCACTTTGAGCTGATTTTACCTGCATATCTGTTTCAATTTAGTTTATACTGTATTTTTCAGTAGATATTTTATTTAGTTTGTTTCTATTTTCAGAAACAGTTTCAAGTTTGATATGCAAATTGCACATGCTTGTTCACTTATATGAATTTTCATCAACATTAGAGCCAAGGGAAATGGCGCAGGTACATTTTAGGGTAAACATTTGGGTATTCTTTAACTACAGTCAGACTATTATCAAATGAATAATTTTACAAACACTGCTTAGTGTTGGTAGTTTAGAAATTCAGGGGTTAGGTTACATGAATGGATATTAACAGACTTTTTAAAATGATGACATACACCTGTATTTGCTGACCCCAATTGATCATGCCCTGTCATATAATGGTTTCAGAACTTGGACATCAGACTTGACTACCAGCTGTTCATTCAATATGCTGAATAACAGGCAATTCCATCTTAGTTATCTCTGCAAACAGCTGTTCTACACTTAAAATCTGCATTTCATCATGCTACAACTACATTCACAATCACAGCAGAAGCTATTGGGACAATCCAGCATATTTATGAATTCCAAATGCAAAAGAAAGTTTTTGTAAAGCACACCACCTGTTGTGTTATGAATTAGTGTACCCATGGGATTAAACACAATTTAAAGCACATATAATACACAGGTTCTTGTTCCTTTCGAAATCAAAGGAAAAACAGGCAGTGAGATGAAAAACTTACAGGAGTTACTGTTAAAGAATAAGTTTAGCATGTAATAGTGCTACTGATATGACAAAGTTTCAGCTTTCATACAGCCCTATATGTCAATACTGATCTTAGGGTTTAAGATGCAATAACAGCTAATACCTCTTAATAATTCACATCTATTAAAACAATACCAAAAAATGCAGTTTAATGATATTGTGAAATAACCTCGGATTATGGGTGTTGTTGCTTTTCACCACCATTGTTGGTAATGCATTAATGTTTAATTCATCTTACATTTTCTGATGTATATTAGGTGAAGATTAGCCAACATAATTTTAAGTTTTATGTCAACATTAGGTGAGTGAACTTTTTTAAAGGGAATTTATAGCTATCAACATGATGTCAACGTATACATTAGCTTGTAAACTTGACTTACTATATTAAAAATGGCAAATACTAACACTGCAGTATGCCCACATACTGCTCATGTCTAAGTAGCCAAGGGATGTGATTTCCACTGATTACCTGATGTTTTATCCAGTGTTTTCTGCATAATGTTAAAACTGACGTAACTGACAGCTGACTAAAAATTAATAATATTTCAAATTTCTGATTTTGACAATTATTTGAAACATTTAACAAAGGCTACTGTAGGGAGTGTATGTAAGAATTATGATCTAAGTAATCATTAATGGCCCTGAATGTAACCAGACATTAAGGAATCATGTTCACCTCAAAAAATGATATCACTGACAGTAGTAGTCCAGCCAGAATACTTGCATTTGAAAGCCAAGTGGCATTCTACAAGTAATGTTTATGTTGTCATTTTGTGTTTTGGCCTACCCCCTATCTCCCATTCACAAAGTCAGAAGTGTTTGGGCATCCAGGGTGCCAGTTCCCACTGAGCTGCATCTTGGAACATTTCTGATCACAAATGTCTGACATTACTAAACCTAAAAAGCCTCTTATTACTCCCAAATATGTCGTGACAAAGTGAGAAAAAAAAGGACAATGTATAGGAGATGTTTTTGAAACATGGAGATGGCTAAAAGCGGAGAAGAATTTGAAAGCCAATGCCAGTTCTCCTGTGGTGTCCTGTGGGCCAGGCCCACGGTGTCACCACCTGGTAAGACCCACAGAGAGTCAGGCCCGCGGTCTCATCGGACTGTGGTCCATTCACCTAGGCCTGGGCCACGGTCTCACTGCCCATTGACAGCCACCGGGTGAAGAGACTGAAGCCCGGGCCTGGGTGAAGAGACCAGGTCTGTACTTATACCAGTGTAGGACTTGTTGATTGCCATGGTAGCTCTTTGAAGTAAATGCTCATTCTGGATCTGGCAGCCCCTAGTCTGGGGGAAGGGGGAGGGGACACCATGCTTTACAGTATTTTGAATGTGATTGCAAAAATACCAGTTTTGGACACAATCCTACATAGGACTCCTTTAAGTCAACAAAACATATAACATGAACAAACCTGACAATTCAATTTACTAGTGCCTGGTTGTCATTGGTGGTTATAACTAGTTTAATGTGGAAAGGTTAAATATTGTACCTTTAAAGGATGAGGAGTTATACCAGTGTTTTTCATCCTGGGGTCGCCTGGAATTGAAATGGAGTCGCCTGAAAATTCTAGTAATTGATCTAAATTTTAATGAAAACTTACTAATAAAAATATATGGTGAGTTGAGAGGACAACCATAATACATAAAAGACATGACAAACTGTGAAGCTGAAACTGAAGCACTGTGGTACTTTCAAATGTTCATTGTGGTCGGTTTCAGATGCTGCAGCCCTTTCATATTTCATAGCTCGAGTTATTGTTTATTCAGTATTAATTTGCAAAGAGAGTAAATACAAGCTGGACTGACTGTACATATCCCGACAAAGGAAAACAAAATTCTCTCTTTGTGCAGTAATCTACACCTGGCTTTACTGCCTCCGTCCATAATAATATAGATTATATAGACTAAATGTTGTTTAAAATAAAAGTTTATTGCAACATAGTATAGCAAACTCGGACATGATCTAAAACTAATTAATTTTAGAAAAAAAAAAAAAGTTTTGAATGTCTGGGGTCGCCAGAAATTTGTGATGTTAAAATGGGGTCACAAGCCAGTTATACACATAATGTTCAATTCAAGAAGAGAAGAGCCATTCCATTTTTTTAAATTTATTTTTAAATAATGTCTTTTATCCTTTTGTGATTTTTAATGTCTTTTATTCTTCTGTGATTTTTTTTATGCCTCTGTAAGGCACTTTGTGTATGAATAGTGCTATACAAATAAACTTACCTTGCCTTTCAAAAAAAGCTCCTCATAATGGTAGCTGTTTGGTTTGGTACTGATGAAACTTAAAGGTATTAATATGGCAGTTTGGTAGTTATACGTGTCACTTACTGTCAGAGAGCATGTTTCAAGTGGATACAACAAACAGGATAGCCTACTGAGAAATTCCCCACAGCCACTTAGCCAACAGGCAACAACGCAAACACACGTGAGATCGTCAACTTTCATCAGCTGCGACAAGGACAGGAACAGAGAAATAAATCTCAGGAGTCACCACTGTTTTTCTGGACGAATGTTTAGTTTTCTGTAGGTCGCACTTTGACAAACCCATAGTGTAGTGTTAAGTACAATGCTGTGAACTAAACCGGAAGTACCATAAAGAAGCTTCGGATTAACATGGCAGAAGTAAAGGCCCATTACTTTATAACTTTACATGTGAATGTGCGCGGAAAAGACAGTTTGGAGTATCTTATCAAGTTTAAGTAAATTGTAATAAGGTAAACAAATAAACAAAACCCCCCTTCTATTTAAATGGTGAGTAATGAACTCCCTTATTTTGAAAGCCTTCTCCGGAAAAGGTGTTTTTACTGAGTAATTGACGCTGCTAGCTAAAGTTCAGAAGGAGTCGAGTCGGGGAAAGCCGTTAGTTTGTAGCGGAGAAACTTTGAGCTGTCCATGTCTAGTTTACAGATATTAACACGCTGACAAAACTTGACAGCAATGTCGAGAGAAAACACCACACGAAGTTTGGAGAGTATAGACCTCGCTTCTTTGAGGGTGAGTTGGAGGGGCGTTATCTCCCTTTTTTTTGGATGAAATGTTAACGGTAAACATTGCAGGATGTGGTGGGTGTTGCTTGAAAACTTACTGTTACTTTAAAGCGAATTAGACAGTCCAAAAAGACAAGACATAAACACGACTGCTCAGACTTAATTTAGGAATGTTCAACAAACTTCTTATTGAGTATGTAGCGTATAGAGTGTGGTCTACGCTGGAACACTTGGCTTTTTGTCTGCGCTGTTCTCTGTCCGGTGTAAGTTTACAAGCTGAGGTGTTTACATCCACTTCACTTTGGCTAATTTGACGAAAAAGTGAAACTGCAACGAGTGGTGGACAGAACAGCAACTGGCCAAAATAACGATTTTTTTTGTATTGGATAATGGAATGAAAAATATGGCCTACAATTAGAGAAACATTTGCGTGATCTTAAATCACTTCATCCCAATACTCATCTCAGTTGACACCGGCTTAGTCACATCTCAACTCTTTTTATGACACTTTCATGACACTGGTAATGCTGTTCCTGTAGGAAATGACAATGTCTGGGTGAGTCAGGAGGCTTTACACCATTCTTGTACGTCCATTTGGGCAATATAAGGACTGGTCAGTACAGCCACTGACTTGTAAAATGATTAAACCCCAAGCAATATTCATCTACATTAACGGTCCCACTTCCCCAGACCATATATCTGAAGAGAAATGCATTGTTCGTCTCCATACAGCGTTTACCATATAGAGCAGTTATCGTTTTCTTTACACTTCTTGCATTATGAACAAAGTCACAGGTGTGAAACATACGGCCAAAACCTGCCTCATAAAGGGTCCAATCCGGACTGTGGAATGAGTTTCTGAAATGAAAAAAATATGGAAAAGATATAAAATCATTGGTGTCAAAATCATTTTAGTGCAGTGGTCGCATGCAGACCTATTCCATCTCAAGTGGGTCAGATCAGTAAAATACTATCATAATAACTTATGAATAATGACAACTGCAAATGTTTCTGTTTGTTTTAGTGTAAAAAGAAGTACAATTAGCTGATAATATTTTCATTTTCAAAGTATCCTTTCGCTAAAATGTGAATAACATGAACAAACATGAACCTGGAATGTCTTAAGAGAACTAAGTGCAATTTTGACAATATTATCTCTGGTACTAGGCCTAAATGCTTTGTACCTGTGTAGATCCACCGTGAAATGTAAGCTGTATTGTATGTGTAAATGATAGGCTGCGGCATAATATTGTTAAACTTGAACTTATTTTTCTTAAGCTATTTAAAGCTGTTCATGTTATTTACATTTTAAGGAAACTTTGTAGACGTAAACATTTTCATAATGTAACTTTTATTAAATTTTACTATTATATTACGAATTCAGCCCACTTTCGATCCTATTGGGCTGTATGGCCCCTGGACTAATATGAGTTTGACTCATCTAAGTTGAAATGTACCCTCTTCTCTTTTTTATTGCTGTTGCCTGCTCAGCTCTGTATGACTCCTCTCAGCAGCTTATCATCACTTCCAATTGAAATGTTTTCCTTTTTTCCACCTTGATATCTTTTGCTGTAGGATCCAGCAGGTATCTTTGAACTGGTGGAGGTGGTTGGCAATGGAACATATGGTCAGGTGTACAAAGTGAGTACTCCTATGTTGTTACATTTTTACACCTCATACTGGTGCGGGAGGTGTCTCTTGTGTACATATTAATGTATGTGGAAGTGTCCTGCTGTAAATTGAACAAAGAACACCCTCTCTCTCTCTCTCTCTCTCTCTCTCTCTCTCACACACACACACACACACACACACACACACACACACACACAC
>JAPTYQ010000002.1:816157-831643 GCA_029814465.1 Ostorhinchus cyanosoma | reverse complement strand
CTATTAACTCAGCATCAGTACTCTGCTCTTGAACAAGTGTAAACCAAGGCTTTAAAAAATCAGTGCAAATAATATAGTGAACTATTTAAAAACAAAAATGCCTTCTACTCCCCAATCTCCTCCACACTTTGTTGCTCCACCTCCATCTACACACGCAGGTAAATTGGGAGACGCTAATGCTGGTGTGCTGGAAAATGCGGACCGGAGTTTAGGGAAACCACAGCAAAAACTGGAATGGACTATCTAAATCGCTGGGCTGAAAAATCCGGACCATATTAAAAAAAACTGGATCGGGAGTCTGGATCGGAATTTTTCCGTTCCGGCCGATCCGATACCGATACGCATTTTTTGCAAATATCAGTGGCCCATCCGATCCAAATATCGGATCGGGACAACCCTAGCGACTGGACTACAAACAGCAGTGGAACAAGGATGTTCTCTGTATTTAAATACCCAATAGGCCCAATGATGCATTACAATGCATCTGTGTTTGTACATTGTTTTAACGTTAATAATAAAATTCTGCTATTCAAGAAAATTCATAATGCTTTTGAATTTTTTCTGTGCTCCTCAATATTTTCATTTGGGTGCACCTGTGCTCCTAGTGAAAAAGCCAAGAATGCAGCGCTGCACTTAGAGCTGGAAAAATATTTGAGCCCTTTAATGTCTGATTAATGTTTTTAATCTTACAAGTATTGTTTAACTTATTTTGCACACAGATCATGTAAGGGGTTTTCTAAAATCCAAGTCCATTGATCAATAAACCCTATTAGCCACCTCTTCATGAAAGACAGGGAGTATTGACACTTGGAAAATTTAGATAAAAAGTACATCTATATTAATGCTTGATGTAAACAGGAATATTAAAAAATACACCAGGTTAGTTCCACATCCAATTTATAACATTACTTACTGAAGAATCTCTTTAATAGCCAAACAAAACCAGTGAAGTGTTTGTCTGCTTTTTGACAATGAATCTGTCCATTAACTTGTCAGAACTCCAGTCATCTTGAACCAGACAGACGCTTTAAGTAATATGTGTGTGTATATGAGTCCCATTCACACAGTCTATGTCTATGTTTTTCATTTAAACTGTTGGTATTGTCTAGCTTAATTATAGTTTGATTTGGAGAATTTCATTTATTTATTGTTTGCTGTTGCCATTGTTGACAAGCTGTCAAGGGAGACTAAAACAATAGACTGAAAGATAGGAAAATGGTAATAGAAATATTTTAAAAAAGCTCAATCAGTAAGATCAGACCTCACATTAACTTCCTGAAGGCTCTTGATTATCATAACCCTAAGACATCCACTAACAGAAAGCTCACCATCTTGTTTTGCCTGTGACTCTGATAACTGTAATTCACAGCTGGTGTAGCCTGTAAAAAGTCAGCCTACATTTAGAAATATTCCTTACGTATTTGGGCCACAGATTACCTACTGTCCCTTGAACATTACTGTTTTTTTTTTTTCATGTTCCTTTCTGCAATCTGTGTCACAGTAGGTTGTAACTTTTTTTTCTTCCTTGATTTAATGTAATTAGTTTCATGTGGAATATGTTGTGAGCTCACCCTCATATTCATTTTATTTCACCAGGGTCGTCATGTCAAGACGGGCCAACTGGCAGCTATCAAAGTCATGGAAGTCACAGAGGTATGAGTACATTATGTAAAATCTCTCTCACTGTTCTGTCTCCGTTCTTCTTAAGGTCGTCATTTTAAACTAAACACTTAACACTGTGCACTAATGTACTGTATGTTCACAAATAAATGAGTGGCTCTGTATCCTCCTTAAACAAAAACGTACATTTGCAAAATTGTGATCAATGTATTGAAAAGGTAGGAGGACAAAGAAAGATGGGTTTTAGGTAACCCACTTTCAGGGAAATATAGACAGAGTAGTCATAAAACAGCTGATGAAAAGGGTAGACAGAAAACAAAGCAGTGTCACAAATTTGTCTACATGGAAATGAACAGACTGCTGTTTCGTTTTAAGCCATCAGGAAATGCTAACACATTTTCCTAATATGTAGCACTCTTTCTCTTTTTAACTTTTTCCTCCTGTTAGAAACTTAAGAAGTAGAAAAATGCACTGTGATGTGACCCCTTTCCTTTGAAAGCTGTAGATTGGTTTTAAGCCTTGAGTTTGGTCATCTTTGCTTTTTGGAGAAGTGGCAATACTTTGGCAACAACTTGGAACTGGGGAAGAGTAACATGTGATAGCTGAGCTAAAGCCAAGGCCAACTTACTGAAAACAGTAACCTCACTGCTAAAATCCTAATAGCACAACAATTTACTAAAGGACCATCAGTACACTTATTGCTGTCCAAATAAATGACCAGAATGGATCCCCAGAAAAAGTTGACAGCATTTTTAAACAGAAATTGACTTGAATAGAAATCAGAAGATAGTATGGCCCAGCATTACACTATTTATTACTTTTGCAGATTACATATGTCAGTATTTTACAGTTCAATAGCCAACTAAATGACCCTTTTAGTTCCTGCATTTCTCTACTTTTTCCTCTCTCAGTTCACGTATTCCTTGTTCCTTATACAGGTAGTGGAAACATCAGGTAAATAAATAAATCTGTCACCCTCCCCAACTCTCTCCCTTTCTCTAAAGCACACACAAAACAATCATCAAACACACACAAAAAAAACAACTTTCATATATCGGTTGCCCTACAAAATGAAATTACATGAAATGCTCTCTTCTCCCATACTCTTCTACAGGTCCCACCAATATCTCTGTTTTGACCTCGAAGTTGTTTTTTTATTAGATTCCATGTGAAGATATTAAAGCTGTGTTCACATTATAGTTTTGAAGCCACATTCTCAGAGAGTTTGGGTGATATAAGGTATTAATAAAACTCATGATGCTGTAAATCAGATTTTGCTTGGGCTTTACAGATGTAGAGCAACAGCGAATGGACCAGTAAAAGTATGTCACAGGCTCGCCATAATGCAGCACAGCAGCATTTGACCACAGTGTTTTGAATGCGGTCGAATAGAATCCTTTCTTCCCTGGGATGTTCTGTCTCAGAGGAATGCACCAGTCCAGTTTGTGTAAATTAGGAATACACCAAACTTCTGTAAGGGTTTTTTCCCCCACATTTTGCAACCTTGCAGGCCGCACTGGTTTCTCTTTTGCTCTTGATGGGATTCAGTCTTCTGTGTTGTGGCAGACAAAATTTAACAGGAAATGCTTGGTTATTATCTCCCTCCTCTCTTAGATGCTCACACACACACACACACACACACACACACACACACACACACACAGACTGCAGACACAGGCAGGAGGCTTTGTGTTTCAGATGGAGGTGAAAGTTCAAACTCTGCCTTGTCATTTTCTCTCCTCCTGTCCTGCCGAGATTTAAAGGGGGTCAGTGACTGGGAGAAGCGTTTTGTAGTTTCCTCTTGTAACTCCTCCTAACTGCCTTGCACAACCCTCTACCCTCTTTTCTTTTTATTCTTCTTCTTCCTTTTCTTCTTCTTGTTCTGTAGATTTAGAGGTTCAGTGAATCAGAGAAAGTCTCAAGTCATTTTGGGGATTTATAGTAAGTAAACAAGAAAAAAAATCTGCTGCACTCTTGTTTCCTTCTGCTCTATCTTTGTGTTCATACATCTCAAAACACTGGCCAACCTTAGTCATTTTGTTGGTAGTTGAATTACGGTCCAATAGCTAGGTGAAAGGTTATTTAGGGGTTATGGTCAGTCTGATTGGAGCTGCTATCTGTCTGGAAGTATACGTGTTTGTGTTGTATGGTCTCCAAGAATCTGAGCTATAAAGGGAAACATGTAGATAAGTCTTAGCATACACGCAGGATTAAACATCACCCTTCTATACTATGAGGCAAAGTGTCATAAATTTCTTTAAAAGAAGAAAAACAGGAATTGAGGATAGAGATCTGGGAGAGTTGCTCTCAAAGAAGAAGTTCGACATTTGATAGTATTCAATACTTTGTATGGTTAAAAGGCACTTGATATTTTCATCATAGCACTCCTTTGTCATGTTCAGGAGGAAGAGGAGGAGATAAAGCTGGAGATCAACATGTTGAAGAGTTACTCTCACCACAGAAATATCGCCACTTATTATGGAGCTTTTATTAAGAAAGGTCCTGCTGGACAGGACCACCAACTCTGGGTTTGTAAACCATCCATCTTCCTTTTCTAACAGTACAAATGAGTAATATTTCATTAAGTAGCTACAACCTCTCTAGGTTGATCTTGTTTTAAATGATATTGTAGCGCTATATTGCAATGCGTATTTCATATTTTTGTGTTTAACTGATGTGCTTATCTGTCTATGTAGCTGGTGATGGAGTATTGTGGAGCTGGCTCTGTCACAGACTTAGTGAAAAAGACAAAAGGAAACTGCCTGAAGGAAGACTGGATTGCTTACATCTGTCGAGAGGTGCTCAGGGTAAGTTTAAAATGACATAAATCCATCCATCCGTTTTCTTTGCTTATCTGGGGTCAGGTCGAGTAGACAACAGTCTACGCAGGGATTCCCAGACTTCCCTCTCCTCAGATGCCTCGTCTCGTTCTTCTGGGGGGAACCCAAGGCATTCCCAGGCCAGTCAAGAGACATACTTTCTCCAGCATGTCCTAGGTCTTCCTCAAGGCCTCCTCCTTGAGGGTACCCGAAAGGAGGTGTCCAGGAGGCATCCGAAATAGATGGCCGAGCCACCGCAGCTGACCCCTCTTGATGCAGAGGGGCACAGCTCCTCCCTGGTGACTGAGCTCTTCACCCTATCACTAAGGGTGTGCCCAGCCACCCTACGCAGAAAACTCATTTCGACCGCTCGCAACCAGCATCTTGTCCTTTCGGTCATGAACTTTGGGTCATGACCATAGGTGAGACGAGGAATGTAGATTGATCGGTAAATCGAGAGCTTCACCTTTCACTTCAGCTCCTTCTTCATCACAACAGACCGATACAACAACTGCATCACTGCAGATGCTGTACCAGTCTGCCTGTCAATCTCACATTCCATCCTTCCCTCAGTCGTAGACTGTAGACCCTGAAATACTTGAACTCCTTCATTTGGCATTTGGAGCAAGGCCTCTCCACCGATCCAGAGAAGGCAAACCACATTTTCCTGGTTGAGAACCATTACCTTGGATTTGGAGGTGCTGATCCTCATCCCACTCACTTCGCACTTGGCTGCAAACTGCCCCAGTGCACGCTGAAGGTTCAGGTTTGATGAGGCCAAAAGCACAAGATGAAAGAGATGAAATCCCATGGCCCCCAAACCGGACCCCTCCAACCCCTGGCTGCACCTAGAAATTCTGTCCATAAAGATTGTGAACAGAACCAGTGACAAAGGGCAGCCCTGCCAAAGTACACCATGCACCTGAAACAGGTCTCACTTACTGCAAACCAACCTTGGTCATACAGGAACCGAACAACCCTTAGCAGAGGGCCCCGGACCACATACTCATGAAGCATCCCCCTCAAGATTCCATACCTTCTCCAAATCCACAAAACACATGTGGACTGGTTGGGCGAACCCTCGAGCACCCAGTGGAGAATGCAGACCTGGTCCAGTGTTCCCACGACTAAGACAAATACCAAATTTTTCCTCCTGAATTCGAGGTTTGACTATTGTTTGAATCCTCCTCTCCAGTACCCTGAAATAGACTTTCCCCAGGAGGCTGAGGAGCATGATCCCCCGATAGTTGGAGCACACCCTCCAGTGCCTCTTCTTGAAAAGGGGGATGACCACCCTGGTCTGCCAATCCAGAGGCACTGTTACAGAGATGTATCAACCAAGACTGTCCCTGCTCATCCAGGGACTTAAGGTATGCAGAATGAATCTCATTCACCCCTGGTGCCCTGCCACCGAGGAGCTTGCCAACCATCTCAGTGACTTAAGCTTTGATGATGGATAAGTCCACCTCTGAGACCTCAGCCTCTGCTTCCTCCATGGAAGACCTGGTGGTGGGATTGAGGAGGAAGATGGGGTGTGTCGATCTCACTCTGGATGGTTCTGGTTCAAGAGGGACACAGAGGAAGTGTGAGGGAAAACTGAGAGGTACTCCCGGCATCAAACTTGAATCCTAGTGCAGAGGAGGTTCTACGAGGCAAGTCGCAGAAGTCGATCGTTGTAGGAATATTAACTTGGAGTCAGAGGAACAGTAAAGCACCAATGACACTCTGATCAATGCTCTGTCCAACAATCACGGAGCACCCCCCCTCCAGTGAGTACAAGCCACCAGCCATAATTGGAATAAAGATGAGGCAGAAGTTCGTTCTAAGCCACTGTACAAACCTGGTACTATTTGTGCCTGTTAATTTTTTCAGAGCAGATTCATCTATTTAGTGCTGAAAAGTCATATTTATTTCCTTTCTAATATCAATATTGATACCAATACTGATGTGTTAAATGGCTGCTGTAGTCAAATAATCAGGGTACAAATCAAAATTGTACTTTGGCATCTCTAAATGAATCTGAATCAATCAATTAATTGAATCGAATCGATATTGGATCGAATCGAATCAATTCAAATCGTGATTAATCGATTCAGAACCTTATGAATCAAAATCAAATCGATTATGGACATTGGCCATAATACCCAACCCTACTAGAAGGCATTCTCACTGTCGTGATGTATATATTAAGTGTACCCAACCAAATAATCTAGGTATGCAGCGCAGTGCGAGCAAGACAGAAGCGCATCAAAAGCTCATTGAGAAGTCACCTGCATGTTGACACAACAGAGGACCTTACCTTATTTAACAGAAAGCCCCTCTCTTGAATTATTTGACCCAACTGAATGTGCCAAAAACTGGCTGTCAGCCGGAAAGAGGTCACGTCGACCTAATTACAAATTCTGGCCTACTGATTATGACATGATTTTTGTTTAAACTTAGTCTGTAGTTTCATTTTCTTTCAATTAAATACAATTCAGTTAAGTTTTATGTTAGTTAGCCTGTAGAAAGAAACCTTGGGCAGATCCATGACTAAAGGGTGTAACCCAACTGCCAGCGTTCATGCAGGAAAATTACAGTCATAATTCTTTTGTTTTTTTGTATAAAGTTCATTCAAGTAAGTTGATGTTGGTGCGTGCAAGTTCTGCACTGTAATAAACGTTCAAAAGGAAAACCTACTTGTGCCTCTTGTGCCTCTAACTTAGGGTCACGTGTGCTCCTGAAAAAAAATAAGTACGCATAGAGCCCTGCCTACAGTATTGTTGTCTGACAGGAATGAATATTATTGTGTTCCCATGAACCCTCGAGCTCAGACAGAACAACCTGTTGATCAAAGCATTAAAGCTTCTTTAAGCCTTCTTTAAAATGATATTATTGGAGCGATGACTTTCAAAAGAACCAGTGCTATACTTATACGAGGGTCCAAACTGGGCGACTTAAGACGTCCTGAAAAAAATGTGTTAATTTACTATTACTAGACAGATGTTAATATGTATTGAACTGTAGTCAGTTGTAGCCAGTCTCTGTTTGCCTAAACATGTGATTACCATTAGTATATATGAAACTTTAAAGGGGAACTTTGCAGGGTTCTACCGTTTTGGTTCTTCTTCGCTGGTTGTGGTTGTTCTTTGCTAGTTTTCTAGCATTTTTCTCAGTGGAGCTCCCCCTACAGTTTTGTAGTACATATTTGCTGTCGTAAAACCCACCGTTCACTCTTCCCCTTCAATCGTGTGCTTTATTTTCAACGAAGCTGGCAATGAGACCGGAAAAAATAGTCATCAAATACGCTACTGGAGTGGGACAGAATGGGAAATTTTAGCTGGACATTGAAGTTTCAGACATTTGTTTTCACATTACGCTGTTATTTAGCTCTCCGGCTAACTTTTGTTAACTCGGTGCCAGTGGCAGCTAACCTCAGACCACTGGTCTCAGGCACACACAACTGGTGTTGTCATTGTGACCCATGTGTCTGAGAAGCCAGGGGGGAATGTACAGATAGAAAAGCGAGGCTTGGTCTGCAGCCCCACGCACCGCGCTGCTAACGTTAGCCACACAACTTATGAGCTAATTGGTGCTCTGAGGCTCAGTATGCCACTGCTAGCACCACGCCACTAATATTAGTTTGTAAACGAATGGTGACGCCCCGGTGTTCTACTAAACATCTTAGGAACTCTTCTGTTCCTGCTGTTGTGTGCTTTTCTAATGAGAATTTTATTTGAAATTGGGGTCTGAGTCCATAGTGATGCTGTGTTTTTTGTACTGTGTGATGGATGTTATGACACCATGGCATTTGGGGATTAATAAAGCTGCACAGCAGAAGAGCTAACAAGCTAACAAACATCAACAACTCCCACCGGTCACTGTGTCCTGGCCCTGTTAGCAATTAGCGCGCTATCATCCTGGTGCTAACAGTTACTGTACAACAGACAAGTATCATACAACAGCAGCTAAGATCAAACATCAAGGCTAGTTATTCTGCCAGTTGCTATTCTGATAAAATCAATTAGACACGGGTCATTTAATGAACTACATGCATCTGACAAAAACTAGATTCAACTGACAAAATTCTGTGTAGTAATAAAAACACACTCCTGAGGCAGACAAAGGGCAATCTAGTAAACTGAACAAACATACACTTACGGGACACAAACAGCCGGGATTACTGGTGAGTATGCTAACATCTGTACTAGCCAACAAGCATCCATGCATTGTTCATAAGATTTGTTAATAAACAAATAAACACTGCTACAACCAGTAGCATTATCCAGAGCAGAAATCTACTGAAACACACAGAGTCCAGAGGATTTATTGACCTGGCTCTGCCATTGTAAATGCCTGTGAAATGAAGGCATGGATGGCTTGTTGTTTACAGTTAGACAGTGGTACCTGGCTGAAGGTCTATTTGTGTGGTAGTGCCGCAAATCGCGACGTTTCTTGCGAGACACGAGATCTTGGATGAAATCTAGGTGCAGGGCCGGCACACAGAAGTTACAAGTGGCAGATTCGGCCCTAGAGGCACTAATGGGTCGACAGAGGGCTTCCATTCAACCCATAACAAGCCATTTAACTATCACAATGACTCTGAACCTGTTTACTTAAGGTAAAAATCCTGCAAAGTTCCCCTTTAAGATATTTTACCACTTTTTTCGATTTCAACCTGTGGTTTTAAATCAATTTCCAGATTTAAAGTTCATTCAGAGTAATAATAATATTTCTATAGCACTTTACATTATTGATCCATTATTCCTTCACTCTCACTTTCACACTCTGGTGGTGGTAAACTATGTTTGTAGCCACAGCTGTCTTGGGTAGCATGGCTGCCAACTTGCGCCACACAGCCCCTCTAACCACCACCATGCATTCATACACATTCATACACCAGTGTGAGTGACACTGGAGGCAAGGACACAACGGCACATGACTAGGACAGAGCGGGATTCAAACCACCAATCCTTCAGTTATTGGACAGCCCAGTCCTACCTCTTGAGCCATGACCACCCCTAATGTGACCTCATGATCTACCCATAGATTGTCAAATTACACAAAGGAACACTCTTGATCAAGCAAATCTGTGAAAGGCTTGTTTTACTGCTGGTGAAAACCAAGGTGGTAATTTGTGTGCAGAGACAGACTAAAGTAAGAGCTGCTGTTGTGTACTATATGTAACACAATGCTGGTTGTTGCTAAAACATCAAAGAGAAGGTCTCAAACCAGCTCTCTTCCTTCTTATGTTCGAGAATCGGTTTATCTCATGTTTTCCTTCTGCGACATGCCGGGAATAATTGATTTATTTTCCCATTTATGTACTTAAAAGCCCAGTTTACAACACATGCCTGTAAGATGTTATGGTTATCATTATGAGAGATCACAAGGTCCTGAGAAAGACCCCAGGATGTTTGCCCTACTTTTTTTGTTGGTATTTTTTGGCTCCTCTTTAAAAACCCACAAATGCAGACAAAACGTAAGAATGTCTTTACGATAGATGCAATATTTGACCATATGTATTGGAGGTTATATTTGGAAGAATCTGGACCAACACTAGGATTTTCTCTGCTTCTGTTAGCCATGCCGTCTCCTCATTGTTTCAGTATTGAAACAAACACACGCGTGCATGCACGTGCGCACACACACACACACACACACACACACACACACACAAACACAAACACACACACAGACACTCAGCATAGCATGGTGAAGTCATTGTCTAAAAAGAAACTGACTTCCTCCTGTTTATTTAACCTCCTTTTGAAGAAGCGAGAGTACAAACACACAGACGCCATCAAACTGTGCCACTGATTGGCTGTCTTTGCTATGAGCCCACTGTGCCACCAAAAGCAACAGTGTTGTACTGTTTATTCAGCATTCTAATAAAATAGTGCTCATAGTCTTTTGGGGGATTGTCAGTGACTTTATTTAGAGTAGTAGCGGTCATCTGACTTTGTGTTTATGCGTGTCTGTTTGTCTTCCAGGGTCTTTCCCATCTTCACTCCCATCATGTGATCCACAGAGACATTAAGGGACAAAATGTTTTGCTCACAGAGAATGCTGAAGTCAAACTGGGTATGACACATCCACACACGCGCTGTGGTTTCACATTCCTTCAGGCAGAACTGCAACAATCACACAGTCATACATGTATACACAAACCACACAAAGACACTGCACTGACCCATTATGTCTTCTGCAGATGTCTCAGGCGTCTCTTTTTGTGCTCGTACATGTTTTATGTTCCAGTTGACTTTGGAGTGTCTGCTCAGCTGGACAAGACAATTGGACGGAGGAACACCTTCATCGGTACTCCCTACTGGATGGCCCCAGAAGTCATTGCCTGTGATGAAAACCCTGAGGCCACATATGACTACAGGGTACTTAGTCACACATGCAAAGCCATAAATTTACACTTTTTAAAGCTATTCATATGGGGGTTTCTGCCACGTTGTTTTTCTTGCTGATCCAGAAAAAATATATTTTACTGGACAAATGTGAAACTTAGTGGTCACTTTTCAGTAACAAATGCAAATATAGTGTTCAGCTATGGCAGCCTCATGTATTTTGACTATTTATTGAACAGTAATGGTGTAATGGTGCGCTTCCTGTTGACCTCACAGTTTCATTCTGCAGGCACGCCTGTGTGTTAATAGTGTAGGGGAGACCGGGGACAGTTGTAACATGGGTCATTTGTAACAGTTGCAATTTCTCCAATCAGGAACAACTCTGGGCTGACGTAATTCACTCTGCACATGCTCAGTTTAGTCCTTAGTCCACATGGGAAGTTGTAGTGCTGTGAGGCAGACACATCCTCATTTGTGAGGGAAAAAAATAATTTTGTGGTCTGTAATATTTTTTGCTCCAATTATTTTTGTGATTCCATAGTTTGCTTTGTAATTGGACTCATTAAAGGCAGTTGTCGCTTAGATTTTAAAGAATGATGTTTATGTCACTACTTCTCACATCTTTTTCTAAAGTCTGCTCTCCCCAGCATAAAAAAACTATCACATCTACAACCTGTGGTTCCATGGATCACATACTAGTCTGATATTAAACTATTATACAGCGATTTAAAGTCGTGTCAATTATCTTTTTGAGATAAACAAAGATTTATGCAACTGTTAATCCACATGTCCACAATTATCTAATATAGGATTATTATATTCTGTGTAGATCAATGTTCTTATTTCATGTATCGGCCAATATATCGGATATCGACTTTTTTTTTAGCCCCCAATATCGGTATCGGCCCCAAAAACCCTATACTGGTCGGGCTCTATTGTCTGTATGAAAATTTGCTTTAACTGGTGCTCAGCATCATGATGGTTGTCAGTCAGCTTTGTCAATTCATGGTCAAAGTGGGCATTGAACATTATTAGATGTTAATTCATTTTTTTTAGGAAATGAATTAGTGAAAACAACCCCCAGTCTGAGAAGCACTGTAGGTTCACTCTCATCAACTGACATGACTTTCTGATGTGTATGTAACAGTTAAATGTACACAATTATGAAGAGGACATTAGTATTTCTAGTAAAATAAACACAGCTCAGGCCATGCGGCATGTGCACCATCCTGAAGCCTCCCCTCCCTTTTCTCAGAGTGACCTGTGGTCTTTGGGCATCACAGCTTTAGAGATGGCTGAGGGAGCCCCTCGTAAGTTCCACCCGCCTACACATTCACTCACTGTGCACTGATAGTGTTGAATGGTTTGTTTGTTTTTCTGCACATATTTACATCCCAGATTTGTTTTTCTTCCCCTTTTCATTCACTCTTGTCTTTGTTTCCACGACATCCTTTTGTGTTCACACCCATAAATTTCTTTGCTTGTCTTTCATGATCTTTCCCTTTGTGTCACCATGTCTCTCATTCCCACTCTTGATCCCTGTTTGTAGCTCTTTGTGACATGCATCCAATGAGAGCTCTGTTTCTGATTCCACGAAACCCTCCACCCAAACTGAAATCAAAGAAATGGTATGGATGCACACACGCACACACACACACACACGCACACACACACACACACACACACACACACACTTCTTTTCACACACATACATCAAAAGAGAAGAAGATAGTGTTTAGTTTGTCTCTGATGTCATTAGCATGCATCACAACTGTAGACAAAAGAGAGTTCAGCACTCTTCACTAAAAAAAATCTGAAGGTCAAAAATCATTATCATATGCAGTATCATGACAAACCGTTTTTAACATAGTTGTATCAAGAATATTTTTTTTCACAAGGAAGGATTATAACTAAATAAAAATTTATCAATAAATTAATATTAAACTTTTATAATTTTGTGTGTAATCAAATTTTAATTTATTTCGTATTTCACCCCTCTTAAGCCTTTTTATGAAAATGCAATTTTATTTCTTGTAAATTTTAACTAATGTAAAGCATTGGGGCTACAATCTTTCTATGAAAGAAAAATGTATTCTGATTAATATTATTATGGTTATGATTGTGATTATTATCATTATTATTATTATTATTATTATTAACAATAATAATAATCATGATAATAATAATAATAATAATCATAATAATAATAATAAACACAACATGCTGGGGAGGATCAATTTGGGAGGAAAACACACTAGAAGTTCTTTCTATCTGTAAGATTGTGGGCAGATTCACACAGTTGAATCTATTTGGCTGGAGTTTTACTTGCTTACACCTGGTCCATGTCTCATAAACTAGACTGTAGCACAATAGTCACTTGTAGAACAGTAAAAGAAGTTGGACAGATATTTGCAGTAGGGATAGATGAATTATCAAATCTTTTTAGGTTATCTATATTTTTATATGAAACATGATAGAATAACTAAAGGTAAAAATGTGCTACTTTGATGGTACCATCAGCTGTCTCCCTGTTTGTTTACCTTATTTGCTGAAAACTCATGATAAATATGAAATATTGAATGAAATATTGATTTAAAAGAAAAAGAAAAAAGAAATCTTAGTGAATTGTGTTTACTTAAGGGCATTTCACTATAGCTTTGTGTTGTTTGTGTTGTCATTTAAATTTCATTCAAATTGAAATGACAGTGAAAAGGAAATAAACTATAAACTGATAAAAAAAAACAAAAAAAACAAATGTAGACAGTAATAGACAGTAATGTTGAAGTTTAAACCATTCTCAGTAGTGCAACAGTGAAACACTGAGGAAAAGCAAGACATTCCTGAATCTGACATTTTCCCTGCCATCATAACACGTAGACATATCATTTTGTTATTTTTTTTTTCCACAGCCGCTAAACCAAATGAAAAGTTATGCATCTGCAAATATAAATATTGTGATAATATTATCTGAATATCTACAGTTTTTAGTCAGACATCATTAAAAGTCCACAAACCCAAACTTTCTAACAACCTTTAATGAATAAATAAATCATGACTGTAATTCTACCTCCAAACAGAAAGCTAGTAGTATAATTTAGCATTTTTTGTTTACTTTGATACTACTTTGATTTTAGTTGACTAAAGCTAAATTATCTCAGATTGCTAAAAATATAATGACTAAAGTCAAAGATTGTTATTAAAAGTCAATCAAAATGTCAAATAAAATTGTTACGTAGTCTTACAACCATTTTTAATTGTAATTCAACTTCAATTTTTAAACTGTCTTGATTTTTTTATCTTTCCTTTTGTCATTTTGGATCTCCTCATCTATATATTATGCAAAGGTTTCTAATATTGAACTTGTGGTTGAGCTCAGGTGATCTTTCATACAATATTAATGAGACATTAGTTCATAGGGCAGCTTTTAAAAACTCAGATCCCAGGTTTGGCAGTATAGTCTTTTTACTAGACAGCCCAATTAGAATGCAGGCTTCAAGAAAAACTAAACAGAAACACATTATGAGTGAATCTTAACTAGCTTCACAATTTGTTTTGATTATGATTTGCCTCTCAATAATTCACAATGCATCTCAATGGTTGCATCCTCAGTTTTCTATAATACTGCAGATGTTTTTATTGGTTAATGCAAACAGTCTTCAAACAAGGACATCTCAACTTCCTCATATTACGAATGAGTTTAAAAAAAAAAAAGAGAGAGATTACTGTCTGTTAGATTAAACACCTGTATTTTTCCATAGCAACATTTGTGTGAGCTACCTCAGTCTGTAATTCAGCAATACAAAACCCAAAACCATCTAGAGACAGTCCATTATATGTAGAGCTTGAATTGATAAAACAGTTTGCATCACAATGCATCTTAGAAGAGAAATTTTCACATCTCTACAACACATATATCCCCCTACTTTCCTTTTATTAGCACAACAAAAAAAGTAACTGAAAATATAGTAGTGAACAAAATCTCACTTTACCATATTACTAGTAATGTAAATACATTTTTGGGCTGAAGATAAATTGGACTATAATAGTTGCAGTACACAAATACGAAAAGAAAACTAACCATACAAACTCAATCTTACTGTGTGCACACATCTGCATGCATATCTGTGCTCAAATCACACAACTGAACCGAACCCAGAACCACAAGGATAAAAAGGCCAAAAGATGACATTGACAGAACATAAACCATCCATGAGATGAGGCAGAAGTGAAACTTGAAGGTCCTGCACAGAGAATTCGTTTAAAGTGGATTGCAGCGACACCTTCGGCCGGAATCGGTGGTGTTATTAAGGGACAATGACTCTGCTTCCCATGAGCACTACCACCTACTGTTGTAAGAGCATAACTCTGGCCAAGGCTGCATTTGCTTTGAAGCTAATGAATGAAGAGCGAATCCTCTTTATAACTCTGCATTTCTTTTTTAAAGACAGTAACTTGGAGGGTGCGAAGTGACATTTGAAACAAGACATCAAGCAAACTTCATAAAGTTCGCTTGTAATACTTTTGTAACTGGTGTGAAAACAAAAGTGAAATCTAACTTTGGATGTCCAACTGCTGCTTCTATGTCTCTTTTGCTCCAGAGTTCCAGAGTGTTTCCCACAGACCGGTGCTCTAAGGCATGTCCCAATAATATACATTTGCACTAGCTTTTCCACAAAGTATTGAAGCATTTTCATAAATCCCTTCAGTCATTA
>JAPTYQ010000002.1:790045-800057 GCA_029814465.1 Ostorhinchus cyanosoma | reverse complement strand
AGATAGATAGATAGATAGATAGATAGATAGATAGATAGATAGATAGATAGATAGATAGATAGATAGATATTAAACAATTACGGTAAAACCACAAAATGAAATGTACATAAACTAATTTTGACCTTTATTTTGAAATCTGTTTTTTTTTTTCGTATTTCACTTCCTTCAACCCAAAACGATAAAAACAAAAAAACGTCCGTTTATCCGTTTTTCAAGCAGTTACATCCTGTCTGACAGCGGTTCGTACTTTCGTACCGTGACCATGTGACAGGCGTTACGGTCAGGGCATCTGTCGGGAATTTAGATTTTCTGTTCACAAACAAAAGAAAAAACTAGCGCTGAATTGATTTTCGTTTTAAAATAGAAGAATTAAAATTGAATTCCACAGCGTTTCTTTTCTTTTTCAGTGTGAAAACAGATAAACCAAATTTTAAAAATGGATTGACTTTCCTTTTCTCTTTCGAATAACAAAAAATAAAGTTACTATCTGACAGAAATAGAAAAACGGACCTAAAATGACTTTTTCATTTTCGGAGACGTCGTAGACATGCTCCCTTCACGAATGTCTACGAACTCCAGATTTCGTACGGACTGGAAGATTTTGTGACTTGAGGTATTCGCGCTCTTTCCTTGAAAATGACACCGTTCAGTCTCAGACACTGAAACAAAGCCGGTGTTTCTGGGTTTGGGTCTTAATGACGCTCCATCGTCTCGTCTAACGGCGAACGGTAAAACGCGAGGATTTGACGATCGGCTTCAGGACAGAAGAGTCTCTGCTGCTTCCAGTTATTTCCAGATGCTAATGGAAGGGTTGCCGCCGCCAACCGTTGCCGCGCCGACCAGCCAAACACAGAATGGTGCTGAGTGACCGGTTGCCGTGGCAACTGTACTCTGACAACTCTTAAGTCCTGAGTGGCTCGGGGATGAAGTAACAGCGTGGTTTACCTGAGCTTCCATTAATAAACCTGTCAGAGCGAGGCCTTTGTTTCATAATCAGACTTCAGCTCGTTACGAAACACAAACTTTCTCCATTAAACTGTCACAAAATAATCGACTTTCACTTCTGCCTCCGAGGTTTTCCCTTAAAGTCAGAAAACTGGGAAAACTGTTTGTATTAGTGGACATATATGGATAAAAGTCTGTGGACACGATGAATTCAGCTGTTTCTTTTCTAACAGGCTCTGGGATAAAAACAATGAGGACTAATGTCAGAATAGACTTTATATTATGGGATACATGTCATTGCATTGGTTGGTTTGGGTTCTGTTGTTCTGTTTGGACTTGATTTCTCTCCACAGTTTTTTTTTTTTTTTTTATCTGTGACTGAATTTCTTCCTCTAAATTCCTTTCATGTTCTTCCTGCTCTGACTGTAAATAATAATTTACATCTACTTTCATCACATCTGACTGAGGAAGAAAAATCTACCACGAAACTTTCAGGAAATATTGATATTTTTATTTCAAATCCATTTTACAACTGTAGACATGATGTGTCCCAATACTTTTGTCCATATAGTTTAGAACCACTTTATCCCAAACTAACCAATGCAATGATACTTATCCCATAATATAAAGTCTATTCTGACATTAGTCCTTATTGTTTTTATCCCAGACCCCATTAGAAAAGAAACAGCTGAATTCATCGTGTCCACAGACTTTTGTCCACATGGTGGAAATCAGTGAATCGATGTTGAGTCAAATATGAAGATTTTAAACTTTTCTTTGTTAAATCTGATAAATAAATGGAATATTTCAGGGGTTTTGGGCTGTTGGTTAAAATAAAAAAGGGAATGTTTAACAGTTTGAGAGTTGACGCTGGTTTTAAACTCCTCTACATTTCCATTTACTGTTCAGACTTTTAATTTTCTTTCTTTTCTTTCCACTTGTACTTTTTCCTCCCGTCTTTCTGCATTTCCCTCCCACTTGGCTGAAGTCGCTCTAAAAATAAAAGCCTCTCAGACGCTGATTGATTGGAGGTTTGCAGGACTCCTGTGGTGGGCGACGCTGAGCGAAAAAGAGCGAGAAAGAAAAAAGACAAGGAAAAAGATGGAGAGACGGAAGAGGCCGAGCGGAGCTGGAAGCCCGTTCATGACGACGAACGGGAGTTTATCGGACGTAAGAGTTGAAAATACTTCACATTAAAGTGTCAACTTGCAAATTTATATCATTGTTATTTCAGGGAATTTCTTTGGGTTTTTCTTGTAAATTTTTTCACTTTAACCTCAGAAAATATTCCATTTTTTTCTTTAAAAATGTGCGATTCTCTGATTTTGAAAATGTATCATTCAAATGTTGGAGAAATTGAATTTTTTTCTTGTAACTTTTTTACTTTAACCTCAGAAAATATACATTTGTTTTTCTTATAAAATATGTGATTCATTTGAATGTTGAAGAAATGGAATTTTTCTTGTAAATTGAAAATTTCAATCTGAAAACTGTCAATTTTTTTTCATCATATGACATACAGGATTCTATTCTTATACATTTACAGCTTTTATATCAGATAATGTCACATTTTTCTTAGAAATATGTGAATTTATTTTCTCATGAATTGTTACATTTTTTGTTTGAAATTATGTCAATGTCAGATTATGTTTGATGTTTGTTGTAGTAATTTTTTCTGCAGATCAGATTTAGTTTTTCCTGTAAATTTGGGATAAATTTACAGCTTTAATATCCTGTTTTTTCTTGTATATTTTCTGTTTTAATCTCAAAAAGTACTTGCTCCTTTTCTCACAAATGTAGGAGTTTTTTTCTTAACACATTTGGAGAAATGTATCACTTTAATCTGACTTTTTTTTGGTGTAATCTCACAGAATATTACAATTTTATAACAGTAAATTTATCAGTTTGATTTCAGTCAAATCAGTTTTTTATGAAAATTTCTGATCTTATCTACAGATATTTTACTTTTTTTTTTTCTTAAAATTCAATCACATGAGAAAATAAGCGTCATCTTGTACATTTTTGATTTTCTTGTTGGTATCACTTTATTTTAGGTTTTTTCTTGTAAATATTTTTTTGTTCTTTTCTGCATTAATTCCTTTCTTGTATTTATTACTTCAGCCTTGGTCCATATTCAAGTTTTGTTCTAGTAAATTTATCACTTTAATCACAGAGAAAATCATCTTTTTTTTTCCACAAAAATTTGAATTCATGAACTCAGAAAATACTCTACACTTTTTCTTGAACGTGTGTAACTTCTTTATTATACAATTAATAAATCAATCTACAAAAATATTCAAAACATTTTCTTGAATTTCCCCCCAAATATTTTGTTTTATTTTCTGAGAATATCTGCTTCAAGTTCATAATCTCAGAGTATGTGACTTTTTGCATGAATTTCTTGTACATTTGTGACTTTGTTCAAAGATTTTTCACATAAATATATACTTTTTTATCCCTTTACTGAGAAAATACTATTTTCTTGTAAATTTCTGGTGCATTTTCTCATATAATCTTTCATTTAAATCACATATAGTTTCTTGTTTTCTTTACTTAAGTACAACTACAATCTCAGTCTTTCTTGTAAATGTTTCTCTTTAATCTTAGAGAATATCCAGGTTTTTTCATGTAAATCAGTGATTTAAAAAAAAAAAAAAATCACTTTAATTCTTGCCTTTTCTTACTTTTCCTATATTTGATTTTATAATCACAGTAAATATGGTTTTTTTCCTCCTCATAATTTGTAAATAACCAAGGTTTATTTCATGTTTTAGATTTTTTTTACTACATCTATAAAATTATCATCTCTATTTTGAGGTTTTTTTTTCTCTGTCCATTTGATTTTTTTCAGTTTTATTCGGTTGACGGACAACGAGACGTGAAGTGAAGACGACCAATGAGGAAGCAGAAACAAAAGGACGGAAAGACGAGAGATGGAAAAGTCAAACGAACAGGAGTGGGCGGGAAATTAAGGCGAAGGCGACAAATGGAAGAAGACGAGACCGAGTCAAACCTCCTACGATGACGAGGATTTAATCTGAGGCGAAGGCGACGGCGCTCAGTTCTGCACTAAAAGCTTTTAACTCAAACCGGGCGGCGGCGCCTCTGATAAACACTTTAATGTCTTTGTTTTTTCTTCACTCTTTTGTTTTTCTTCCTTTGGTTCTTTAATCTTTGTGTATTTTTTCTCTTGGTTTCAATATTCTCTGTGTTTTTTCTCTTTAATCATTATTTCTCGTTGCCTGTTGCCCCGTACGGGTCACCAAGAACTGACATGTCTGAACCTCCTGGACCGACCACGGTGTCGTTTTGCAGACAGTCATCATGTGGATTAACCTACTGATATATTTACTCTGAACTGCCGCATCTGTTTCTTTTATAAACAGCAGGTCAACGCACATTGATAACGCAATAACTCAGAGACGACTCTGACCAATCAGTGATCACCAGTGTTTACACGACACACTTTAGGATCTGTTCCCCTGTTCTGGAACCTCAGTGAAGTAGGTACCAAAAAACTAGATTCCAGGTCCTTTTACATAATAGAAACACAAAAAGGCGGAGTCGAGTCGAGCTGGTACCACGTAGAGGAAACACGGCAAAAGTCAAAAATCTGAGGGGATCCGTCAAAATGTCCAATTTTATTTGAACCATAAATAAAGCTCATTTTCCATCCATGTGAGGTATTATCGACAAAGATGTTAAATTAAAATGCATATATAGATAATAAGGAACAATGGAAGGCCAGTTCTTAGGAAAGATCGCTATCAGCTGCTGATCTCGTGTTTTTTAGAAGATTGGATCAGATTTAATCACGTGATCCAGTTTCCACACGAGTTCTCAGTGACGTTCTCCTCAAACGGCGCGTTTACAGAACAGGTACCTGGTACTCAACATCTGCAATGTCCAGTTTTTTCTTTTTGTCAACACAATCTAAAGGTACTTCCTGTTTTGACAGACTTCAAAATAAAAGCACTTCCTGAAATAACTTCAATTTAAGTGTTTTCTCTTAATTATCAGCTTTGTTTTGACTGTCTTTTACTATTAAATATCAAGTGAAATATCTGAAAAATAAATAAACACTGCATCCATCCAAACTTAAACCAACATGAATTGCCTGGTTTTCTCTGAACTCAAATAAATTAGTCTAAACAAGAACTTTATATGATTTGACTTAATGTAGATTTGTTAAAAGATGAAATAAATAATGTTGGTGGTGACGTTAGGCCCTAAATGCTTTGCTTTTTAAATGTGGGATTCCACCACCACCTGAGCATGACGATATAATTAAATATAGGCGACTTGTATAACTTTTGTTTTGGCGATAGAGACCCCCTTGGAGAAATAAAATAATAATTCGAACCCTGCCATGCATGGTCTTATTTCTTAGTATTACAGGGTTTCCACTTTATCCTTGAAATTATTTTCCAGGACTTTTCCAGGACATAAACGAATCCATTCCTCAGTCCCCTTCATTCTTTGGACATGTTCTTTTCTACAGTTGTAATTTGCATTTTTCCTGATTGTTTCTGTTTATTACTCAGACATTTGATGTGCAGTCTATGGCTGTAATTTAACTATGAAAAATAATCATGACACATTTATAGAATGATGCAAACACACCCACAGATTACAGATTCCTTCATTAGCCTGAAAAACATGAGTTATAATGTTCAGCTGGACTATTCCCAACTCAACTTCTCTAACTTTCTCTTTTGCACTTCCTCTAAAAATATTTGTATATTTTTCAATAAATCCCTGAAAAACCATTTGTTTCATCTCAGTTTAGGCACACAAGATCACATGGCAAGGGGGGAGGGGGGGGTGTCAATTGAAAATGAATAGATAATTACTAGTAATCCATTCATGTGTCTGATAAATAGAATGTTTTCTTTGTTAAATTTGATCGAACTTGATTCCTCATGGCATTCTGTCTAAAGGACAAGTCAAAGTTAGATAGGCCAAAGGAGAAGCAGTTAGTGTCTAAATTTTTGTTCAAGGCCCTCCCAGGTTCTGTCAGTTCCTATGTGTGCTTTTCATGTTTGCTACATAGAGAGCAGTGGCTCCAAACCAGCTGCTTCAGCATAAGGCTCCACATGCTCAGCTTCAGCTCCAGAAGCAAGCCAAGCCCCAGCCTCTAGCCCAACACCAGCAGCCCGCAGTGGGCAGACGATCGCACCGCACCCTCCCCAAAGACCAAACCCAGCTCCTGTCACTGCAGCACGACCATCGACACCGAGAGAGGGAGAGGGAGCGAGAGAGGCAGAGGCAGAGGCAAAGAGAGAAGCCTGTGGCAGCCATCCAGAAGCTAACGGTTGCTCCTGGAAATACAGCTGTTGCTGCCACCATGGCCACTGCTGTTGCTTCATCACCCAGCCGCCCCATAAACAGCCAGTGCTCAGCGGTAAAAGCCCGCCTCTTCAGCCATGTCACACACTTTATCACCTCTACAGCCCACACCACACGCCTACCCTTCCCTTTCCTATCCCTCCCCACCTCTCTTGAGTGATTTACTGTCACTGGATTAACAGCTTTAGTCTTTATGTTCTGTCACGCTTTCTGTTTGCTTTGTCAAATAATCTACACTGCAAAAACAGCCTTCTAGAAAGAACTCAAATTTCCTTAAATACAACCAAACTGTCTTGCAAGCAAAAAAAAATAAATTGCCCAGTAGAGTTTGCTTGGCTAGATTTCTTTAAACTAGAATAAAAGTTTAGTCACTGGACGACTATAAGTTGTCCTTATTATAAGCAACAAAAACATTGTTAGAATTAGGAAGTTGTGCATTGTGAAGTTGTGTGTTTCTCCCTAAAATAAGTTGTTGCACTTGTTGCTCTGCTGGGATGTCATTCAAACCAGTGTTTTAGCTTGTTACTGCTTACCCAGGGACTGCAGGTGGAAATTAACTCGAGTGCTACAACCTGGCACACTACATCTCTCCTGTTAAAAGTTAATGTATATTGTGCATTGTCCCCTTCTAAATGAATAGATAAAATTAAGTGAAATGAAAAATGAAAAAATAAATTTTACTCAGCTTTAAGTTGTCAAAACTCAGTCAGTTAAATAAATCTAATTATTTAAATGAACATAATATTGGCGGAAAGATGTAAATGTTTTTAGTTTTTTTTTCTGCCACCTGTAAAATTTTTGACGTTGAGGGTGTACACGTTAACATTCTTGGTCCCTCACTAACCGTATCTTATTCTTATACCATCTCATCTACTTTCCTTATTTTCCAAGTTTCTTTTTTCATAAATTCGTAAATCTTGAATGTGTGTGCCCCAACACAATTTTGCAAAGGCATTGGTTTAAAGAAATACAAACAAGCAAAAGATTTTTTACTACCACACCAGACAGATAGTGGAATGAGTAGACCTATCTTGGATGCTTTCATCATGCAAAAACTATAATACCAACAGGCAACCAGGATACATCCCAGGCATGTTTTATTGAGGCAGTGTGAGATGTGGGCTACTGTGATGTCTTCATTAGAAGTGATAAAAATTTGGATATTTGTGTGTGAAGACATCACTGTCACATGGGGAGTCAGAAATTTAGGAAGGAAACCTACACTAAGCGTAATTTCCAGAAGATTCTGCAACTCTGTATTATCTTTAAAATGAAGGGTATTTTGATGTTATTTTGAAGTATATTAGTGTTTGGGGTAAATTTAATTTATTAAAATGAAATTATGATATAAGGGACACCACCAGATTGAAGTTTAGGTTTTTCTGCAGACACAAATACTTACTTATACGAAAACTGTTAAACATGACTTTGGTGTTGCAGATGGATCTCCGGGACTCCAACTTGGTGCGGCTGCTGTTGGCTGCTGGTCTGCCCACTCAGATGCACTCCAGACTGGGCTCCGGGAGCAGTTCTAGTCCCTGTACCCCTGCCATGCAGAGAGCTCACCACAGCCAGGTATAATGTCACATGCCTGAAAACTTTTCAGTAGTAGTGCAACCACATATACAGCAGGGGTACCAACACTTTTTCAGCTTGCAAGCTACTTTTATAATGACCAAGTCAAATTGCTATACCTAAACCAAAAATTGCTGAATATATATCTATATGTATATGCTGAATTAGGGCTGTGCAATTAATCGATTTTAAATCAAAATTGTATTTTTTAATTAGGACGATTTTTAGAAAAGGGTAATTGGCAAATCAGTTTGATCTCTCTCATATTTCTGGGGCATACGCCTCCAGGCTACTGTAGGCTCCTCCTACTAACTGTGAGAGCGGTCTTTCCCAGAATTCTGTGTAATGACCTTAAATCTGTGATGGCATCAGGGAATCACCAAAAATTCTGTGATGGGCTCACAGAAGTGATACCAATGTAAGCTGTGGTCAACGCACAGATTCCCCAATTCAAATATAACTGCATGGGGATCACTCATCTTTGTCCACACCCGGATCCGTACTGTACCATCTTTTTCTGATCTCGGTCTGGGTCATGGAGGCAACAGCCTCAGTAGTGTAGCCCAGATAGCCCTCTCCCCAGCCACATCCACCAGCTCTAGGGGAATCCAGAGGCATCCCTAGGCCAGCCCAGAGATATAATCCCTCCAACGTGTCCTGGGTCTGCCCTGAGGCCTCCTCCACCCACGGAACCCCAAATTAAATATAACTACATGGGGATCACTCATCCACTCACACAAGCACGTACACACACACACACACACGCATGACTGATGACTGTCACTGGCTTACATTGGTGTAAGTTCTCTGCGCCCATCACGGAATTTTCAGCGATTCTGTGATATCATCACAGCTTTGAGGTAGGGAGCAGTGCATTGCATTGTGGGATGCACATGAAAACGACATGGTGACTTCTGTTGTCTTTTGCAGTTTTATCCCAAAAATTTTGTTAGAGAAAAAGTCTGGATTTCATTTTTGGCCCAAGTCATGCAGCCCTTGAATATATATATATATATATATATATATATATACTGTATCTATAAACATGATAGACACACCTTGCATTACTGCATGAACCCTGATGGAACAATACAGTTCAATACATTTCTATTCAGTAATGTAGTCTGATGATTTCCGCTCTGAATATGTCATAGTGAAAAAAAAGTTCTCCCATTCCACATGCAAATGGAAAGTTTTGTGTGTCTTTCTTGGTCCAGCTCTCCCACTAATTTTATACTCCTTCTTTAGTTTATATAAAGGGAAAGTTAACTAGTTGATCTGCCTCGCTGAAGTTAAGTAGTAGCTCACACAGTTGACTGCACGTTTGGCAGTGTGTGTGTGGTGACCATGTGGTGACCATCTCAGACTGGATGCCCTGTTTGTCAATCAAGTGCTATAGGAAGGATAAATGATAGACTAACATCTAAAAATCTTTCTTAATGGTACGAGATCTACCTGCACTGTGTTCGGAATCTACCAGTCAATCACCATCAGTGTATTAGGCAATCCCTTGAAGACCATGTTGAAAACAATCAACAACAAACTGCCCAAATGACAGAAGATTATACTTTTGAGTGGGAGAAAAGCTAATGATATTAACAATGACTTTATAGGAAACTTTATAGGAAAAAAGCGATGATAGACAGCAGGTTTCATTTATAATATCTTCACCAAACCCATTACAGCCTAAGGTAATAGAAAAATATAGTTTACATGTACATGTAATAAACATGTACATGTTTCCTGTACATGTCACATTGCAAATGGCACATCTGACATCTAGACTGGATATATACTGCAGATATCAGTTATCTAAGTCCCCCTTGTCAAAATGTGAGCAGCTCTGAAGTGACATTCAAAGTATTCAGACTTAAGTGAGCATTTGCAGTATTTTTCTGTTGTTTCAGTTGTTTTTATTTTTTGATGTGATATTGTCTGACTTTGGTATGTTAACACACTTACTTCTGTTTGTTGAAAGGACCCTGAATCATTTTATTATATCACATTAATTTTTTTTTTAATATATATCACATTACAACCAGAACAGTATCTACACATATGGAGGGCCTAGATCAGCTGGTATGAAATGTTCCATATAATATACTCAGTGATCTGCCACTGCCGGTCGGGCCCGTTCGCGAGG
>JAPTYQ010000002.1:756717-768241 GCA_029814465.1 Ostorhinchus cyanosoma | reverse complement strand
ATATCATTCTTTCACCTTATTAAGAAAGACACCCCCCACCCCACCTCCATGGATGAGTGTTAAATATTGTCACACTGTAGACTTGATATTGCCTCTCTGAAATGTTCATCTTTTAGACTCTGAAACACCTGATGTCAGTAATCCTGCTGGTGGTTAACTGTTGGTTATCATTTTAGCAGGTGAATTCTGAAAGAGCATGACCATTTGAACATTTGCCCACACATCACCAGCAGTGTAGAGCCATGGGCTCCACTTAATATACACCTGCTGCACAAACGTGTAACCACTCTATCTGATAGTTATAGTTAGTGTATATGATAAATAGTTTAACCATCACCGTGTTGCTGTAATTCACTAATAATAATGTGAGTGCACTGTATGTGTTTTGTAGGCTACTTCAATCTGGAGAGTCCTCTCTTACAACACCGTCCACAGCATCACAGGAAAACGCAGGAAAACATAACTGGACACTCACAAGTAAGTTTTGTAACTATGAACAACTTTGTCACACTCAAATGTGTCTAAGTCCAAGTAGAGGAAATGAATCACATTATAAACTTCTGCTTGTAAAGTGATAACAATATCAGGAAAATTAATGTTGTCATTATGTCTTAACAAACCAACAGCAGTCAAAAATGTCAGCAGAATTCCCCTTCTCTTTCATTTCCTCCAAGACTTTTCTTTGATCCTCTCACTCTGCTGACTTTGTTTACTCATTGTTTCTCATCCTCCAACCATGCAGGAGGTCAAATCTGTCCTCGGTCGACTAAACAAAGCCACTGAATATTCATCATCCAGTGATGAGGTTGGCAGCAGTGACGATGAAGACAGAAACAGGTAAAAAAAAACTTTCTCAGCAGTATAATCATGTGAACTGTGATTCATTTCAAGCATATTTCCTCACAAAGACTGAACAAATATGTCATATTAGGGATGTAGGGCCTGTAACAGTTCTCACGGCACATGAAAATATGCAGCAATTCTCACAGTGTTTCCAAACATCACAATGATGAAACATGATTTTTGCAAGATGAAAAAATAACGAAGCAATTGTGAAACAGATATTGAGAACTGGTGGTTTTAGGAGAGTTCTTGTTTTTCCCGAGAATTCAGCTGTATGTCAAAGTGTTTCTGCCGATTGCTAGATCAGTGTTCAACCCACAACACAGTGGCTTTAAAATACTGCACACGTTTAAATGCAGTATTCAAATTTGGTTGTTTAATTTAGGATTTATTCTCCATTGGATCCTAGACAGTCAAACACAAGGCAAAAGGTTTAATATATCAGAGGTGTATGTTCTACATTACAAAAACATGATGACAATTAACAGTTCTGCTAATGGTGAAGGTAAATAGAGCTCAGAGTTTATCATTTTGGGTAACAAATATTTCCCTTGTTTTTTCTGTTACTAATAAGTAATTTAATGCTCTTATTTCCATCAGATCAACCATGAGGATGCATTGATCTTGTGTGTAATTACTCAACACAGTGTCTGCTACACTCCATCTCTGATGTGAAATCCTTCCTCCTCTTTGTTTCAAGGTCTGGCCTGTCCAATGGGAAAGGGAAATACTTCAGAGGAATACCTGATGGCATTGTCCTGCAGCCTCACCATAATCTGAACCAGGTACCTACACTTGCACAGCTAATGACTCACCCACAGATGTATAGGGTCAGAGAGTCAGAGTCAGAGAGACTTTATTGTCATTCAAGTATACACAAGAATGAGATTCTTCTTTTGATGTAAGGTATCAAGCAGCAGCAACTTGGGTCATGCCAAAATGTCCAAAAACACATCCTATCCCATATACTTTTCATTATCTTTTCCCCATGGAGTTTTAAATGGAAAGATAGAAACTATATTTCATATTTATAGGTAAAGACGCCACTGTGCTGAAAGAATCCAACTGCTCTTACCCGAGATGGGCATAACATTGGTCAGCCAAGGTGAAACTACATATAATATCATGAAGATGGGCCACAATAAGCGCATCTTTTATACTGTCCTCATTGTCTTCTTCCCATGATTAATTCAGGATATCAATGTGGAAAGCATATTAAGAATGTGGCTTCATTACCAAATTTGGGACAGAAATAGGCCTAAATAAAGGCTATAGCTCCACTACCAGTCAGTCACACACATCTTCCTGTCTGTGTCCATTTGTCAACATACATCCAGATTCAGCACGATTGTATCCAAACAGTAAATCTTTACAACATAAGTATAAAGCTGTAAATAATATCTGTACATCTACAAGCCTTCATGTGGTTATTCTAAAGTCTACTTGATGCATTAAGAACATCATCTGCCCACATTGCTAAAAATTTTTCCCGCAAATACACTTCTTCCGGCGTGATTCGACTACATTTCTCTTCCTGCCGAAGTTCACTGTTTACAGTTTAGTTTAAGGCATCTGTAACTGAAGGAAACAAAATTTATTCATTGATGTAACTGCAGACTGTGAACATCTAATTCATGCAAGCTACACTCAGGTTATTATTTTTATTTTTACATATTTATAATTTTTTGCACATCATAAACAGCAAGATAAAAATTTAAATAACAATTTTTAACCAAGTAACATCATTGTGCAGGAGAGGATGGAAGCCAGAAAAGACTTGTATGAATACCTCCCCAGAAATAAACAATACACAGGAAGAACAGAAAAAAAAGAAAAAAGAATTGAAAATACGATGTAACTGAAATGAAAATCTAAAGTAAAAACAATAGAAATACAAATGAAATTACAAATGATCGAAATACAAATCAAATTATATACTGTACAGCCTTATATTTTTTCGTAAATTAGACCCCTTTTCAGATGCTTTTTAAATGATGATAAAGAAGATGTTAATTGAAGTTCAGGTCGTAGACTATTCCAAAGATGTGGTCCACGCTATATGGTTATGCTGAATTAACTTCACATTTTACAGCAATTGTTTGAAGTATCCAACATTTTATCATGTCAACATCATCATTATGTCAACATAATCATGAAAATGTGTGTTCTGTCTGTCATGTTGATTCTTTTTTTAAGTAAATGGTCAGGTCGGATGATGTCGCTACTGCAGTGGTTGTGGGATGGCAGTCTGTCCTTTGTTTTGTTAAAGGGTGGTTTACAATATCCTATTACTAGAAGCATTAAAGTTCTTTTGCCTTGCATTTAGATAATTCAGACAGCTCTAATCATGGCTGACATTCAGTTAGGAACCTTTTTAAGCAAAAATGACTATTCTGATGTACCCCCACACTCGTGCACACACTAGGTTGAATTTCAGTGTTTAACACCTACACTACAGGGTGCAGTCTCCACACTGATCACTAAACACTAAGAGGAATCAGACTTTTAAGGTTAGACGAAGCGATAGGAAGGTGTTTTACTAAATAAAAATAGATTATTATTTTATTAGCAATTAGTTGTTAATTTACATACTAGTTGTCAGAAGCTGCTCTCTTACTAATCCTCTGCGTTGTAAAGATATCTCGGATGGGTTCAGACGACACCACCTACCTGCTACCAGACCTTCTGCAGAAAACCTCTTCCTCCAGCCCTACCCACAATGCCACAGGCCAGCAGCAGCGAACACGAGAACTCACCTACTCGCAGTCACCCACAGCCCCTAGATCCTCCACACACCAGGAGAGACATGTGAGTTGATCAGGAACAAGTGCAGTCAGATCCAACATTGACCACACTGATAGTTTGCACTGGTTAATTTATTTAGTTTCTTGTTACTTTTCTCAGACTGTTCATACTGCTGCAGGAGGTGTGACAAACTGTGAACGCAATCTGCCAGTGGCATTAAATAAAAAAGACTCTTGGTACTTCAAGAAATCAGTGGAAGAAATGCATTTATTTTTGTTTCAATTTAGCTCAGTGGATGATTTTAAAAAAGGAAAGCAATGTTGCAGTCATCCACTAGATGGAGGCAAAGACACTGTTTACGTGACAAAGATGTAATTAAGTTGATGATATACATACCTGTTATTTTTTCTACTTTAACTCAAGTGCTGCCTGTAGGTACAAATCTAATGTACTTTACTTGAGTATTTTTATGTTTGGCACCTCTGTGCCTCTACTATACAATTTACTATATAGATAAAGGTTTAAGGAGGTTTACTTTTTGTCCCACTATAGAGTTTTAGTTTTTTTTTTCAGATTATCATGTATCTTCACACATAAACAGAAGGTGGAAGTGTTCCTTCATGGGTTAAGTTTTAAATTCATCATTGTTTAGACCTAAAAACTCTTTTAAAACCCTTCCAGACTGGAAAATGCAACTGAATTCAACTAATTACAGCCCTGAGCTTATGAAAGGTAGACTTTTGAAGTGATAGTTGTTTCTCACAGGACAGCAATGCTATAAACATGTGATGATCTTCTAGAATATGATTCATGTCAATAGATGAAACTACTCACCAGTATGTAACATTTAGTAAAATGAACACTAAAACAATATCTGTGATAGCTAAACACTGACAGTATATTTTATTGGTTATAATTACTTTAATTTAGTCAGGTTTAAAATAAAACTTTCACTCGCAGTGTGGAATCACGTCAGTAAAAGTAATCTAATGGTACTTTCTACCTTCATTTAGAAAGACATTAATAGTTGTTTTTGGCAGACTAATGCAAATTAATGTAGTCTGCAATCACAGTACACTGTAGTTTGTTCAAATCTATCTCTGTTTATATAAAACTAACACATTCATTAAATAATGAATACCGTAAAGTTTGAATGAATTTTTTTTCTGATCTGAAATTAATCCTTACTGGCATGTTTTCCATTCTGTTTTTCTGCTCATTAGGAGATCTGCAGCCCTACTGGTAAAAACATCTCCTCGTCTTCCTCTTCCTCCTTCCTGTCCTTCATTGATCCAAGACTGATGCACATATCATCGCCTCCACAGAGCCCCAGTAAGTACTGTTATATGCTATATAGTTTACTGACACACAATAAAAAGGCTTTCTGCTACACCTTTGTTCTTAGTGTTTGGGAAGAATGTAACCCCCAGATCAACAAAGCATTTATTTGACAGCATAATGAACAAACGAATGGAATAGTTACGCTAAACAAACAGTAATGTAGAATTTCATTCTGTGGGATTCATAATTAAGTTGCTCGAATGAGTAAGAAATAGTATTTTAACCCTGCTACACATAACAGAGAAATTTCTTCTCACTCCCGGGGCATCATTTTCTCATTGATTTCTCACAGCTTTTTCTCAACACACTGTCCGGACAGAACTTTCTTCTCATGCAGTGTCTGAGAGCTATTGTGTGATTGATCAGATGATCGAAGTGCGGAGTGGTTAATGAGCAGAGGACCTCCCCTGAGTTTGGCCCTTGTGTTTCTAGTGAAATATGAAATGTCCTGGCCAAAATAAACTTTGTTCTTTTTCTTGCTACCCTGGGTCGACAGTAGGCATGGGCAAGGGGTATGGAGAGAAATTAGTTTCTTTATGCTTCAATCAAAAAGAATGGATTTGAAATTAAAAAGAATAGATTTGCAATCAAAAAAGAGATTTGAGCACAAAAGATAGTAAGTTACAAAAACAAAAGCTCATTATGTATAGAAATCAGTGCTCTTTGCTTGTGAGTTGAAAACTTTTGCTTGCAACTTCAAAAGACTTCCTTGGAAATCACTCCACTTTGTTTACAACTTCAAAAGTTTTGCTTGCGAATTTAATTGCACTAACCCATTAATGGCCTACACTGATGGATGAGAGAAGATTTTGTATTGGTGGGTTTGTGCAGGCTCCAGTGCCGGCTCCACTTTCTGTGTTAAACTCACCCTTGTGTTATGTTTTTGGAGGTAAGCTGATAATCTATTGCTCTTTGAAATTGAAATGTATCTCATAAGTAATGAATTACACTGAATACTGTAGTGTCGGCTACAGCCTTACATTCACAACCTGAGCAGTGTCATGGCCTGAGCAGAGTACACCAGAATGAGCGAGTGAGTTACAGGCATTTACAACATAGGGCTGGGATTTAAACATTAGTGTGGACTGGTACCGATGGTACCAAAACATTACGGTTCTGAGTATATCAGAAAATGCACCTGGAGCAACTGAATGATGGAGCATGAAGTTGGTTCTGTTCTCGAAACCAGTTCCGAGAATCGCTTCTGAGAACTGTTTTCGGTTCTCGGGAACTAGTTCCGTTTAATGACTATGGAACTAGTTTCATTTACAGAACTCAAAACCAAGCAGTGCTTGGACGTTCAAATCCCACTTCACACCCACATCAAGTCCAGCTCCTGTGGGGTTTGGGGGCTGCTCTAAACCGTGGTGAACTGCGAGACCAAGCCGCACCTCCACGGACCTAAGATCTCCAGTAATTACGAATAATCAGGTCCAATCCATAATTTAGTACACATTTGCACTCTTCTGCTGTTTATATTTTCTTTAATGCTGGCAAAGGTCATTTTCTTTGACCTCATTAATGCTAACCTCAACTCCCACATCACACCATGCAGGAAGCTGTACTCCAGGCTCCGAACACTGGCTCCTGTTGTGCTTGCAGACCGCGCTAAACTGCTGTGACCAGTACACCAAGACGCAGTACAGACCTCTAAGCTCCAGGATTTTCATCAGCTATGTTTAACTAAAACAGACCTCGGAAGACCAGTTCCGTGTTGGTTCTGAATAAGCTTTCTCAGAACTGACAGGACAGGAGCTGGCGTTTGGAGCCTGTAGTACAGCTTCCTGCAGGGTGCGATGCCAGCTATGGACTGTCATAATTTTATTTTTGGTGAATAGAAAGAGATCAAACCCCTGTGTTTCACTCATGTATGCTTTATATTATTTGTCCTTGTGTAGCAGGTGTCAAAGGTGAGCCGATCAAGAGAGAGAATCACAGAAAGGGTTCAGTAGTAAACGTAAACCCCACCAACATCAGACCGCAGAGTGACACTCCGGAGATCCGCAAGTACAAAAAGAAATTCAACGCTGAAATTCTCTGTGCTGGACTTTGGGGTTTGTATATTATTTTGTTTTTCTTTACATACCCAGCTACAGGGTTTGGACCTTGTATTGGTGTGTGACACTGGAGTGCTAAGTTTGTGTGTATTTACAGGTGTAAACCTGTTGGTGGGGACAGAGAGTGGGCTGTGGCTTCTGGATCGCAGCGGTCAGGGGAAAGTCTACTCCCTCATCAGTAGACGAAGGTTTCAGCAGATGGACGTGCTTGAAGGACTTAATGTTCTCATCACTATATCAGGTACTTGTACCATAAATCTGATACACTAGTGATATACAGTACCTATGAAAAAATTACACATTTGTAATTAACTGACATTACTTTGTAAACATGTTTGTACTTTGACATCAAAGAGGTTTTTCCCCACCAGCCTGCCAGAATTCAAAGAAAAGTACTATAAAACTGTGACAGTCACAGAAAGAATTTGCACTGCAATTTCAACATGTTTTCAGGGTGTCTTGCTATGCACTGGTTTTGTGTAAATTCTCATCATTATATTCCATTTTTGAAAACAATTTGGAAACAAAAATATTTCCAAGGCGTGAATAGTTTTCATTGGCATTATTATGGTATTATATGAGATAAATATTGTTTATTTATTTAACTATTATTTTACCAAGTAGGTCCGTTCTCATTATATATGTGTGATAAGTATGGGTATAGGTGAACCTAACTAACTAACTAACTAACTAACATGGATTGAAGAACCAAAGCTTAATGGAAAGTAGTTGAAAAAGAATTCTTATATTAAACAGAAATAAATTAGCGAATTATGCAGAGTATGCTGACAGTTTGTGCCATGAAATGACTAACCTTTCTCAGTATACCAAAAGATGTATTTCCTACTGAGGAATACGTTCACGTCATTTAGGTTCACTTCATAGATATATTTCTACACTCTACAGACATAAATGCATATGTCTGTTGTATAAATGTATATAAATAGATAACATAAGGCATATATATGGCTGCAAAAGAAAACAGAAGTTGCTGTCCACCTTTACGTTGTTACCTCACACTTACTGTATATTCCGAGTTTGATATATTTCGCTTCACTTCTGTCTGTCTTTAGGTAAAAAGAACAAGCTCCGTCTCTACTATCTGTCCTGGTTAAGGAATAAAATCCTTCATAATGATCCAGAGGTTGAGAAGAGACAGGGCTGGACTTCAGTAGGTGACCTAGAGGGCTGTGTTCACTACAAAGTGGGTGAGTACACAATCCTGTGTAAACCAGAGAACCTCTGCTGACATGTTTTCAGGCTACAGTACAGACCTTCACACATATCCACATCTGATGGGTTTCTCCACTTTGTTTTCAGTGCGATATGAGAAGATCAAGTTCTTAGTGATCGCTCTAAAGAATGCTGTGGAGGTGTACGCCTGGGCTCCAAAACCGTACCATAAATTTATGGCCTTCAAGGTCAGTAACATTGAAACCACATAAGTGAATATTATACACTGGTCTGTGTTACTCCTCATTAACGAATGTTGTTCTTTTAATGAATATTCCAGCTCATTAAATTGCACAGTCTTTGGTTGGGCAGTGAATTCACCTTCTCTCTGTCTTTTCTATCCTCGACATATCTTTATCTGGGGCAAAACATTGACAAGGCGTAGACAAAAAATAACTAATAGGGTCATATTCATTGTGAGACACCTGCACGCATGCGTGCGTGCACACACACACAAACATTCACACATTCTAAACAGGGCTGTGTCCCATTTCTCTTGTGTCCTCTGTGGTCTGAGCTACTTTCTCCTTCGTCCCTAACACAGTTTAACTCTGTCTTGGCTGAAAAGCCCATACATGTTGTGATATTCCTGAACGTTACTGTCAGGGACCAAGCAGTAAAGCACCCAGGACACAGGATTAAAGTTTAAATTATAGGTTTTTATTCACCCAGAAAATATTCCAGAAATGATTACAAATGATAGGTTAATACTTAAGTGTCTAAAAGAGATCAACATAACAGAACTGTACACAAAAATAATAGCAACGAAGGCTGAGAACAAGAACTGAGGCATCAAACGAACTGACAAAAACTGACCTAACAAAATTTTTAAAATGAGGGAACATATATACTGGATTTGGCCAAACCATTAAACAAAAAAGGGGGGAAACAAAATGGACACTAACTATAACTAAATACAACTGAAGCTTTTTGAACAGTACATCTCCCCATGACATCACAGCCCATGGTTTCTCCTGATGAGGTGGCTGCAGTACACCAGGCTGCTCCACCCTTGGACATAACCCCCCCCCCAAATCAGGTTGGCGACAGGACACTTCACACAGTAACTCAAACTAAGGAACCAAGGATTATAGCAAAACACAAATAGCTTAAATAGTCACATGTTAATATATATGCACCTGTACAGCAGTGTATGATTAAAATAAATAACTATAAAATTAACTAAACTGTGTATGTTAGATGACTGCCTGCGACTAAAGACTTTGTGCTGCAAACCGAACTTGTAGAGATAATGACATGTAAAAACTAGTAAGGCGTAATAAGTGCATTTGTGGAGATGTCATGTGTGGCTGTGTCCATCGCAGTCACATTTAGATACAGGTTATCAAAGCATTTGAGAACTTGTGTTGTCATGTTATGTCATGTTGTTAATGATAGTTTCCCTCATTACGTGTATGACTGTTCCAGTGTTCAAGAATAGAGGTTTGCTTTTACATTTCAAGAGAAATATCCCTTGTTTCTTGTCTTTGCTCAGTCATTCAGGTCTCTACCTCAAAGACCCCTGTCTGTTGATCTGACAGTGGAGGAAGGTCAAAGGTTAAAGGTCATCTATGGTTCCGTGTCTGGTTTCCATGCCATTGATGTTGATTCTGGGACACCTTATGACCTATACCTGCCTACCCATGTAAGTGTGTGCATTAAGATATATGCTCTACATACACATTTGCTCATTTGGTACTTGTTCATCTTTTGTATCCTATAAATTTGTAAAGAAGAAATGCCAGAAATTTGCTCAGTATTTCAAATGATTTACTGTTTGTACCTGTTTGTATCATTGTCAATAGAATTTTTGGTTTCAAAACCATTTTAATAAGACAAAACAAATGAAAAGGCTATTGGAGGTCTGGAAAAAAAGTTAGAAACCAAGCAATTTACTCCACGAATAAGTAAATATCCAGACTGCAAGTATTTACTTGAATTTTACTACTAGTGTGACTCCATACTGTATATCAAACATGAACTGTATTACTATGTCCTGTCCACTGTCACTTGATTTTTTAACAATCAAACTATTGAGCACAAATCTTATCATCTTAGTGAAATGATCTGAATTCATCATATGAACTACTTTTCAGAGGAACTGTACAGATCATGTCACTAAATAAGTGGTAGTGCTACCAAACCATTTCTTCTCAGTTAACAATAATTTTAAATGCCCCCAAGTACTATTTTTTTATCCACCAGTTAATACCACGTAAAACTAGGAATTACATGTGTCCATCTGTCACATCTTTGTCCAACTAATATCTCGAACACTACACACCCGATTCTTTTCAAATTTGACACTCGTTTTCTTTAGTACCAGGAGAGGTACAGGGCCAAGTTCATTGGCTGAATTTCCCTTTTTCTTTTTCTTTTTCTTTTTTTTTTTTTTACAATTTTTTGAAAATGGTCCAGCCGATTTTTTGCTGACTATTCAGTTGGTAGGTGCGAGGATGGACATTTCCATACTCAGCTGAGGGCACTGGGTCACTGGTTGCAAAAGAGGCCAAAATAAAAGTGTGAAAGACATTGAAATTGTCTCAGTTTGTTATGAGACTGTTGTGTGTGGCTGCACTCAGTATAATTATTGGGAAGTGCTGTGCAGAAAAACTGCTGTCTTAGTGTCTGCAGATGATGCACTAATCTGATTAAGGCCTTTTTCATAATTCAACAAGACAATCACAGATTGAAGACCCTCACCCCCTCAGATCATATCCACCACACTGAATCTTTCATTATCATTTGTTATTATCTTTGAGATAATGACAAAAATACCAAAAACTGCCATATAGTGAAGAATCCTTTAAAAACCTTGATCATGTTTAAGGACAACCAAGATATGTTGGAGACTTACCTTCTGTAAAATGTCAAAGTCACAATGTTTAGTAGGTTTTGAGTTCTGACGTGTTCTGATGGACAGATTTGTTCGTGATATCCTCATAAAGTAAGGGGGTAACAAGAAACATTCTAATGAATCATATTATTTTAATTTATCTTTCTCCTTCATGGCAAATGCATTGATTCAGTTCATAGGGAGCTGATATGCAGGGTTAATGACTTTATTCTTTAATTTGTATCACTTTCCAATGGGATACCCACCTTGTAGGGTAGTAAGAGCTGAGACATGTAGAGCAACTTTGAAATCTTAATTGCAGGTGAAGAAAGTTACAAGAATTGATTCAACTTCTTTACTGCAGTGAAAGTGGAAAAAGTCCACTTCAAAATTTGGTATAAAAGTAAAGATGACATTATTACCTCCGCCAAGGAGGTTATGGTTTTCCTGGGTTTGTCTGTCTGTCTGT
>JAPTYQ010000002.1:713150-726572 GCA_029814465.1 Ostorhinchus cyanosoma | reverse complement strand
TGCGCCAGGTGAGGAACTACCCCCTTTTATAGAGTTCTGCGTTAATTGGCCTGCCAGCGGATGTGCGTACCACTACAAGGGCCCCATACAATTCGAGCCTGACTGAACGTTTGGAAAATTTTTCAGTACTGTTTCTCCATCACAGGATTCCAAGGTGTGATTATGGGCATATGCTTAGTCAACTTTATACCATGTTGATCCGGCATGTTTCGGGATGTTACATCTAAGGGCGCTTTAACACACCATATTTGAGTCTGTACCTGAGTACACTACGACAGTAGTCTGCTTAATTTTGTCCATGTGAATGCAACCGTTCCGTGCTTGAGTACTGTGCCCCAGTCCAGTTGAGGAGGTAGTCCTGGGTCTGGGCCACCCATACTCCAGCACGGTACAATGTTGTATACATGCAATTTGGGCCCAAGCCCGGAAGTGACCTCATCACCATTGCGACAACGGAAGCGGGTAAATCACCATGAAACCATAGACGCCGCTCCTGTTGTCTCTTTAAAAAGCCTCGGATCCACGCAGCATGGGCTCGCCTTATCAACCAAACCACTTGGTGATACAGTTATAACAAAGGTTGGTCTTCTTCTCTTTGCCTCAAACAAGCTAACAGATAGGTAAGGGTTTGTCTTGTTCTAACTTCTGCATTTGTTGGATAGCGGTAGAATTCCATCCACACCGCCACCTACAGTTCCGGCCTTGTAACATCCATTCATACTTGGCATGGGCCACGTTACGCGTGTGTGAATACAACATTTATGGGAAAGGTGTGAACGTATCCAAGTACGGTGTGGACTTGAGTATGCTGTGTGAAAGTGCCCTAATATTCCACTCCTGCACTGGGATGGCCTCCCTAGTACGTCAGACCCTGTTGATCCAGACACAGCCCCCAGCTGCAGCTGCTCCAAGCTTGTAGCTAGCACCAACTCCTGGTCTGCTAACCCCCGACAGTACCATCCCAGTGGGCTCTGCCAGGCAGCCGCCCGCAGAAGCCCTTAGTCAAGTGACCAGCACAGACAACTACGGTAGCACAGAGGGTGAGTCGGCCACTGACCGAGCAGTGATATAGGTTTCTTCCCTGTTACATTATTATTTTGCTCAAGAACATTATCCCTGCACTGTCTAGCTTCTATTGTAAGATTTTCTGAACTGTGTATTTTGAGTAATGTCTTTCCCAAAAGTTCTGCTTTTTTCTCTATTACTGATTGCTATTCTGTCACCACTAATGAACACAGGTATTGTTAAATTCCTCCTAATAATATTCATCTTCCTAATCCTTCCCTACATGTTTGACAACTGAGTTTCTCTCCTTATTATGTCACAATATAGCCACCAACATGTATCTTTAGTCAATGTAAAATCCTCCTTACTTCAGCCTCTGATTTTTTGTACTGAATCAGTTTTGTCCAATGAATGATGCTTCTTTAACTCTGGCAAACAGCTCTGGAACTGCAGCTGCAGCTGAATCAAGTCCCTTTTTGCACAGGCACCAAACTTAAAAATCCTCTGGATTTCTGGTAGGCTGCACATTTGTGTGAACTGGTTGCAGCAGAGGGCGAGAATAAAACTTTCCAACCAATTCTGGTAGGATCACAGCTTTGGAAAATCCTGTGGCACATGCTGCTGTCTCTTCAAAAATATGCATGTTGACTTCTGTCCAAACAACAAAGTCACAAAACTCAAACAGTCTGTGGTTCATCTGGCACTGAACCTGATAATAGTATGGATAGTTAGTTTTTAACTTAAATACACCATCATTTTTTGCTAAACATGACACTTGTACACCTTTCTCACCTGAAATAAAAAATTTTTTGCTGCAAAATGGACATTTTATTTCTAGACATCCAGTGTCATAACAGTTACATGTGATAACTGCATCCGGGGAAGCTCCAAAGGGTGGATGAGCTGGATTTAAGATGAGCCCTGAATCAGAAATAGAGAAATTCTTATGTGTCTGGACCATCATCTTTCATATAGTTTCTTGGCTGTTTTCTCATGGCCACAACCCCAGAATGAAGCAGGACTTGAACATTTTGCTGCTCCAGGAGTACAGATGTTATTTGCTTTTTATGTTACATTTGAATCAATGGTTTGGTTTAATTTCTTAGAGCAATGCCTCCCCCTTGGGTTTGATTTGGGTTAGTCCCCCTCTATGTAAGTTTGCCTTTGCTCATTGTCTGGTTAAGGTCAGTTTATGTTCTTATCAGTTGGACCCATCTTTGTTCATTTTGTTGATTGACATTTTTTGGAGCTTTTGTTGAACATTTTTCTAACTTTCTTAAATGATCATTTTTCTTAATTTTTCCACCTTTGTCCTGCGCCTTATGTTTGGTCCTCTACAGAGCTACAGGACTCGTCACATAAATTTGGAAGAAACTTTGGAAACTGGGTATGTATTCATCTGCATATAAGATGGACAGGGTAGCTGGCTTAACTCCACATAAACTTATTTCTTTGAAAGTCTGCAAGTTCATCTTCAGTTGTTTCTACAGACCAAATTTCAATGTCTGGTGTACAGATTTGTGCACTGATAATAACAGAGCTGCAGTATCATTCATTAATATACAGACATACCCCACCTCCCTGTGTTTTACCTGTTACTTCAGCATTGCGGTGCAGTTGAAAGGAGGTCCTGAAGCCATCAATGGCAAGATCAGAGTTATATTCCGGTTTGGTGAGCCATGTCTCGGTGAAAGCCATGACACAACAGTCCTTAAAATCCTTTTGGAAGCAAACGTTCCACTGGAGCTTATCTCATTTATTCCTTAAAAACAAACATAAAAGCTCAAAAGCTGGGACACTAGACTCCGTACTGCCAGTCACCATGTGTGCATGCACCCATCAATTATGTGATGTATCAGTGACATATGCCGTAAAGCAGTCAAATGTTATAGTTCTTTTTGTGTGGGGGTATGTACCCAAACCCAGAAGTTGCATATTGCCAGTGCAGGCAATACAGACACTCTGGAGTGATGACAAAAGTGTAATTGAACCTGTTGTGAGTTGTTGTACCACCAAAATGACCTGGAAAATATAGTTTGATGGCTGAAAAATTGTTGTGCTGGTTTGAAATTGAATTGTGCCAGTGCTCATCAGCACTATTCCAAGCGAATTGCAAAGCATCAACCCTTTCTTTAAAGAGATTGGATTTATAGTCTGGGATCACAATTAGTTACCTGCCAAGCCTGTTCACAATGTATGCCTTTGGATGGATAATGAGTACATGGCTTAAATAATAATAATAGGCATCTTGGTCATTCATAGTCCTCTCTTTATTTTTAAGCTGACCACCTATAGTTTGGAGTGGTGGAAATTGCATCATATTTATTTATTCATCTATCTATTTAGTATTTATGTAGAGCTGTGTGACAGTGGAGCTAAACTTTCTGAAAAACAGTTTACTTGGTTTGGTCTGTCCAGGTTCCTTGATGTCTGTCTGCCCTTCCCCTTCATCCCTGTGATGTGTTTCATTCCTGTGCACATGTCCCTCGCGCTGCTCTGCTGCAGTTTGGCTTCCAGCTTCCTCTTGTAGGTGTCCTTACATGTCCTCAGCATCACTCTGAGTTCATGCTGCACTCTCCTCAGCTCCTCTCTGTCTGCTAACTGGTGATCCATGGCTTATTATTGGGGACACAGCACAGGGTCTGGGCTGACATGATTGTGTTTTCACACAATTTTATGTATACTGTGATACAGTCAGTCATGTGGTCAATATCCTCAAATGGATCACACAGGACGTCCCAGTCCATTGTTTCAAAGCAGTCCTGAAGTACATCAGCAGCCTTCCATGTTCATCTCCTGTGTTGATAGATAAATCAGCTCAAATTGATTAAAACAATTATTCAACTACAACTTTCTTGACTTGAAGGTACGCTTAACATTGTTGTGTTTCACACAGATGCTTATTGTGACACACATGACACCAGGATCACCACAAAGTTGTATGTTGTGTTAGTTCCATCTTAAGTTGTTGTCAGTGGACTTTGTTGTTGTTGCTTAAGAGGTAGGACAGGTCGTCCGATAACAGAAGGGTTGGCGGTTCTGACCCATTCATGTGCTGATGTGTCCTTGGGCAAGACACTTCACTCTCCTTGCCTCCAGCATCACTCACATTGGTGTATAAATGGGTATTAATGTTTGATAGTGTTTGGAGGGGTGTATTGGCAGTTTATTGGAGTGAATGAATAATGGATCATTAATGTAAAGGTGGCTTGAAAAGCACTATGGTTAATGTATTCATTATTATTATTGTTTATATCTATCTATATCTGTTATATCTCATGTATTATTATATTGTAAAGATTTTTATATATAGTTTTAAACTGTTATTATTGTTATTATATCTATATAGGTATATTTATATCTGCTTTTACTTTTAAACTTTTTATGGTTGTTTCAGCTGGTTCTGGAATAAAGGACATGCTGTTTGTCATTTACAGATATGTCTTTTTAAATAGTTGTTTAATCTAATCGATTCAAAGAAAACATTCGATACAAACTGCAGGGACCTCATGAACAAAGACTTGCGTGGATTTCATACTAAAACCTGGTGTAAGTTTATACCCGGAAAAGTCCGTACGCACAAAAATATCCAGATGAACAAAACTGTGTGTATGCCTGAATCCAAGCACATTTCCTTTGTTCATCACAATCAGCTGGAATTGACCGCATTTGTTGGAGTACCAGACTCCTCCCTCTCCACACCCACATTTACATATGCAAATTAGTATAAAAACAGCTTACAGGTGGGATTCCCTCTGGGATTCCCCTCTGCACGATCAGATGATGACGTGAAAGGTGAAGGCTGTTGTCCACCGACAAAGAAGAGGAAAAACAGGCAGAGGAAGAGTCCCAGCAGGATATTAATGCAAAAATAAACTTAACGGAGTTTAAAGTCCGAAATCAGTCTTTCACTTTCAACAATAAAAAACCACGAGATTGGTGATGACTGATCGCAGTTTTCGGACATGAAACTGTGATAAACGTTTTGACATCAAGTGTTTTAGAAGGTCCCGTGGGACTGAACCCTCACCGTGGGATTGGACCCTCCTGGTGTCAGCTGATTCTTCGGTTCGGTTCACCAACAGCTGATGTCCGTCCACGGCCGTGTCGGTGTGTTAATTTGTATCTCTGATGTGCACATCACTCGGAGGAATTGACATTACACACGCATTATTAACAGTTTCCCAGTATCACCTCTAAGTGTCGCCAAAGGTTCCAAAGCCTTAAAAGGTGCGTGCGCAGCTGTGAAGTTGTCGTGGAGGAGCGCACATTTCCACGGTCATTTCACTCTTTGTACATCTGAACGTGAGCGTGGAAAAGGGCGTACGCCACGTTTTTGGGCGTATGCACCCTTTGTACATGAAGCCCCGGGTCTGTATTTATGTGTCATGTCAGAAGTTTATTTGGAAATGACCCTTCTACGCATTCTTTTATTTTGAAATTACTGAATCCTACGTTATATGGCTGCGTATTTCCGTTTCCCCTTACTCCCTGACAGTTGCGATGATGCCGGAGGTGTGATTAGCAGTAGCTAGACGTGTTAGATTCCTACATATGAAAAGCCATGGAAGACAAGGTACAGATACAAGAAGCGATTAAAGTCCAAGGTGAAGTGGTTCGGAAGCTAAAGTCAGAGAAGGCGAACAAGGAGCAGGTCAGTGCGCGTGCTGCTGCATTGCGATGAGGGCAGGTTAAGCATGTGCTGGATAGCATTAGGCTGTTTAACACTAGGTTTGCTAACTGAGCAGCCATACGGTTGAATCTTCACTCATACAAAAAGGAAAAAGCCAGACCAAACTGGCTTTTCTGTGATGTGATCTGCCTTTAATATCGCAGCTGACTCAGGACCTGCTCATTCTTAAAATGTCACATCGTTTTGTCATGTATTCCGTCTTTATACCTTGAATGGTTACGTACTTAGGTAAAACGCCCAGAAAGTAAACCTCTTATGCTAGTTTAAAAACAAATACATTCTAAACACTTTAAATTGCATGACGTACAAGTGATAGTAAAGAGTCAGACAATGTAAGAACTTGCCCAAATGGAAGCAGTTCGGAAAGGTTCTTGAAACCACGGACCGTTTCAGTCCGTGCGTCATTCACGTATATCCTCCTGTCACCTCAGCCGCCGGTGAGCCAGGAACAAGGAAATGTTTGTTCTTATCGTCAATTTCATAGTAGAGCTTCACTAGCTGAAATGCTAACACAGCTGGCATTAGTGTCGTCCGTCAACGGAACACGACCGAACCCGTTAGCAAACCACGAATATAAGCTAGCTTATGACAAAGGGCTGACGGAAAAGTTGTCCAACGCATTAAAATCTACCTACAATATGTTTCATTTGTAAAATGATCCTTTGGACAACTGACATAATGCTTGTAGAGTTTTGTCTTTGTCTTGCTATAATGTGAAAGGGCAGCTGACGCAATAGCTGCCCTGGTGAACGCAGACCGGAGCTGCAGGACTCTTTTTCCACTTGTGCGTCTGCTTCATTGAGCTCTTAGATGACAAATGTTAGTAGGGATTGAACCAGATATTTTACGGTTATCCACAGCTTTGCAAAATGTAGGATTACTTATTTTATTTCTTTATTCATTTATTTAAATAATGATGCAGGAATTGTCACTACAGTCCACATTCACATACAAATCGAACAGGAAACCTGTTGGACAAACGCACTCATCACATCCAATGAACAAAAAATCCCCAGAATCTTGTAACTGCAGCACATGAAAAATGTGTGATCTTTTGCCCGTTGAATACTATGGGCAGAATGACCCCTTATATACTGCCTGTTAAAATTTGAGTAGAAGTGCAGTGTCTGTGTACACCCCTGTCAAACACCTCTTTTTTAAATCATATTTTGTACATAGGGCTGGGCATTGTGCCCGAAATTAGGGCAGTTTTCATATCAGTAAATATTTAAAATTTTTTCAATATAAAAGATGATATTTTGTCCTGAGTGAAAGCTGGTGGTTACCAACCAGTGTAAGATTAAAGTCTGAGGTGGAGTATGCAAAACCAGAATGCTTCAGAATAGTCATTTCACCGCATTGTGTTTCTTAACATCTCTCTTTTCTTTTAGTACGTAAGCCCAATATGAAACCGGGACTAGACAATGTGTCAGATCAGTCACTAATCATATTTTTATGAATTAAGTTATTTGATTAAATAGTTTATTCCAGCTCAAAGGCTGATCTTTGGTCCTGAATGAATAAGCCAGATGGTTACTTGTGATGTAAAAATATTTGAAAAATATGTAAAAATTGATAAGAATTTACAAGTCAAAACACAAAGATGTTTTGACTTTAGATGAGCTCTGATTTTGTGATTTATTGCTCATCTTTTCATTTTCTGCTTTTGGTGTAAATTGAAAACGGCCAAGCTCTTATTCAGCAAGCCAAATGACATAAAAGGAAGTTTGTGATTTAAGCTCTAGTTTTATGGTTGGAACCTGACAAATGATTATCAAACAGCTGAGCATTTCACAAATCTAGAGGATGTAAATTCAAAGCTAATGATGAGATGTTTGTTCAATAATAATCAATATATATCAAAACATACACAAGGTTTGTTTTAACTGAGACTATGAACAAACGAACAGTGTATATTGTGATAAATATATTACTACCAGATAAAATATATCATAACTATTATTTTACCTCCCAGCCCTATATGACACAAAGTTTCACACATGCTTGCAAAGACACATAATCTGCATGTTTGTGTTTTATTGTCACATATTTTGCCTCAGTTGAGTTAAAGACTAGTCCCACAAAACATGATGAATAAAGGTTACTTAATTGCATCCGGGAGTGTGTGTCTGTGTTGTGGTGTGTGTTGGCTGTGATAGGTGGGCTGCTTTGATTGACTTGATACATCTCATGTTCTATCCTCCATGCTGTGATGATGATGATTCGTGATGCCCCGCCCACCACTAGTGCTAGGGTTGCTTACCACTTTTCTCCTGTTCTTCCTGCCTGACCCTGGATGACCTCCGCCTGCCTCGCTCTTCAACACCTTCATCTGCCTCACTCGTCCTGCTTGGATTCTACTGTACCACTCCTCTTCACCTCCTCGTTCAACATCTACTGACACTGTGATTGGCTGATAATGCTGACCTGGGACAATGCTTATGGATAATCCAAAACTTTACGGATATTCCCTTTGATCTGAACCTTTTTTATCTTCTGTGATTGTGGATAAACATGCTGGCCATGTTTTGTGTCCGGGCTTGCTCTGCTGTGATGGGCTGTCGGGCTGCGACATGTGTCCGATCTGTATGTTCTTTTTCTGGGATCACTGTGGCTCAGGTAGGGCTGTGGTTTGAGTGATTGGTTGATTGGTTTTTAAGATTGTTGCCCATGTCTAAAGCTGTAGACTCATACCATTGGCTTGGTGTATCTTTTGCAGATCGATGAGGAGGTAGCCAAACTACTGGAGCTCAAAGCTCGGTTAGGAGGAGACGATGGCAAACACCAGTTTGTCCTCAAGACAGCAAAGGTAAGACCACACACAGCATTGTCACTGCAGGACAAGCAGTGACAATACACTAGTCACTTTACTACAAAATGTGTGTAACTGTAATTATGTATTTGTTCTAAGATTAAGGTTTATTAAATAAACTTAGATGCACCAGAGGTGTGATGATCAGTGTAACCACTGTGGCTTAAAGCAAAATTAACTAAAGAAATAACATTTTCAATTCATTAGGCCACTCTTGTGATTATTTTTCTTTGTCAGGGAACGAGAGACTACAATCCCAAACAGATGGCCATCAGAGAGAAAGTCTTCAACACCATCATCAGCTGCTTCAAACGCCACGGAGCAGAGACCATTGACACACCTGTGTTTGAACTGAAGGTCCATTTTTACTTAGGTTTTTTTTTTTTTTTTTTTTTGTGCATGAATGTTTACATGCTCTTCAGTCAAGCTGAAATATTGGATTTCTTCACATAATGTATGTGTTGGTACACAGGAAACATTAACAGGGAAGTACGGAGAGGATTCAAAACTCATCTACGACCTCAAAGACCAGGGAGGAGAGCTGCTGTCCCTCAGATATGACCTCACTGTATCCTTAAAACACAAGACCAGAACAGAGCTACGGAACAAAAGTCCACATAGCCCTTCACCTGTCACCTAACCCTGATAAATTTCAGTACGTCACACCTGTATAGCTCATAAATCTTGCTCTCATGTTATTCAGTTGAGAAAACTGTCAGTTTTCTGTGTAAGTTATTTGTTTATATAACCAGCCCTAAATCAGACCATAATCTGTTCATGTCGTTATGGTCAGAAATCTGGATTCTGAGGTTGACCTTAACTTTTGGTTTTTGTGAACCAAAATCAAATCTGTTCATCATGACATGAGGTCAAAGGTCATTTGTCCAAGGATCACATTCTGGCAAACTATAACGTTGACATACTGACAGAATGTGTTTTAAAAATGAGGTCAGAGCTACGGCTACTTTTCCAAAGCTGGAGTTAGAGACTCCTTAGGTCAATATTTATCTAATTTTGGCTTATGACCAAATACCTGCAAAAACCAAACAGATCCTATCAGCCCTAACTGTTAGTTGAAGCAGTACTAATATGGATGTGTAAAATGGATAATGACCATTGAGGTTGAAATTGAACTCTGTCCCTCCCTGCAGAGAACAGCTCTAGTCCTTAACTCGTCCTTTCTCAGGTCCCCTTTGCTCGCTACCTGGCCATGAACAAGATCACCAACATCAAGCGCTACCACATTGCTAAGGTCTATCGCCGCGACAACCCAGCCATGACTCGTGGACGTTACAGAGAATTTTACCAGTGTGTGAGTGTTCATGTGGAATCCATTTGCAGAGCCCGTAACATGAAGTGTAATTGGGACATGGCCTCTGCTGCTGAATGACTGAATGCATGTGACTTTTCAGGATTTCGACATAGCAGGGCAGTATGATGCTATGATTCCTGATGCTGAGTGCTTGAAGATCGTCTATGAAATCCTCCGCGAGCTGGACTTAGGAGACTTCTGCATCAAGGTTAAGCGGTTCACATAGGTTTACTGAAGACCTGAATCTATGTGTGTCACTTCTGTAACCGTGTTGTCTATCTCCAGGTCAATGACAGGCGCATCCTTGATGGGATGTTTGCTGTCTGTGGTGTTCCGGATGACAAGTTCCGCACCATCTGTTCAACAGTGGACAAACTGGACAAGGTGTGATGACACTTTACTGCAGAGTACAGTCTCTGTCTTCATGCCCACAGTCAGTCCTATAAATGTTCTTCTTCGGTTTGTCATGCAGATGTCCTGGGAGGATGTGAAGAAGGAGATGGTGAATGAGAAGGGCTTGTCAGAGCAGGCAGCTGACCAGATCGGGGAGTATGTCAGTATGCAGGGTGAGGCCACATTTGTGAATACTGGATCACAGCTTAACCTGGCCTCATCCTCCCTTGTAAAACAAAAAATATAACTATTTCCTTGTGGAGGAGTGGAGTGAGAGTCTGTGTAACTCAGGGTATAGTTCATGAATGAATGACTGAAAGAAATGAATGAATGTTCCTGCTCTCACTATGGTAGTACCTGGTGGGTAATTGCCAAATGCTGGAGAATGCAGATGCAAGTGGTAGAAATTATAGTTTTGTGTCTCTACATCTAATTTGAGAAAATTTTGAGTTGATTACAGCCCCATGATTAATGCTTTCCAAGTCATATTGTGCCTTTTATTTACTAACAAACAGCAAAGAAGGCCACAGAAATTAATTGAAACAATTGGAAAAGGTAAACAGAGTCTCTGGGCCCCGGGGTGCTTGGCTGTGGCATCGGGGTGCATGCTGGCCCACGACGAATGGTTGTCTGGGGTGGCCTGGTCACCCGGCATGCTGGGTGGGACCCCTGATGGGGGGGACAGGTGGCTCCCAGGCCTGTGGGGCTCAGGGGCTGGGACCAGGCTTGCCCCTGGGTGGCTGGCCCCCATCGGGGTTTCGGAGGCTGGCATCCCTGGCCCCCTAGGGCATTTCTCAGACACTGTTCCACCACTAGGAGAGGTGCAGTGCACAGTCTGGCTGAATTTGAAAGTTAACACTCAAAATAATCCCCGGGTAGGCAGTGTATCAGTGAGCAGGAGGGGCCTGTGACCTGTTGGGAGTATTGGTATGCTCTGCTTCCTTTTTTACTCTTCTTTTAACCCTCTCTCTTTAACCCTAACTGTTCATATTGGACAACCATCCTCCAGAGCCAGGGTCTACTTCAGTTTTCAGTCTGTTAAAAAGAAGTTTTTCTTTGCCACTGTCGCAAGTGTTTGCTCCTGGAGGATTCTGTTCTCTGTGAATTGGCCTATCAAGAATTCAGCTGTAAATATAAAGTGTCATGGGACAACTATTATGATCTGTTTATGAGTACATTCATGAGTCCAGTATAGTAAACAGTTATGTGTGTGGTAGGTGGGATGGACCTGGCAGAACGCCTCCTTCAGGATCAGAAGATGTCTCAGAGTAAGCAGGCGTGTGCAGGTCTGTCAGACATCAAGCTGCTCTTCAGTTACCTACAGCTCTTCCAGGTCACAGACAAGGTGAGACATGTGATTCTGCTCTGTTATTCATTCTGTAGAGCTGAAATGAGTAATTGACACAAATTGATCTAAAACTATTTATTCAATTACAATTTTCCTTCATTTCCAAAATTTCATTGGTTCCGCTGTTGTGTTTCACACGGACACTTATTGTGATGCACATGATGCCAGGATCACCACAAACAGAAGAGATGAGGATAAAAAGGCAGAAAATGTCTATATGCTCACTGTGTGTTGAAGATGGCACTCTAGATCTTTGATATATAAATTTTATACTGTTGTTTCAGCTGATTTAGGAATAAAGGACAAGTAGTCATTTCCAGACATGTCTTTTTCATATTTTTACTTTTTATTCACTTATTCATATAATTGTATAATGCAATGGGAAAAAACTGATTGATAGATGAATCAGTTACAAAAATAATTGATAGTTGCTGCTCTATCATCGTGTTTGTGCTGCTCTAACACATTGCTACCCTCACTGTTCTCTTCTGTTCTCTGCGCTGTGTGTCACAGGTGGTGTTTGACCTGAGTCTGGCTCGTGGTCTTGATTATTACACGGGAGTCATTTATGAGGCAGTCCTGACCCAGGCAGGAGTGGCCTCAGTCACCACTGAAGCCCAGAATGGAGCCCCAGGGTCCACAGAGGAGAACGTGAGCGTGGGCAGTGTGGCCGGTGGGGGGCGCTATGATGGCTTGGTGGGCATGTTTGACCCCAAGGGCAGAAAAGTGCCCTGTGTGGGAGTGAGCATTGGCATCGAGAGAATCTTCTCTATCATGGAGCAGAAGGCAGAGGTGAACACAGCAGCCTCACCCCACCCCACACATTCCATGTCTGTCAGTATTGTACTTGGTCCAGGTAGTTTTTAGTTTCACAATTTTGGGAGCACACTTTACAAACATGGCATAACTATGTCTGATAGTGAAGATAAGAGCAATTCTACACACACAATGTGAAGAGAAGAGGTTTGTCCTCCCTTTGTATTTCTTTTCTATTTTGTTACTGGTGACAAGAGCCTTGTGTAAGCCACCTTCCTCTTCAGTCCAAATTATCTAAAACTTGTCACACTGTTTTATCAACTGAACCATTGTTGACATTGACCTTGATCTGCTCTGCTGCCATTTCTCTCATTTGGAACAAAGACCAGCTGTTTGGGTGCAGACTGTGACGTGGGAGATGTTTCATGATCAAATCTAATAGTCTAGATGAAATGCAGTAAGGGTTTAAAAGGGGTGTACCAAAAACTATTCACTGATACTCAGCCTATTATTGGCTGTGTTCTGCTCAGGCCTCAGCAGAGAAGGTCCGTACCACAGAGGTGCAGGTGATGGTGGCATCTGCTCAGAAGAACCTACTGGAGGAGAGACTCAAACTCACTGCGGAGCTGTGGAACGCTGGCATTAAGGTATGTATGATATTCACTACATTCATACTCAGAAAGCTGAATATGAAATGACAAGATGTGGGATTTTTTTTGTGAATGAATTGGACCCCATTTATTCCCAGTATTAAAATGTGATCTGTATGTGAGAGAGGAAAAGGTGTGATGCATTGTGATTGGATTTCCATCAGAACTGCATGAAAACATCTGGTGATAGCATAGCTCACAATGTGGACAGTCATTGTAAACACGATCTGTTGAGCATGCTACCATTATTGTATCATTACATATTTATTGTTCTCTGAATATGTATTATGACATATTTATTGTTCTCCTATTATATGAGGGAGAATCAAAATGTTTTGAGCCTCACACAGAAAGAGGAAGATATTTGGATTTTTACTACAGTGGAAACCGCTTATAGTGATCACGTTGGTCCAGAGCCAATTTGAACACTATAAGCGGTTGATTACTAAAACC
>JAPTYQ010000002.1:693976-704963 GCA_029814465.1 Ostorhinchus cyanosoma | reverse complement strand
CCCTCACCTGTCTGGATGGACCTCCTCACCTGTCCCATCTGACTAGATGCCCCCCCTCATATACCCCGACCTAATGCATCCTTACAGACTGGAACTCCATCTGTGAATGGACGTCCATCAGTCCTGGTGCATCTATACTAACACCACACAAGGGTTAGCATTGAATGTGATAATTGTCCTGTAAACACTTCTGGCCATATTGCCCAGTTCTGTCTTGTACCACAGCTAACCTCACAGGCAACTTCATTTAATTCAGTGTTTGGCTGATTTATGGCAAACAGATTGTTTTCAGTGAATTACTCTCACTGGCAGGGGAGGGGCTCAAATCAGTAGGAACTTACTTTCCTAAGTTGAACAGAGCTCACCTACCTTCCACCAGTATCTTCTTGGCCATGGAGGCAGTGTGGTGAGAGCTGAAGGCCACTATCGCCGCGGCCCCCTCGATGCCGGGCCCTGCCTTCAGAGACACTCTCTCCACCCCCTCTGAGAGGCCTTGCAGCATCTGACACAAGGATGACAAACACAGCAGTAACAGACTGGTTTAAGTTTCCTGTGTCACATCAAATCAGAAAATGACCGAAGTCTAACCATAACATGTATGTGAATGCATAGAGGAACCGTGATGTCACCCATGGTTTTATGAAATGTAGTTCTGAAACCTGCTGTTTGGGATTTTTTTGACTTTTTGAAGCCAGAAGTTACCATGTTTGGGGAAAAAGGGTGAAGCTGCAGAAGCAAGAGGGGTCCGCTGTCTACAGGGGACCATGGGTGAGCTAATGCTAGCTGATTATACAGAACATCTCATCAAGCAGTGTGCAACAAAGTCTTTTTCTAATCTTGTTAATGAAACCTATCAACCACAATTACAGCCACAGTAAAATCACAAATCACCTCTTTTTTTTCTGTGCGGTGTGTGTTGTCAATAGCTGCACAAAAGATCCATTTGGAATCGTCCAAACAAGGTAAGACCTGTCACAGTTTATTCTGAAGCATGGATTCACAAACAGCTGCACTCGGAACAACATAGTAGCTTCATACCTTCACTATAAAACTGACTGGTGGAGAATAAATGACCTTCACGTCAGACGTGTGCCCAGTGCTGAGCACAACAGCAGTGATTCTATTTTTAATCATTTTTTTCCCCACTTTCTTTGACCATTGAAAGTGGTTTCTTATAGTTTTCATCCTCAACTCAGCCTTCGTGTTTTCATGGCCACTGCAAGTCGGCAGAGTGACTCACTACTCTCTCTATGGTCACATACATCCACAGTGACACAACAGCCTCTGGCTGTGAATGAATTCATTTCATAATGCAACAATACAATACACTGACCCCTTTGACTTATCATGACTCTATTCTACACTCTCTAATAATACTTTTAGATCATTATATCCCTGAACAGAGTTTCGAGGATGTTATATTTTTGGTCCGACCGCCGCTGCCGGTTCTGCCAGCCCCACCACTGCCGGATATCCTTCGGGTTAATGCGATAACTTCAGGGACACTCCCATGTTACTGGGCTTTTTGTTGTTCTTTTGATTTATAATGCATATATTTTTGGTTCTTCTTTTAAGTTTGTTTGATGCCATTGCTGATTTGTGTGCTATTACAAACTGTGTAGAAATTTCAACAGTGGCAGCTCGTCAATACAGGGCACTAAGGCGCCATCCCACCTGTCTCACATGAAGAAGAGGAGAGGAATCACCTAAAATATTTTTACAAAAACCATATTTAAATAAACAAGCTATGCATGAGGCAGCCTATGAGTACTGTGCAAAATCCACATTCAAGTGTAGTTAAATCCCCAAGCAGAGTTTTGGGGATATTATGTTTTTGGTCCGACCGCATGTGAACGCCATAACTTGAAAAATATTGGGTTTAGAAATTCCATGTTTTCCATATCAATGAATATCATGGAGAGAAAGAACTGATTAAATTTTGGACGATCTACCATTTCTAGATTGCCCAAAAGGGGCCGCTCAAAAGTTTAAAATCACTAAACACTCTTGTTTATAACTCTGGAACTATTTGTCTGATTGACTTTAAATCAAGTGCAAATGAAAGGTCATGACCTGGGGACGCCTCACGCCATGACATCATTAAGGATTGGGGGCATTCAGGGATATATCCCTAGTCATCACTTCCGATGGTGTAAGCCTAGTTTTTTGTAATATTTTAAATGGAAAATACTGCAAATAACTTCTTTAAGGACAATAAAGACTCCTTCGACTGTATGTCTAACTTTCAAGGCCAACCCTGCTAGCATCTTATACTGATGGACCACAATGACAAGACATTCCAGATGGAGCTTCCAAACTACAAAACAGTAAAAACTCAGTGACCCATGTTATGCATGAAGTTGTTGAAGTGCTAGTTATGTGCACTGAGGACCCTGTTGGTGTCCCCTTGAGCAGACGGAGCTGTACCTGCAGCAGGTCCTGTGGTCGAGAATCAGCTGGCAGCTCTCCGATGCACAGGTGCCTCTTCTCGGTGCTGCGGCGGACACAGAGGCGGCAGCCCGGCTCCAGCATGTGTCCATGCAGAGAGCGGATGGCCTCAGAAACCTTGGCTGATGAGCCGTACTTGGCGTAGGCAAAACCACGATTCTGTCCGCTGAAGTTCATCATGAGCCGGAACTCCCACAGGGGCCCCACAGAGCTGAAGAGGGGGATCAGGAGGTCCTCATAGGCGTCCCGGGGAATCTGACTGATGAACACCTCACAGCGGGGTCCTGGAGCTGGACCTGTCCAGACTGCAGAGACTTCACTTGTAAAAGTGACTGGTAAAGCCATCAGTTTTCTTATATTCAAATATGAAGCAAAAATCTCTCAAAAGAGTTTTTTTTTTTTGCAAAAGAAATAAGCTGTATCATGCATTCATGATGACAAAAACCTGTTTTTCTCCCCAACAACTGAACACAGTGTTTTCTCAGTTCATAGAAAGTGCAGATGTTGTGACTGCTGTAGTTTGTTTTGTTTTTTTTGGGGGGGGGGGGATACTGTGACCTGTGCTTTGGCAAAATTCTTGTAGACCAGTGGTTCTCAAACTATTTGCGGTGGAGTACCCCCTGAAATATCCTGTTTTAGCCAAGCACCCACAAATCTCAGCTTCAGCATTTTTGATTGAAAAAAAAAAAAAAAATAGGCAAAATTTGTTCCTGTGTTAAAGATGTCTGTTTATATTTTCAAAACTTTGTACACAAGCAACATATGTTTAACTGTAATATATACAAAAAAACATTCTTAAAGTAAATTTTGTGCAAAAATATAGACTGAAAAGTGCCTTCTTTCATTGATAACAAAAATAAATAAATTGGTCATTAATTAATAAATGAACCTTTCATCAACAAAAATTATTACTAAGTTCCTTAAATAAACTCATTTTAACCAATATACAATAGAAATGTTCTTAAAATGTTACCAAAGCTTAAACTAGAGGATTGACAATCAAACTATTATGTATGTGAATGCATTTATTGTGTTTCTTTCAGCATTAATTCTCATTATTTTGTATTCAGTACTTGATGACTTATTCAATGTATTTTTCCTCCAAAATTTCAAGTACCCCCTAGGCTTCTTCCAAGTACCCCTGGAGGTGTACGTACCCCACTTTAGGAACCCCTGTTCTAGACCAATGTTTAGAGATTAGCTCAAACAAATGCAAATCAAAAACGTCACTAACACCTTAAAGTTTGCTTTAATTTGGGCTAATCAATTATTTCACATGTAGATGTTTTCAATAAAACATGCCCAAAACTACATAGTGATTTATGTATAAAACTTGTATGTACTCATGACCATTCAAGATAATCTTAGAAGGTGGTAAAAAGTGTTCATTTAAACAGGTCTACATCACATGTTTTATACTATAAAGGTAGTATATCAAAAACAGTCAAGTGTCTGTGTAATACAGATGTCAATGTTTCACATACATGTATGAAAAATAGCAGCAGCTCATTAAATTCAAATGCAGAGGTTGGAAAAAGGGAGGCTGAGGATCAGAGCCAGCTGTAGCTGTTGGAGGTTTCGTGTGAGTAAGAAAACACCAAGTGAAACAATAGCTGTGTTCCATTTAGCTGCTTCAGTTTCCTCCAATGGCCGGCTTGTCATCTCATGTCAGATTGGACACATCAGTTAAGTGGAGCAATCGCTGCCATCAGTATCAGCTGTGCTTTGTTAAGTCCCAGTATGAGCAGTGCTTTAAGTTTGCAGTCTGTGACACTTATCAATAGAATACATAGAAGTGCACAAAAGAGCTACATCCCAATTATGACATCTAAACTGTTGACTGATACAAATAATTGTGTTCAATCCTTTAACTGTAAACTTTTGCTAATTTTACAGATCTATTTTATATTGCATTTTTCCAGGAATGGTCCTTTGAGATGCATGAACTCTGTCTTATGTAACAGTTTAGCTCACCTACCCGTGCACCTTCATGATACACAACATTAATTACGTGGCGTCCCTGTGGAGGGCTGGGCAGAGCAGGGGACACGGAACGCACCTGCCTTTGTTCACTGTCTGCCCAAACAGTTGTGGACCGAGCTTAAGGTGTAGGTTTAACACTGCACTGCTGTCTACAGGTGAATACAAACAGAAACCCTATCACCATTTCCCAACATAAAAAACATTCCTACGTATTAAAATGTTTCCTCCAACCATGCAATACCAACACAGGTAGCAGACGAAATGGCTACGGATACGGAACCATGCGCACATATCCAAAGGCTAGGAGAACGGAAACACAAGACTACGGCGGAAGTGATTAACAGTTAATTGGGTTAGGGTTAGGAAATAGGGTTAGGGCAATTCTGTATTTTTAGAAAATGTGTACTCTGTACAGAATTTGGTCCATACGAATAGATAACGTTTTTAGTCATATGGAATTTATGGGGACATGTGACACTAATTAGCCAATCAGAAGTATGCTGTAGTCCTAGTCTTTCTGTACTTTAGTACAGTTATCTGTAGCTCATGCCACCCTCCACAAAATACAGGCCCAGAACTACTGAAATTATTTTCTGACAAACTTATGGAACATGAAAGTGTGTTCCTCGGCGCTGACTGTGTACACTTTGTTGTGGTTTGGTGATATTAGGGGCCAACTCTGGTACCAAAGCTTTACTTTACTGTATCTGAATCGTGAATGTATTTTCTGACACCAAATGCAAAACTGCAATTCATTGTGACTAATATGCACCCAGAAGTTTTTTCCTAAGAATAAAAATGGATTGATGCAACCACTTTTATTTTTGTAGACATAAACCTAAGGTGTCGCCATGGGTTCTTTTAAGGACAAGACCCAAGAGGAAGTCACTGAGAACACCTTTGAGGCATTTTGAGAACACAGCTAATGTCTCTTCTTTCAGGGAGTCCTGGTAAAAATGGCAGCAAAAAATGTATTACAGAAAAGAAAAAACAAACAACAACTAAAACAGGTAAACAAAGTATGAAAGACACAAGTACAAGCAGTATCTGTAACTCACACCCTTGTACAGACGTTAAATGAAGCAGCAACATGTTTCTTTCATAACAGTAGGTAAAATATCATTTAAGATGAGAATTTTAAGTTAAATTTAGTAATTTAATAATACTGATGGATTGGACAGTGCTTTTAAAGGCACCCAAAGTGCTTTACATTATTGTAAAGCGCTACATTGATTATTGAGCCATTATTCCCCTCACTCTCACATTCACACCCTGGTGGTGGTAAGCTACAACTGTATCCACAGCTGCCCTGGGGCAGGATGACAGAAGTGTGGCTGGTTCCTGTGAGACAGCCCCTCCGACCACTGCCACCCACCCCCCAGTGTGAGTGACACTGGAGGGTGGGTGAAAGGTCTCGGATAAGGACACAACGGCACATGACAAGGACAGAGTGGGATTCAAACCACCAACCCTACACTTCTTTCTGTATGTGGACAAAATCAGACAAACAGCGAACATTAAGCCAAACAGCTACAGAATATTAAGTGTATGTCCTGGTCTTACCTTCAGGCGGTCCTCCGTACTTCCTCTGACCATTGACTTGAGTCAGTGTGATCTTGGTGGTTTTCAGCCAACTGTCTAAAGCCTTCACCCGCTCAAGGTTGAGCACCTGAAAAGAGCAGAAGGAAGAGCTCCTTAAAGACCCACTACAGCCACAACCAGTACTCTTTCCAGTGTTTCATTAGTTGACTGAATCACCAACTATTTTGGGGTGAATTTGTGTTTTTTTTTAAAAATAATACCAGCTTTGTGAAAGTTGAAGCTTCCAAATTAACACTGAATATTTGTTGGTTTAATTTAACAAATTTGTGAATAATGGTACATAATTCATTCATGAGTGAAGGAAATACAAACGGTCATGGCTGCATTTCCTCAATACTGACATTTTATCAACACAGAATTAATTGACCCAAGACGGTGAGACCAAAAGCATTTTTTTTTAAATGGTTCACACATATTAATAGTTTTTTTTTTATCATAAATTGCTTGTCTATATTTTTATTGACTCCATCTTTTACATTTTGCTTTTCCTTTAATGTTGCTTTTTAACTCTCAGTGAGTCCTACTGTATCAATGTTGCATTTTTAATTGAATTAAACTTAATTGAAAAGATCTGATGAAAAACCATAGTTTGTAGCGTATTTGTTGTTGATATATTAACTAAAACAAATGTTAATTACATTTCACTGTTAATGTTTCCATAATTTTGCACAGAAACAGTAACAGACAGTTGTATAGCATCCCTGTTTCCATGCCAATCATATTTCACTTCTGAAAACACCCAAAGTTGATATTGTTTACACTCATCTCATTGAGCTGGGTTGATTTCTGCTCTGCAGCTGTGGTTCTTGTGATTTCAGAAGCTGCTGGTTCAGGGTCTGCTTTGGTTGTATGTTTTACACACAGGTGTTCACGTGCTTATTGTGAAATGTAGTTCGTCATAAAATTAATTTCCATCAACATTACAGTAACATGGTTACGTAAGACTCTACTCACTATACCGTCCATTGAGGAGAGTAACAGTTGGATGTGCTACAGCTTGTGCTAATTGTCTTTGGAGCCAAAGAAAAACAACTGCAGGTCAACACAGAGCTTCAGTCTTACACCTAAAAACCACCAACCAGGACGGAAATCTGGGTGGAGTGATGGAGTCAGACCTAAATTTTGAGAAAAACATTGAGACAATCACAAAATCAGCCTACTATCAATCACCTTAAGAACATCTGAAGGATAAAAGAGCTGATGTCTCAGCAGGACCTGGAAAATGCATTGGCTTGATTACTGTCAGAGCATCTTCACAGGTCGACCTAAAACACCGATTAAACACCTGCAGCTCATTCAGAACTCTGCTGCTCGAGTCCTCACTAAGACCAAAACAGCCGACCACATTAGTCTGAGAGCTCCTTCCACCGGCTGCCTGTCCGTCAGAGGATAGACTTTAAAGTTCTGCTGCTGGTCTATAAAGTTCTGAATGGTTTAGGACCAAAGTACATCAGTGACCTGCTGCCCCAGTGTGAACCCAGCAGACCCCTCAGGTCATCTGGATCCAGTCTTTAGTCAGGTCCTGGAGTCAGAACCAGGCAGATGAGCTGTGTTCAGCTTCTATGCTCCACATGTCTGGAATAAACTCAACAAAAGCCTCAGATCAGCTGAAAACTCAGTTTATTTAAAACAGCTTAAAGACGCATCTGAATAGAGTTCAGATTCACAAGTTCCAATCGGCACTGTTTCTTTTACGCTTAAGGCTTTTATCTGGTTTTATTTATTCTATTTTCATTCCTGTGCTTTTTATTCTTTCCCTTGCCCCCCCCCAATACTTTTAATGTTTTATGTAAAGCACTCTGAATTGTCTTGTACATGAAATGTGCTGTATTTAAATAAACCTGCCTTGCCTTCCCATATTTGTAGTTCATTTTGAGACCTTGGTGAAACAAACTCAGGTATCAGTATGTTTAACTAGTCTGTTAGATCTTGTTGGTTTTGTAATGTTTACAGAATTTTCATCCTGTTTAGATTTTTGCGTTTTCTCTGGACACATCTGTCATTTCATCCATAGATAAACATCATGAAACTTTATTCCACTATATTAAATATTTGCTTTCTTTCACTATTATTCCTTTATATTTTAGGCTGAACTTTGACAACAGGTCGACCCCAACTTTACGAAACAGAGCTTCTCATTCTTTTTTTTATGAAACAAAAGCAGATGACCTAAACCCGTTCAGTTTCACTAAAGTTAAGCTCCAGAAACAGGGCTTCATGTGGGTGGTTCTGTTTGATGATGGAATGAAAAACACACAACAAACTGGATTCAAAACGTCCAAAAGTCTTCAGACCTGTGGACTCCATTCCTCAGGCCAGTGTTCGATGGTACACGATACAAAATAACCCTTTCAACCGGAACTGCGCCTTCAGGTCGAAGCTCAGCCCCAGAACCGGCCCGGTGTGACGGCATGAACCCACCGGACCGGACCGGACCGAGCCGGGCCAGAGGCTCAGCGGACTCACCTCGCTCCGTTTGCTCTCCATCTTTCCGCCGAGTGCGTGTTTGCGGACAGTGACGCACCTGGTGGTCCACCTGAGCCCGGCCCTGCCCTGCCCGGCACGGAACCACCTGATTGGCTGCTCTCAGCTCCAGCTGCTCATGTGTCACACTCTAGACATTCCTCAGCATGAGGAGAAGGAGCCTCCATCCAACCTGCAGCAGAGCCTCTGGAGAAGCACAGACCTGACAGAATGTTCTGGATAACAGGACTGATATCAGACACCAGGAACCCAAGCTGAAGCACCGTCCTGCACTGAGGACATTCAGATCATGTGGAGACTGAGTTTGGAGCTGGTCCTGTTCTGTGCATTTGTTTGCAGTGTTTGGTTCATTTAGTTTTGAACAATTAAAAGTTTGATTCAAAATATTAAGCAAAAGTACGACTGCTTTTGTGACAACAAATGCACAAAAATGATGAGGCTTCCCATGAAAACAGAAGCAGAAGGGTTCTTCAACACAGAAACCCCTCGTATTTTCCAATATAGGTTAAAATACGAGGTTAGATATGATACAAAATTAAGATCAGTCTTGGATCTGAAAGACCCAGCTCTTCTTTGAGAGTTGTACCAAAAGATCAAACTCCCTGAAAAGAGCTAAACTTCCAACCATTAGTTCAAATGTGAACCAAGATGAAAACACAGAGAAAAAAAGGATTCAACATCAGTGTCGGACAATGGACCGCCGTCTAACAAGAAATACAACACAGAATTATTTGATCGTAGGCCGAAGTCATGAGGTCAAAAAGGGTTTTAATGGCTCACACATGTTTAGAAGTATTTTTTCTGTTTACAAAACATAATTCAGTTTTCTTTATTACTACTATTTGTGCAACATCAGCAAACAATAAAAACATAACAGAATATGGCAAACTGAGTTAATCTGTTAATACAAGCAGTTAAAAAATAGATCATTTGAAAACTACTAACTACTGTACAACTGAACTACAAATATCACAATGGAATCACATCTGTCTTCTCCTAAACAAGCAGAATCTGGGGCCATAGTTGAGTTGACTTTAATTTGACTATTCTTATTATTATATCAATCCTGTGTCCTGTAGTTCATGTCATACATTGAAAGTGTTTTTAACTATACTTAATTTCTGTGTGAATACAGAGCTGAAGTCCCGCCCCTTTCAGTGTACCCCATGTGATGTAACTTTGGTGAGAAATATGCACAGCAGTCAACAGCAAGAGACAGATAGTTTATTATTATTTGTGTCACCATTTACATATTTGATGTTTGTCAATTTAAAAGATAATTTGATAAACCAAGAAAGTCACAGTTAGTGGTTGATGTTTTGAGTTGAACAGCTCAGCATCCACTGCATCTCTAATGTGATGCATGTCACAGACACCAAAATTCAACATCGGACCTTATTCTTCAGGAGTGAGGTGAAAAAATGTGTCAAAAAGCAAATACACTCCAGTCACTCCAGCGCGGTCATGCTGAATCTGCACAGATAGATTGTGGAGACAGTTTGAATCTGAAGCTTTCAGAGGTGTATTCTTTGTTTTTACCTATTTTCACTCACGAAAGCTTCAGCAGTTTTCCCACAAATTATGACATTCTTGGGTTTTAAAATTATGTTAAATTGATAAAATCTTATATGTACATGACTGAATAATTCATATTTTCCGAAATAAGTATCATGGTTTGATCAATGGTCTCAATGTGGCTCCAAAAACGTAGGTGAAGCGATGACATGAGTCTGTCCTCTCAGTGGAAGTTCATCTCGTGGTGCTATGGTATATTTTGTGCCCAGTAGTCAATCAGTATCTCTGTATCACTAGCGAGATACACTTTCCACACTCCACAATGAACACAAAGTAGATGATGAAGCTGCTCCAAATGTCACAGGTAACAAAGTTGGGTCTTGCTTTAGCCCATTACACCTCCGTTTAGTCTCCTCCACTTCTGTGTTACAGAGACTTTAACAGAATATGAGGTCAAACATTTGGCTTTTAAAGCTGCGTCTGACTTTCGTCACCAATTTTTCATCGAAACTGTAAAACCAGAGTCACAGCCTAAGTATCACGAATCAGTAAGTCTATACAACTGAATCTCTTCCCTCACGGTGAACTATTTCGAATTGTACTCCACCATAAACAATCCATTTGTTTACAAACCGAGCCGATAAGTCATTCATGCATTTTTGTACATTTGTCACAACGTGCATTGTGGGAAGTGGAGCTCCATGCAGCTGCAGTAAAAAGAGGCAATGAAGCTGCTTCTGTGTGTGTTGCCTCTGCAGCGTGGAGCTCCATGCGTGCTTGTGAACGTAACATCTGTGGGAAAGGTGTGAGTGTTTCCAGGTACAGCACGGATCCAGACACCCAGTGTGAAAACACACTAAGATCGCAAATAAAAGGCGCAAATTTTCTTGCTAAAAATGTGCATGATATTGATTTGCATGTCAACTAAGACAAATGACAACAGATGCAAAGCCTT
>JAPTYQ010000002.1:659719-675341 GCA_029814465.1 Ostorhinchus cyanosoma | reverse complement strand
GATGGCATTTAAATTCATATGCAAGTCAAGGCAGGAGAGCAAATACTCTTGGTTATATAGTGTGTGTGTGTGTGTGTGTGTGTGTGTGTGTGTGTGTGTGTGTGTGTGTGAATACTATATATATATATATATATATATATCCCCAAAATGGATCCTTTTTAGCCTGATAATGTCTGTAATACTAACAAATAAGACCATGTGTGGTAACAAAAAGTAGATGTTATATTTAGTAAAGAACAAAACTATATTCTTTTCTTATTTCTTTAAGATATGATTAGGTGATTAGCTGGGATGTTCCATTCATTTCTACATGTAATAGATCGTTTTTAAATCTTCTTAGGTTGCCTTGAAATTGAACATCTTTCCCTCCTCATAGATTCTAAAGCTTGATACATGTTATGTATGAATAGCGTGTTCAACGTATTTCAAGGAATAGAATCTACAAGGAGGGTAAGAATGTTATTTTAGATTTTAAGAGTCAAATCTAATGATTTTGCTGTATTTTCCAACATGTTATTCAAATAAGTTCAGGTCAAAGGTCATGTTTGGTCATTATATGGAGGTCTGCATGTCAGCCCTGCAATGAATTGATATGTCCTGGTTGTACCTGACCTTCACCTTTAAAGTGGAATAGGTTCCTCTATGTCTTTTCAGAGCATTAAGCAGTTGAATGAATGAATGAATGAATGAAAAGTTGGACGTTAAGGCCATGTCTGGACAGGGCCTTACTTCCACTGTAGTCTTATTTTGAACTGAACAGGTTAGGTCTGCAAACGATATTTGAAAAATTTTAACAGATACTGAAGGTGAAAGAAGACTTGCCTCTTTAGTCACACTTTAGCTTCCTCTCGGCAGTCTTCCATGTCCCAAACAGTGATGGAGGTCCTGATTAGATGACAGAGCTGCAAGTCTACAGGTGTTATTCTCCTTCTCCTGTGCTGTTACTTTGTCAACAAGGTGTTGTATCCATCATTTTCTCCCTCTCGAACTCCCACATTCATCGTCACTGTCTTTGCGTGTGTCAGGTTTTTTGAGTCTGCTCATCATCATCATCATCATCGACACTGCGGATGTGAAAAGTTTCATGAGCATCTCGTGTCGTCTTCCTCAGAGTCAAATTAGTTTGTGAAAATCTGTCAGTCTGTCGCTAAGAAGTGTCAGCTGCTTAGCGACAGCAGATCCTGAGCCGCAGGGCCTTGTCTGACACACACAGATCCTCACATAAACACACTCACGCACAGGCCACAACTGTCAGAAACACACGCGTTCATCCATGTACTCACTTAAGATTGTGTGTGTGTTTGTGAACATGCATCTACTGTAACACACCCCCTCCCCCCTCTTCACACACACAGCTGTGGTCTCCGCCTCCCTCGCCTAAACATCAGCGGGGGTGATCTGTCTTCCCTACTCTCACCTGAGGGTGAGCTGCAGGCACTGGCAATCTGTCGGCTGTCACTCTCCATCACTTTTCAATCCTCATTCCCCTCTGATACACACAAGCCACAACCCGGCTGCGACAACTCTTTAAAGACTTTGAAATCAACTTGAGTCATCTGACTGCAGTTTAACAGCTGCTCGCTAATGAAGGGACCTTGATGTTGCCCTGTGTGTTTTCTCATTTTTCATCTTTGCTTTTTTTGGTAATTATCACTTTTTCGTTTTTGAAAAAAAAGAACGAAAGAAAACACCACAAAAAACTTCTGTGATCCAGTGGGTGTGCAGAAGATTTAGCTTCCTGGATATGACACTTAGGTAAGAATGGGAGTGGGTGTAACTTTCAATGTTTGTGCAAACATTGAATCTTCTGACACGGCAGTGATATGGAGCTGCAGAAGAGTGTTAGCTGCTACCCACACCACCCGCACTGCTGTTGTTAAACTAGGAGCAGTTTCATAAAGCAGACAATGCTAAACTTCTAACCCCAGCTAATATTCAAGCACAGCTCTCTGCACGATGGACTGTTGGTCCAAAGTGAAGCCAGTGTGAAGTATCTTGAAATGTAATACTGCTGATGGCCACTAGATGCTGCTTGAAAAAAGCCCGGATTTCCATAGACTTTTACTGAACTAATCCCTAAAAATACCAATGATTTAATTTCCATAAGTCACAGGTGTCAAACCCTAGTCTTTGACGGCTGGTCTCCTGCATGTTTTAGATGTTTCTCTCTTCCAGCCACACCTCTTTCAATTAATGATCAGCTCGTCATCATACTCTGCAGAAGCCTGATAACGTTCTAATGGCTTCCAGGAGTGATGGAAGAGGGAAATATCTAAAACATGCAGGATAACGGCCCTCAAGGACTGGAGTTTGACACCCCTGCCCTAAGCCCTTCTGGTTTCATTGAGTGGCAATCTCCAGGGCTGAAAAGTGAAGTCAAGGCAGAAGTGTCAGGTAAAATTGTCCAACTTCACTGTGGAAATAAACATGCAGCTTAAATATGCAGTTTAACAGCCTGATACAAAAAATAGTTTTGATCTCCATAGTTTATTTTGTCCTCCGTGAGAACTGTATAGTGGGTGAATTTCATTTGAACTCACTTGTTGACATTATATCACAGTTTTCTCCATTGGTTTGGCTTATATCTTGAAACAGAAATGACATTCTCAAAACTCAAAATCATTTGGCAAAACAATCTTACAACTCAGCACAACACAATAGCTAAATTCCTTTCCCATATAAATTGTCACCGCCACCAAAAAGGCAAAGGTCCTTTTCATTTGCTTTGGCTCATTTCTTGAAACAGACTGGACATTGTCAACAGTCATTACTTTGGTCAAAATAACCTGGATGGTTCTGCACAACACAATGGTTCACCTGCAAAAGCTCATATCTCCCAAGACAGTTCACTCACGTTTCAAAACTAAATTCTATTCTCATATAAATAGTCAGTGCCCAAAAATGCATTGTCCGTTTGACATTGTGTTAACACTGCAAGTTGATGTTTTGCAACAATGGCAGAAGAGCACTGAAATATCCCTCATGTCCACCTCTAAGTCTTAGCCCAGTCCTTCATTGACAGTGGTTACGGGACTTTTGTCTAGCAAACAGAATGCAGTTGTGTATAAAACTGAAAAAAAAAACCAGAACAATTTTATGGTAAGACTAGGTTTGACATCACACATTGCACTCATACTACCAAGAAAGTTGTAACTATTTCAACTCACACACACATAAAGTTATTTACAAGTAATTTACAATTGCCAAGTAGTTTGCAGGTTTGTCCATGTTATTGTGAGGATGTAATTTCTGTTTCAAGAAATGAGCCAACCCGATGGAGAAAAACTAAGATGGAAAGTTCAGTAGAATTCGGTGATTGGCAGCTGTGATTGGCAGGCGAGCGCTGCCAGTGTCTGCTATGTGGCTTGTGATTTACTAGCAGTAGCTTGGCTAGTTGGACATTCTGAGCCCTTGTTTATTGAATTAAAGTTATTTTTGTCCCTGACGCACTGATGTAGTTGTGTTTACGCTAAGAAGATTGTCAGAGGATTCTGTCATGAACTTTACCGGTGCTTAAATAATACAAGAAGAAATCCATAAGAATAAATAAATACATAACAATAACCAGTCTAACTTATCCACTCTAGCTAATGTTTGTGTTGTTTTGTGTCATTTGATATGGTTTGCCAACTAGCCAGAAAATTAGCTGAGGTAGGCATTATTAGTTGTTTTGTACATTGTATGACTTTCATATTACTGTTGTCAAACACAACTGTATGTGAAGGTCCATGTTCAGCTGAAATGACTTAATGACATATATTATTACACTGTTGTGGAAGTGTTTCCAGTAAGTTCTGCTTGCATCCTTTAGTCTTCTTCACCTCCATCCACTTTACATGTTGTAGTGGTCCATCTTATAAGTTATTGTTCCATTGGCTTAATTCCCACTAGCTAAAATTTTACTGTGAATAGAAGGCTTACAGAGAAGAGGTCAACTGCAAGCGCATATGAAAAAGCTGATAATGATAGTTTGGGGAAGGAAAAGCTGATAGAAGATGAATTGGCCGATAATATCCTCACCCCTCTTCCCAGAAATGTAGGCAAATTGACTTTTTAATTATTAGAAACTAGAAAAACTAAGTAATTGAACATGAAACTCATAGATAGATAGATAGATAGATAGATAGATAGATAGATAGATAGATAGATAGATAGACACTTTATTCATCCCCATAGGGAAAGTGTTGTATCCAGCAGTTCATATCATATAAAAAACACATAAAAACCTAAAAACATCTAAAAACATCATCACGGAAAAGCACACAAAACAAGCCAAATAAATTATCAAGTGCATGTGTGTGTGCATGGGCAAGTGAAGGGGCTATGAGGAAGAGTTATGCAGTCAGATGGCTGAGAGGATGAAGGATTGCCTGAAGCATTCCATCCTGCATCAAACTAACTGTAAAAACATAAGTGAGTGACAATTATAACTTTAACTATCATTATTTCCTCCAAGGTTTTATCATCCTAGCCCTATTAAGTGATCAATCTATACTTCTGAGATTCTGTCTATGAAATGTTTTTTTTTTTTTTTTAGATATGTCCACATCTTTTAAGAAGAAGGTGTCTCTGTTGGTCTCCATTACATTTAGAATATGATATCATAGAAATGGTTGGACGGAATTAGAAGAGTTGATACCAATGTTCATTTGTGACTTCGCAAAAAACATATTTTTGTCAATAACTGCTGGTAGCAGAGAAAGCAGCATAAATAGATTATGTTGCAGGAGGCAGTGGGAAGGTGTAAGATATAATTTGGTCCATTTGTTATGCTAACATTGAACAACCGTTTACCAGTGTTGCCACCTTGTCGACACTGTCGCCAAATCTGATGACTTTTCAAACCCTCTTGGTGACTTTTTGTTTTTCAAAAGCATCTAGCAACAAATTTAGCTACATTTTCTGGTGTTTTGGAGACTCTGATGTGAAAGCACAAACCATTCTGCAGTTACTGTCCTCAACGAGGAGCGGATGCTGCCGTAAGCCCCTCCCCTGTTTGACAGCACTCACAGGCAGTCAGTCTTGTGCTAGCCTTGTGCTGCACAGCAGTCAGAGCTGCAGTCGGACTCGGAGCAGTCAAAAATACAGAGAGGAGTGAGAATCAAATCCTGAATTCAAAGGCTGGTTGAAGCTGTTTATTGGTGATGGTACACAGGCATACTGCTTGTATTGTTAGGAGGATTTCTGCGCCAAACTTTGTGATATAATAAAATGCATGACAAGTCAAAACCATATTAAAAGGACAAAGCCTTATTAGAGTTCTACCTATAGCAAGCTGTCATTTATGATAAAAAAAAAAAACTGACAGCAAAAAAGGCTGAAGCCACCATGGCATTAGCTATTGCTGAACACTGTTCCATGCTGGCATGTGATCACATTTCGGAAGCATGTAAACCTGCTTATTCAGCCTTCATTTCTGCTGCTCACTTCGCACAGGACAAAGTGCAAATGAAACTTGGAATTCTTACATTCCCTGAAAGAAACGTAGCCTGCGTGCTTGCCTCTCGCTGGATCGGTGGAGTCGTGGCCAGATGAGACGTAAAAGTGAGAAATAGCTCCTGCTCACTTCGTACGTGCAAGGAATAAAACGATGTAAAGTTTAAAAATGTGCCGTGTACAATGTGGAAGTTAGAGGCAAAAACACAGATGTATCCGTTATAGCGCCACCTAGTGGAATACAGCCACAGTTTTTGGTATGTAGATCTGTGTCCTATTCTATAGGGCCCATGTCAATTTCACAGCCTTCTTGGAATAAGCCACGCCCACATTTGCCTACCACACCAACCTTCTAGATGTGGTCTCAGGAATGGCCCTTCATCATCCCCACCAAGTTTGGTAGAAATGGGTGAAGCCGTTTAAGAGATATACATTTTCACAAATCATAGCACCCCCTAGTGACTCAAATGCACCAAATTCCCTCATAGTCACATTTAACCATGGATGTAGAATTTAGTGTTGATAGCATTTACTTTGACATAGATATGCAACAGTTTGCATTTTTATTAGCTAGCTACAAATGTAGTCAATCATAATTGTCGCATTTTTTCACAGTTTGCTGAGCTTTTGATAATGTTAGATCAGGTTGAAGACTCGAGTGTATGTTCGAAAATTCACAGTGTTTGGACCAAATTCCAAGGAGATATTAGAAAAAGTAGGTTTTACAGTTTTTGCAATTTTGCAGGAGAAAGTTCCGGCAGAAATGGGTGTGGCCCATGTGATTCAGTACTATTCAGAGAACCTGTGGATAGGAGGTTTTTGAATGTGTGACATACAGTTTGAGAGTTATAGACCAAAATGCAGTGTCCTTGTTTATAGCACCACCTAGTGGAATACAGCCTCAGTCAGACCAAATCCATAATCTTTGGGCCAAGTTGAACATTTTGTATATTTCCGATTTTTGTTCCCATGTATTGTTTGGGAATGGTACCCACTTGAAAATGGCCCCATTTACTCTGGATGGACATTTTTGCGTGGTTTTTCAAATTTTTTACGAAATTTGTACATCGGATTGCTAAGAAAAGTCATAGCACACTATTCCCGTGCAGGCCGCAGATTTTTGCGTCAAAATTTTTGGTGTATTTCCAACGGTGTGGGCCGCATTTTTTTCCAAAGTTTTTGTACTAGTCAGAATACGAACAACAGTCCCCTGTGCTTTGCATTACATGCAAGCACACAGGGAATGATTAATGGTGTTCTAGCACCATACTTTCTAAGAAAGTTGGTCGCAGATGTGGGACCAGAGTTTCAGCCTCCTCCTTGATGACTCCACAGATCTAAGTGTTTCTAAGTACCTGACACCAAACACACAACTATCTCAACATCTTTGGGGTTTGTTGAGTTGGAGGGAAGAGATGTCAGGTCTATAGTCGAGGCTGTTGTGATGTTTAGAGAAGTTTTGAAGAGAAGCTCCTGCGGATAGGGACTGACAATGCTTACATTATGACGGGGATTAACAATGGGTTCATCAAGTGTTGAAGGAGGAGTACGGCCTCAAAGATCTGATTCATATTCACTGTGTGTATCACTCTCTGCAGCTTGCTGTAAGTCATGCTTGTAATGATACAATCTCCCGTAGTGTGGAGTTCTTGGTTCGGGAGACTTATAACTGGTTTGCAGTGTGTCCAAAGGGCAGGGGGGCCTACAAGGCCATATATGAGATGGCAAACTGTGGGGAGAAACCCTTACAGATAACGAAGGTGTGTGCCACATGTTGGCTTCATTGAGCCAGCAGTTTCATGCATTTTGGACCAGTGGGAGGTGCTTAAACTTAATTATACATTCACCGAGTCTAGTGAACACTGCTTCATTGCTGAGGTTTTATACGCCATGTACAATGATCCTCAAAACATCCAGTATCTGACTTTTTTGATGTCAGTACTGTATGAGGTATAGTTGGCCATCAAAGCTCTTGAGGGAGACAAGGTAGATCCTCTTAAACTTGTTTACAGCTTGGTTAGCCTGATAAAATCTGTGAGTAGCAGGGTGCTTAATCCATTGGCAAATACTGATGTACTCAAATATCCAATTGATGGATACATCAGTCCCAAACTGTACCTTGGTTATTTTTTTTAATCAAAGGCAGCTGAACTCCACTTTGCTCTTCAGGTGAAGGACAATGTCCAAAAACGGTGCGTAGCCTTCATTATCCCCCTTGAGTGTGAAACTGCCAGACAACGTCGAAGCATTGCAGTACAAGTCAGTTTTCTTTTTCTTTTTTTTTTTTTTAATAGGAAACTAAAGCACAATAAGCAATAGAAAAAATAGTCAAGCTCCTTGGCTACTCTCTTGCAGAGATAGACAGGATTGTCTAGCAATAGTGTGCCATCCATCTCAGTAAGTGGGATGAAACAAAAATCACAATGGGCTTCTGGAGTGGGATCTGGAAGTTCACGGATGCAGATATCAACCCATTTCTGGAACTTGGCATGGCTGCTGTGTCCGTGTCGTCCTTGCCACCCTCTAATGCTGAAGTTGAGAGATTATTCAGCCAGATGAGTGTGATAAAAAGCAAATTTAGAAATCGAATGTTCTTGCAGGCCTTTAACTCCATCCTTTTGCCCAAAATGGTCTGAAGCTGTCTGGTGAGGCTTGCTAAGAGCACAATCTGCCTGATCATGTTGTGCAGCTTTTTGGCATGTCAGCTGCTACCTCATTTAAGTCAGCTCCCTCAGCTGCTGAACCTGCCATAGAAAGCCTTGACCAAAATGAAGAAGGCCTCCTCTGTGTATGAGCCAGCACAGCATGTGTGTGTGTGTGTGTGTGTGTGTGTGTGTGTGTGTGTGTATGTGTGTGTAGGTGGGTCAGAAAAAACAAACAAAAAAAACTACTAAAACCTAAATTGGAGTCAGACCAGTTACCAGTTACACATTTCCAATGACAGTTTTCTCTATTGTATCTTTTAATTCCATGTAGATTGTTCATGTTGTGTTCAATGTCTTCATACAAAAAAATGCTGTAATTATGGCAAAAATGTTCATGTTTTACAGTTATTTATGACTAAAAAATTTACTGATCCCAAACCCAGATAAAGGAGGATTAGGCAGAATCAGAATAATTTATTAATCCGAGGGAACATTTTTTGGGTGTTTGGCTCGCTCCATTCAAGTATAATAAAAAGTAATGGGAAAGAAATGATCAAAATAACAGAAAAAGAAAAATATATGAATCAATTTGCACCAAACCACCCCTCCGACCACCACTGAACATTCGTACGCATACACTCATTCACCAGTGTGAGTGACACTGGAGGCAAGGTGGGTATTGGATGACCCGCTCTACCTCCTGAGCCATGGCCGCCCAAACACACACACGCACGCACGCACGCACGCACGCACGCACACACGCACATACACACACACACACACACACACACACACACACACATAGGCCATTCTATCGAATTGGTTCAAATTCAGGGTTGGAAAGTGTGTGAAATTTTTATGCTCTTTTGGAAAAACTTTGACCATATCCATGTTGCACCACATCTATGGAACACATATTTAGTAAATGTACTGTCAATTTTCATTTTTTTTTACTTGCAAGAAGTATTAGAATACATTTCCTCTCCCAAATTTTGTCACTATTGAAACATAGCATTACCTGGAACTACATCTGTAAATGGACGTCCATCAGTCCTGGTGCATCTTTAGTCTGTCCGTCCATGGGAGTGGATCTCTCCTTCACTGTGGTCCTCCTCAGGTTTCTCTTTTCCCACTGGGTTTTTGGAGTTTTTCTTTGCCGAGAAGGAGGGTCTAAGGACAGGGGATGCCCAGGACATTAATGCACTTCTTTCGATTTTTCTGTTTGTCTGACTGTTGTTTGTTTACATCCTGTAAAGCCCTGTGAGATAACCTTGTTGTGATATAGGGCTCTATAAATAAAACTGAATTGAATTGAAAACCTTTAGAATTAAGATAATTATATTGAACTATTAATATTTTTTTTCCATTCCCCCATGTACAGGCTATTTTTAAAAATTAATGTTGGTGGTTTCGACAGTTGGATCAATTAAAATTAATATTTTAACATTTTGTCATGTGTAATTTTTATGATGCATCAAAATTAAACACTATTTTTCTCGTAAAATGTTAAATGTGTAAAAAAGTTGATTATATTGATTTCACCATTAATGAGAGTTGAAATTATACACCTAACCAACCATTATTATAAAATACAGGTTGATAATGCATTATCTTTTATTTTTGCCTAAACAACTGTTGTTTCAGTTGTGACTGTATTGTTGCAATAGTGACCATAGAATCGAGTTAATTTAATTTAAACTTAAACTTTGGGTGAACTTAGGTAACCCTAACCCTCTTATGGGCTGCAGACCTACGCCCTAGTGTCTGATCACCTTCACTGGAGCTAGCAGTGCTCGGTGGTGTGAGAGCCCGATGAAACATCTGCAGCTGTTTCTGTTTTCCCAGACATCCTGTGGTCTTGTTGTCTTTTCCATCCATCCATCCATCCATCCATCCATCCATCCATCCATCCATCCATCCATCCATCCATCCATCCATCCATCCATTGTCTTCTGCCTAATTAGGGCTGGGTCGCGGGGGCAACAGTCTAAGCAGGGATGCCCAGACTTCCCTCTCCCCAGACACCTCCACCAGCTCTTCCGGGGGGACCCCGAGGCGTTCCCAGGCCAGCCGAGAGACATATTCTCTCCAGCGTGTCCTAGGTTTTCCCCAAGGCCTCCTCCCAGGGAGGCATCCGAAACAGATGCCCAAGCCACTTCAGCTGGCCCCTCCCGACCAAGAGTTGAACCTCGGACCCAGGAGGAGCAAAGTGGTTTTCGTGTTGGTCGTGGAACACTGGACCAGTTCTATACACTTGAGGGTTCATGGGAGTTCACCCAACCAGTCCACATGTGTTTTGTGGATTTGGAGAAGGCGTTCAACCGTGTCCCTCATGGTTGTCCTGTGGGGGGTGCTTGGGGAGCATGGGGTCTGGGGCCCTCTACTAGGGGCAGTCCAGTCCCTGTATGACCGAAGTAGAAGTCTGGTTCGCATTGCCAGCAGTAAGTCAGACCTATTCCAGGTGCATGCTGGACTCTGGCAGGGCTGCCCTTTGTCACCAGTCAGGGGCTGGAGGGGGTCCGGACTGGGGGGCCACAGGATTTCATCACTACAATCTGCAGATGATGTTGTCCTGTTGGCTCCATTGAACATGGACCTTCATGGTGAACTGGGCCACTTTGCTAGCGAGTGTGAAGCGAGTGGGATGAGGATCAGCACCTCCAAGTCTGAGGCCATGGTTCTTGACCGGAAAAAGGTGGCCTGCCCCTCTGGGTCGGTGGGGAGTCCTTGCCCCAAGTGGAGGAGTTTAAGTATCTCGGGGTCTTGTTCGTGAGTGGGGGAAGCATGGAAGGGGAGATTGACAGGCGGATCGGTGCAGCGTCTGCAGTGATGCGGGCGTTGTATTTGTCTGTCGTGGTGAAGAAGCCGAAAGGTGAAGCTCTCAATTTACCAGTCAATCTACATTCCTACACTCACTTATGGTCATGAGCTTTGGTTCATGACGGACAAGATCTCGGATACAAGCGGCTGAAATGAGTTTTCTCCGCAGGGTGGCTGGATGCACCCTGAGGGACAGGGGGAGGAGCACAGCCACCAGGAGGGAGCTCAGAGTAGAGCCGTTGCTCCTCCACATCAAGAGGGGCTAGCTGAGGTGGCTCGGGCATCTGTTTGTTGTCTTTTCCTTCATGCTTTTCTGACTCTCCTTTTCTCCCTGTTGGAGTGTGTTTTAAATTATTATTATTATTATTATTATTATTATTATTATTATTATTATTATTATTATATGCATCAGAAGAATGAACTTACCTTTTTATCATTATTGAAACCATCATTTTACAACCAAAACATGACTACCCAAACATTTTAGTAGTGACTGTTTCGGTAGTGACACTTTCGACTAATTATTAGCTCAACTAAACAATGCTCAGCTAAAAATGGTTCTGAGTTCAGTTCTGAACAGGCGTACACACATCAAAACATAATATTTGCGTTAAAAAACAAAAGTGTTTGCTTAATTGCAAAAGTTATGCATTTCGGTAGTCAATTTGGTAACAAAAGCTGATTCGTTTCCATTTCTCTGATTTGTTTCTGAATTTGACCTCTTAAAGCTACTGGAAAGTGCCATTGTCAAAGCGCGGACAGGAAATTGCAACATTTATTATACCTTCTGGCCTTTATTCTTACACTGTGGTGCCATTTGGCTTAAAAAACTCTCCTGCCACTTTCCAGCGGCTAATGTACAGAGTGGTATCTGGGTTAGAAGGATTCTTTGTTTTTTTAGATGACTTGGTCATTTACAGCGATACGTGGCACTCGCACCTCAGACACATCAGGGCTTTGTTTGGCGGTCTGGCTGAGGAGTGTTTAACAGTTAATTTAGCCAAATGCGAGTTTGCGAACACAACAGTCACATATTTGGGCCATGTAGTGGGGCAGGGGAAGGTAGCTCCAGTCCAAGCAAAAGTCCTCGTAGTTGTTCCTGTAGAGTTCCTTCAGCTAACAACAAAAAAGAGCTCCAGCAGTTTTTAGGATTAGTGGGATATTACAGAAGTTTCTGAAAGAACTTCTCCACTGCTGTGTTCCCGCTAACAGAGTTGCTAAATGGCAAAGTCCAGTTAATTTGGTATATAATAAATAGAAGAAAACACTGCAACTAATGCATGCAAGGCACAAGCACCTACAAACGAAAAGTGTTCAATCATTGACTATACATATATATATATATATATGTGTGTGTGTGTGTGTGTGTGTGTATATGTATATATATGTATATATGTATATATGTATATACGACAATATGACAATCTATATATATGTGTGTGTGTGTGTGTATATATATCCCTGGTTGGGTCGGTCAAGGCTGGACTGATTTACGGCAGACTTATGTCCCTTTAACTGTGGGTGAGGGTATCTGATGGACTGTACAGGGCTAGTTTGATGGGTGTATGCTTCATTTGCCCCCGGGACGTTAGTCAGGACACACGAGGCAGGATATTTCAATTCCGATTTAAGGAACCTTGAGTGAATGATGCTGGGCACAGTACAGGCATGAGTTATTTGCATGGCTGGTGTTATGACACTGACTGTGCAAATATTTGTGGGGTTCTGTAAAACATAACATAAATGTAATAATGAGTATTAGTAATACCCAAAATACAAGTATCTCACATTACTGTAATAACATAACAGAATAAGAATAAGATATTAAGGATTGTATTCATTTCAAATACTGATATCACTGACAGTAGTAGTCCAGCCAGAATATACGCATTTGAAAAGCTCAGTGTCAGCCCATAAATAATGTTTGTTTTGGTTGATGCCCCGCCCATTACCTATCTACCAGTCACAGAGTCAGTAGTGCTTTTTCATCCAGGTAACCAGTTTCCACTGAGCTACATTTGGAACATTTTTGATCACAAATGTCTGACATTACTAAAGCTAAAAGGCCTCTTATTATTCCAAATACTTAATGACAAAGTGAGAAACAGAACAAGGATATGTACAGGAGATGCTTTTAAAACATGGAGACGGATAAAAGCAGAGAAGAATTTGAAGACCGACACCAGCTCTCAGTGGCTCTTAAAGAATGGTGAGATAGTGGGCCCGGACTGAGGTGTGTTCTCCTGTGCCCAGCCGTGGCTCGAGCTGGGGGGGAGAGCTGGGGCCCAAGCCGGGGTGGCTTCTCCCAGCACTGGCCTAGGTGAGGGGACCATGATCTGGGAGAAGAGACATAAACAGATGTAATAAATACTGGTGTACAACTCATCGCTTGTCCATAGTAACTCCTTCTGGTAGACGCTCATGCTGTATCTGGCAACCCCTAGTCTGGGTGGAGGAGGAGGGGATACCACACTCTACAGTATTTTGGATGTGATTGCAGTACCAGTTTTAGCCACAATCCTACATCCAGCACCTTTAAACAATAACTTAAATGATATTCTCTGCAGCTTTAAACTGCGCTGAATGAGTTAACCGAGCGTCAAAGAACAGACTGCTACCTGCCGAACATACAGTAATGTCTGCACCCTTAAACTCCACGTGGTCAAACTGACTACACACCTGATTTACAAAATAGAGTACCTTTACTTGTAACAAACACATATCAGTCTCAAACACATTCAGACGCTGAGTTTCTACCAGAGAAATAGTGAAAGTATTCTTAAGACACGGGATGGAGGAAACTGAAACGAAACTAGCTAACGGTAGCATATTAAATCAATGTCAATGAAATGATGGCAAAGCAGCAGAACACAGGTAAAATGGCAGCATTCCAACAATCACAAACAAGAACCCAGAAGTAACAATACAGAAATAATAATGTACTCACGTTATTTAATGACGTACATTAGCACAGCAGTGCGACACGACGGAAAGTCAAAAGATGAACTACAATCTCTGTACACTTCTGTTATTACTTCATTAACCATAATGCATTGCACCTTAAAGCGACAGACACATATCCGAACACATAGTAAAGAGTAATTAATCAGCATAAGTATTTGGAGCCTTTCTAACAATAACGCCACTCCGATCGGCAGAGTTCAGTGAGAAGTAAACTGAACGAGTGAGGAGTAGGATCTGTCCTTTTTCCTAAAGAAAGGGATTTCTTGGATTTATTTAGTTGTAATGGTGGAACCTGGAACTGGGACTGGACTGGTAGAAAGAAAAAGAAAGATAAACTGGAAGTGGTAGATCACTGGTAGACACTGGTAAACCTCAGCATTGAGCCGATGGACAGAAGTAAAGGAGTTAAACGGAATGAAAACAGAGCTGGAGTTGGCCCTCTTTGTTCACAGGCACAGAATTCTTCTTTTCTTCATATATATGCATTGGAACATTGTACTTGACAATAGTGGCTGTTGGTAGCTCAGTCAAACACTTATGCTACGTTTTCACTATGTGGGACCAGCTCGACTTGGTATGGCTCGACTCGGTATTCCTGGGGAGCATTTCCATTACAGGATGGTACTGACTTTACAGTACCTGCACGTTACTTCCATGTCATCTGCTCCGGAAGTTGCTGATAAACTTGCTTGTTATGTGTTGTCTTGTCTGAATTTTTACATCGTCCACCAAAGACTGAATCTCCTCGACCAACCATGGTGTAGTTTTGGGCTGTCACCATGCGGATTAATGTACCGTGATAGTTACTGCCAACTTCCGCATCTCTTTTTTGTAAACGGGTGGGTTAGAGTCAACTGTCTGACCAATCAGTGCCTGTAGTATTTATATGTCACGTTTTAGTATCACTTGGAACCCGGGTGGAGGTGATGCCAAAAAATAGTACCGGGTACCAGATTCCAGGTCCTTTTTCATAATGGAAACACAAAAATGCTGAGCCAAGTCAAGTCGAGCTGGTACCACATAGTGGAAATGCGACATTAGTAAACACTTCTGCATTAGCCGCACTAGCTCTGTGGCATCTGTAATCTGTCTGATTTGGAGCATTGTTTCAGTCCAAACTAAGGGCTTTGTAAGGTGAGACTGAAATGGTTCTGTATGGAGTTGAATGTTTATGCTGGGGCCTGGATACTAAACTGCCCTTCAAGAACAACACAATTCTAAAAGTAGAATAGTGTGAATGCAGAAGGCTGAAGCAGCTAGCACTGAGCTGCTAATGTAGTATGATGAAGATGTTGAATGACTGAAGGAATTTATGAAAATGCCTGAATTCTTTATGGAAAAGCTAGTGCAAATGCATATTACTGGGACATATTTTATAGCACCGGTCTGTGAGTAAAACTCTGGAGTAAAAGAGACATAGACGCAGCAGTCAGGCCCCAAAGTTAGGTTTCACTTGCAGAAGCAAATGCTGGATAACAGAGTGACAAACTGATTGGCTCATGAGAACTTCAGGGACATTCTGATTCTGCTCTAAAGGCCGAGCGGTGAAGGACAAAAATAACACTGCTTTCTTTACTACTGTTACTCCAGAGTAGCTCTTATCGCACGGCATGTGCTAGTTGCGCTAGCATATGCTGGTTGGACCAGGTTTTAAGAACTAATGTTTTATGACAGGCGTGCCGAAATATCGCTGTTTGCCGTTGTGTATTGAACCGAACAGGGCGTATTGAACGGTTCAATAAAATATTGAATATCGT
>JAPTYQ010000002.1:604391-620494 GCA_029814465.1 Ostorhinchus cyanosoma | reverse complement strand
TTAATCTAGATTAATTTCAAGATTTCAGTGAGATTAATCTAGATTAAAAAAATTAATCTATGCCCACCACTAATATTTTCCATAAAATAAATAGTAGGTGATTAAAACTTTGGTGGTTATTAGAGCCTTGGATAGGTCAGGGATTCGCCATGAAATTGATTTGATGTCGATAATATTTTTTCTGTAGCGTCAGATACTACCTCTGGTTTCCCTCGTGGCCAAAAAATGCTCCATTGAGTTCCATTATAACCACAGTTTTGGATCTCACTGCTGTTACACTTTATAAACGTACACACTGTAATGTCAAAATTTATTTAGATGAAAATTAGTGATATTTGACATTTTTACTGTATTTCACCAGTTTAAGTTATATTATGGGACCACATAACCCCCCCACCACCACCACCACTACCACCACACACACACACACACACACACACACACACACACACACACACACACACACACACACACATCCGTCCCATATTCCAGGTCTGTATGTTTGTTTCTAATCGATTTCTTCTGTTTTTCATTCGTTCTATTGTGTCTGTTTTGTTGTTGAAGCTTTCACAGATGTTACAGTTTACACAATAAATGTTCACACTAATGAATCAGACATTGATTTTAAAAAGTATTTTACACAAGCACGTACACAAACAAATTCCCCATTACAGAAGAAAAATGTATGCAGTCAAATCAAATTTGTTGATAATCTTTGACCTATCCAAGCCTCTAATAAGCACCAAAGTTTCATCCCCTTACTATTTATTTTATGGAAAAAAATATTTTTTGTGTGTGTTTCTTAATAATTCACCCAGAATTCAAATGATTAAACTGGGGTTAAAAGGGTTAAAATCATGAAAACTGTTGAATGTTTGGTAGTTTTGAGAAGGGGGGGAAATTGTTTAAGAGATTTATAAAAAAAGAAAACAAAACGAAAGCTTCTATTCAACCTGAGAGATCTCATTAATGGACGTTCTGAATAACATGCATGGAACCAGAATGACTCCTGGTGACTGCCACAACACTATAGTATAATAATAATAATAATGGATTGGATTTCTATAGCGCTTTTCAAGGGACCCGAAGCACTTTACTTTTTTTTTCTATTATTCATTCACTCACACATTCACACACTGATGGTGGTAAACTACATCTGTATCCACATACTGTAGGTTACACATAGTAAAACTTAGGCTGCCACTCCACATCAACCAGCCCCTCCCACCAGCACCAAACATTCATACACTAGTGTGAGGGAAACTGTAGGCAAGGAGGATGAAGTGTCTTGCTCATGGACACATTGGCACATAACTATGACGGATTCGAACCGCCAACCCCTTATCTCAATACATCACTCTTCACATGTCCAGAAAGATGTGATCACATGTGAAGCACTTTGGGAACATAGAAATTTCCATTTCCATTATGTGTACTGGGGCTCACATTGGATTTACATGAGTATTAGAATTTTACACCATGAAAATGTTCAAAACCACATGAATTTCACACGTGTAAATAGTAATGCAAGCCAAAATGAATACCTGCTTATAATCTCGTGACTAATCTTTTTTTTTTTTTTTTTTTAGCGATTTCTTGTGGGTTAAATGAAGGTGTGGGTCTATTAATGTATGATTTTTTATGCATATCTACTGTGAAATAATCACAATATAGCTACCAATTTCCCTGATTCAGTCCTGTCTTCTTGCTAGCGCTGCTCATTGTCCCTCTACTACCTGAATCATCATCATCTGTCACTCTGCTTCGGCACGGTGGAGTTTAAGATTCAGCATGAGAACTGTCAAATTATGAGTCACTTATGTGGCTCCATCACCATAAATAGACATATAAGTATCTGATAGCAACATATGTCAAAACACATCTGCATGAAGCTCACATGACACATGATGGTAACATAAACAGACTGGTTGATTTCAGCAAGAGATTCAAAGTCCTTTATCTCAGCTGAATGTTGTGTTTTTCAGATTTACTCAACTGTTTTGAAAATTTAGTCGATACTTAACTTGAAACACATTTTTCATTTATTATCTGCATACAAGGCATTACTGTCTTCTAAATGTAATTTTAATGTTCATGATGGATTTGAAATTAAACAGTACTTCAAAAAAAAATCTATTATTAACCTTTATTTAACCAAGAAAAGAGACCTGATGAGATTAAAAACCTCTTTTGCAAGAGTGTCCTGATCAAGACAGCAGTAACAGGAGTTACACAAAATAGAGATTTCATCCATACATCCATATTACAAATGTATGTAAAACACATAATAACACTCAGTTCTAAACCTATACATAAAACACCATACTAAGAAACATACATAGAAAACACCATCAATAAATGTAAATGTACTAAAAGTATAACAGCAGTGTTCCTTAAAAGCATCTCATAGCAGAACCTGATTCAGTGCATTAGGAAAACATTTCCACCCATTTAAAATGACTTTGAATGGATTTACAGAGACCAGCTTCTTCAGTTTTATCTCTGTCTTTTAAAGCTTTCTTTCCCAGATCTGTTCTAACGTTTGGAACATGTAGATATAACAGATCGGAGGACCAGAGGTTGGAATGATTTAAGTCAGTCTTTAAAATATGGGCCTGGGTGTTGTTCTTATGCATTTCTGTTAACTTTGATAAGAAATATGTCTTCAAAGCTGACAGTTTTGATGACCTTCATGGCTTTATTATACAGATGTCATTTGCAGCCGAGAATGTGTGTTTAAAATGATTCTATTTACAAATGGGATTAAAATTTAAATATACTTCTTTTGCATATACAGTCCTGTGCAAAACTCTGACGCCAATGTTAGGTTTGTTGGTTTAGTAACTGATACACTTAATATGCCATTTTTTTTCAGACAAATTGAGATGTATGCTTATTTCAACCGTGCAAAAATAACTATGACAAAAGTGGCTGAAGACTTTTTGCTGTACTGTCTGTTACTTTATTTTTGTGATATTGAGCTCTGTTCACAGAGTCTGATGTGGCAGATTCAAATTCTTGTTCAGGATTTATTCATACATCACAGTAACTGTCTAATGAATATCTCATGTTGACTGGTGTTTGTAGTTCGCTTTACCTGAGTATGAACTGAGGTGCAGTACAACCATCAAGTTGTCTTCTCCTAACTCTGTCGGTGTAATGTCCTCACCTTGTAATTTGTCCTCTTTTAACCCTGTGACCCTGCACGAAATGAAACCCTCCTACTCACTGATGTCCTCCCAACCACGCTGCTTGAAACAGTCTTCAATTCAACTGGTCCCTCTGTTGTGAATTTGACAAATCTGTCACTTTTGACTAGTTTGGTTCCAAGCTTTTTGTTGAACCTGCACTTACGAAGCCAATGCCAATTAGAAAAAAATAGTGGCAGAGGAACTTGCAGTGTTCCTGAAGGAAAATAGTGTCCTGGATAAATTTCAGTCAGGTTTCCACAGAAATGATTCCACTGAAACTGCCTTGATCCAAGTTTCCAGCAACATTATGATGGCAGCTGAATCTGGTGAATGTACGCTTTTGGTATTATTGGACCTTTCTTCTGCTTTTGACACTGTTGATCACAATATTATGATAAACAGACTTCAAGAACTTGGGTTGTCTGGCTCTGTTTTAAAATGGTTTGTTTTCTACCTCGCTGGAAGAAGTCTTAATTTACTTGTAAACCAGATTTTCTTTGAAATGGCACACCTGACACGTGGGGCACCGCAGGGCTCTGTTTTAGGATCAATTCTGTTTGTACTGTACATTCTTCCGCTGGGACAGATAATTGGCTTGTCTCCGAATGTTTCTTATCATTTCTATGAGGACGATATCCAGCTGTAGTGGTCCTTCAAGGACTCAGAGTCAGAGTCTTCACCTTATCTTGGACTAGACTGAGACTCTGATTATTGCGCTGGAAAATCATATCATTTCATCAGGGTTTCCTAGGTTTGTCCATCCAGTCGAGTCTTCAGAATGTGGGTATTGTTTTTGACTCAACAATGTTGCTTCAAGCTCACACAAAAAGCTTGGGAACTGCTTCTTTCAGCTGAGGAACATTTTCAAGCTGTGAACGTTGGTGCCAAAAGCAAAACTTGAGATGATCTTTCACACTTTTTCTTCCCGCGTAAACTACTATAACAGCCTTTTTATTTGTCTAAACCAGAAACATCCTCTCTAAACAGCTTTCCATTGACCCTTAAATATCGCAAATACAACTTGCGTATAAAAATTTACCAAATGGAAAAACGACAATTTTAACAAAACTCTTGTTTTTCGCTAAAACGTTTTTGTTTTGTATATTGCGTAAACCTGAAATGGAAAGACATTTTTTCGCAACAACAGTTACGTGAACAAAAAAAAATGGATGTTGACAGACGTTACAACAAGCAAAGAAGAAGAGTTTTAAAAGAAACATGGCGCGGTATGTGTGGACACACCAGGAAACCACATCATTTTTTTTCAAATTTAGCACAGGATAGAGGCGAAATATATAAAAAAAATAGGGAATATATCTGTAAAACAACATGATATTTACATTTGTCGCCATGTTTATGGAATGAATTCTCGTGTCATCTCTCAATAATAAATAAATCATCGAATTTGTGATTTAATGGAAAAATGGACATTACACACTTCTGTTTTTTTTTACCTTTAGTAGCTAAGGCCCTTTTCAGACTGGGTATCCAAGTCTGTGTCCGAGTACGTTGAACACCAAAGTCCATTTACTTTTCTCAGTGTGAATGCAAACCTTCCATGCATGAGTACTGTACCCGAGTCCAGCTGAGAAGGTAGTCCTGGGTACAGACTGCATGGATTCTGGCACAGAACGTTGCTGTGTGAAAGCAATCTGTACCCGAGACCAGAAATGACCTAATCAGTTAGTGTGTCATTTTTCTGGTTTTCTGAGAACCTCAGCAGTAGATGTGAAGCGGCAATGATTAGGGCAACTGTCCACTTCCTGGGATTCAAAATTAAAAATAGGCTCAGTTAAAACAGGTCTGGCTAAAACAAGTTTGTTTGAGACTGGCTCAGTTAAAACAGACTAAGCTAAGACTGGGTTAAAAGAGTCAAATAAGAATCCAGTGGATATAAAATGTTCATGAAAATAATTCAGTATGGTGGGTTTATCTATTAACATTTTCCCCTGTTTAATTGATACATTTGGAAAACCCTTTACTGGGGGAGTGCTAGAAGTAGAGTTTACTGCTTCCTAAAACTTCGTAGGATCATTTAAATTTTGTGTTGTTTCATTGAGATAAAGTTGAGACTCGGCTTTTTAACTAAAGTGATACTTTTATTGCACAACTGACGAAAGCAGAGCCAGTCACCATCACCTGGGTTCAATCAAACGGTAATGCATGGACATATTTCATGTTCAACAGTCTCTGTCATGTAAGCAGAATAACTTATTTGCATGCATTGTACATATTTGTTTAGGTATTTATATGCTCTTTAATGTTTATGTATAACAAAATTTGGGGAGATAAAATGTTTAGGTCAAAAATGTCACATTACTGTTCTGTAACACGAGGACTTAAATGAATGAATGAATGAACATTTTTTATTTAAGCCATATACAACACACATACATATAAGGAACACACAATTAACAGAATTGATAACAGAAAAAGGAAGACGCTGAAGCCTAGGCTTATTTCTGCCTCTCCTACTCATGCCTTTTGACGTGAGTAGGAGAACTTGAAACAGACATATGTTTTATGAGCTTTACGCAAACATTCAAAACATGGTTCTCGACAGAAATTTATATCAAGTAGATCGCAACCTTTTAGATATTATGTTCAACTATGCTGAAAATAAATTTTGGAGTAAAACATTGAAAAGTCTCTGTTTTATTGACATGAGAATGTGGTAACACATGGACGACTCTTGTATGCATCACCCAAAATGTGTCAAAAGATTATTACTTTCTGAAAGTTTCACTCAAATATCTGAATTATAAGTAATTTGAAAATTAAAAATCTGTATTTTTGTGATAACATGTGGACGGGCCTTTTATGCAACTCATAAATGTACAAAATCATAAATATCAATAATATTAAAAAAAGTAAGAAAATCTAATACTTGAAACTCAACAATCATTTATATAATCAACAGACTGAATACATTTTCAAGTTGTTTAGATATAATTTTTAGTGGCAAATTCTAGCTATATTTTGATGTCTCAGGCATGACTAGGGTGTATTAAGTATAATCAATAAAAGTGGTTGAAACTTTTTTTTCTACAATTGGTATTTTAAAAAGGATAGAAGTTCAATAAAATAGAAATCTTTAACTAAAAAAAAATGAGTCCACTTGATAAATGATGTGTCTAAATGTACTTTTTCATGTTGATGTTTACTTTTGCTTGATCGGACCCTCCTGTTTTTCCTTGCTATGGCCCAGGCAGTACCCCCAGGCAGTACCCCCAGGCAGTACCCCCACGGCTCAGGAGGTAGAGTGGGTCGTCCAATAACTGAAGGGTTGGCAGTTTGAATCCTGTTCTGTCCTAGTCTGTCCGTTGTGGCCGTTGGCGCTAATTGGCAGCCATGCTTCCGTCAGTCTGCCCCAGGGCAGCTGTGGCTACAGATGTAGTTTACCAAAACCAGAGGGAGAATGTGAGAGTGAATGAATTATGGATAAATAATGTAAAGCACTTTGGGTGCCTTAAAACGTGCTATAGAAATCCAATTCGTTATTATTAATCTCAGTGGAAAACTGGGGATGATTTTGTCCTTTTACCCTACATTTACACATGCATACTTATTGATTACTTTTAAAAGACCATCGTGAAAATACTGCCACTCTAGCTCTACATTGTCAAAAAGAGAGCCTCTGCACCACTCAAAATGCCATATATCATGAATATAAGCTTGCTCGTTAAAATTCTTAAGACCTCTTTTGACCAAGATACAAGGGTTGTTTTTAGTAATTCGATATTGCTGACAGTTGCAATGGCACAGTGATCACTTAGATCATTTGCAAAAATACCTGTGTCGGTGTACTCATACGGGGCATTAGTCAGAATGAGGTCAAGCAGTGATGACCTTGTTGGGTGTTTAATATTTGGCTGGGTGGGACTCTCAGTTAATTGGGTGGCATTTAAAGCCATAGACAGACTTCAGGGTATCTGATGATGGAGGATGTTTCTATTTAAACAATGTTTCAGTTTTGATCCTCTCCTTTTAGAGTTTCGCTCATCCATATCGACACTCACACTTTTCATATTGTGCTTCCTATGTAACATTTGCAGTTAGGGAGCAGTGTATTGGGTTCACCTCTATACATCTGGCTCTAACGTGCAATAATCCATGTTTGCACAAAGGAAATGCTTTTGAAATCCAGTGGCGGTGTGTGAAATAATTTTTTGGTGGGGTGCAGTATCCAAATCAGTTTTCAGCTACACTATAACCACATATTACCACTAGGAAACACCAAAGTACATGCATTCTATGACCCTATTGTTAAAGTCAGGCATGTTCCTGACAAGGGTTTTTTAACACCGATAATATGAACAATGCATTTAGACCAGGGGTGAAGGTAGTACAGGTAAATCGCATGGAATAAAAAAAAATAGAAAATGAATGTGAGAGTTAAAACAGATCCCTGGAACCACTCGTGCTGGGATTTGAACCCCACCCCCACATTGTTGTCAGTCGCCTTTTCCACTGAGCAATCCAGACGCTCAGTCATAGCAAAGTAGTATTGGTTACATACTTATTCGCTAATTCCACGTCTGCAGTAGGTCTTGATTCTTTTCGGATGTCACATTTACTCCTGTGGGTGGTGATTGGGTGAAATTTTTGTGCCCTGAGGCTCTCCTGTCTCTTGTATTGGAGGGGGTCAACTGCACAAACGCTGTTTATAACAAGAGTGTATTAGGGTAAATGGAAAGCCTCGGGTGCAGATTTTTGCGCCCCAAACAGGAAATATATGACTTGACAGCGCACTAAATGTCCGAAAACATTTTAAACTTCACTTGAATTACAAATTATACATGTTACTCATTGGCTGTATCATATATAGCTTGTTTATTTAAATATTAATGTTTTTGTAAAATTATTTTAGGTGATTCCTATCATCTTCTTCATGTGAGACTGGTGGGGCGGTGCCTTAGTGCCCTGTATTGACGAGCTGCCACACAGTTCGTAATAGCACACAATTCAGAAATGGCACCAAACTAATTTAAAAGAACCAAAAATACAGTATATGCATTATAAATCAAAAGAACAACAAAAAACACAGTAACACGAGAGTGTCCCTGGATCCTTAAAAAGTCTTACATGTGATTGCTATAAATGAAAGCATTTGTTATTTTTAAAATTGATAACTAATCCTGAAATCTGACACTCAAAGGTTTTAAAAATTCCACAGACAAAATGAATGATACTGGTATATTTACTTTGGAAATCATTGTAAAGAACATTAGTGATCAACACTAATCAATTGTGTGATTGGTGCCGATCATTTTATTATGATAGATATGGGAGTGGGTGGAGCCTCCAACAGTCATTCATGGATTGACGGGTTCAGGTATGAACTTTAGCAGTTTGAACACCAGTAGCAAAAACAGTCATGGAAAAATGGAAATGTAATGGTTAAGACTGGTTCCAGGAAATCCTGTAACTAGGCCGAGGCCAATGGGGCTGTTACTTTTGTGAATGGAAGGTCTAAATTGATTTTGGTGACCTTGACCTTTGACCTACATTCACCAAAATTTAACGGGAGCTATTCTGGACCACCTTGCACCTTTCCTGAAAATTTCATGGAAATTGGTCCAGTAGTTTTTACGTAAAGTTGCTGACAAATAGACAAACGGACAGACGAAAAAACCAAACCAACAACAAAACCCTGGTCTCCCCTTCGAGGGGCGGGGTAACAAAAGGATTAGAAATAAAACAGTGGAACAACGGAAGATTAAAAGTGCAGTGTATGAGTTGAACGTCACTTCCACCATAACAATAAAATAAAAGTGCCCTACTAGATTAAAAGAAATGTTTACCATGTTAGTTCTATTTATCTGTCAGTTACTTTTCTATATTGTCTATATCCAGATATCTTTCATTCACTGCTGTTAAAATGAAATCAGCACTTTTTTTCATAGAAACCCTTTGCATCTAAGTCTAACCAAGTCTGTGATCCACTCCTGGATTACAACCTAAGAAAGCAGGTATTAAGGTCATGTACCTCGGTGAGCACTTGTGAATATGTTTCTCTATCAGAAGGTCATTGTTATTATCCAGAGAAGTGCATTCTCTTATATCTAATTGTATGATTTGCAATCAATGCTCATCTCCTCAATAGCAGTAGATATGAGATTTAGAAGTGTGAGACCTAATGACATTTACCTGTGTATTTATGTGTGATTCTTTGGATGTCATTAGCTGCTTTGGCACAAATTTGCCTCGACACATGTTTAATGAAGAGCTCATATGTGATGAGTGTGACCTTTTCTCCTCCTCCTTCTGCCTCTATTTTTCACTCTCTTTTTAACACATTGTGTTCCATGTGTTTTCTATGTCCTTTAGGTGTGTTGCCGTACTCGGCACCTGTCTTCCCCTTTCCCCCTCCACCCACTGATTGCGTTGAAGCTCATCGGGCGTGCTCTGCAGACCCCCAGTGCGAGGCCTTGTACCGGGGCATGGATCTGTGTGCAGCCGAGGCACAGGAGTCCCCGCTGGGGGAGCAGGCTACCACTGAATGCCTGGAGAGACAGGATGCTCTGTTGTCCAAACACCCTGCTCTGCTAGTCTGCAAGTGCCAGCGAGGCTTCCGTAAAGAGGAGCAGTGCCTGCACATTTACTGGAGGGTTCGCCTGCTGCCAGGTCAGTCAGAGCTCAGTAACGGTGGATAAGGGAGACTTAAAGGCTACTCTCTATGTGGATGCATATCTAAAGCTGGATTTCATCCATATTTTTAGCAATGCTAAATCGTGTAGGCATGGCAGACTATTTACAAATGGTTGTCCACCACTGTGTCTTGAACTGCATCATTGGAATAACCTCTAATGTTTATTGGAGGTGTTCCCATTGGTTTAAATTACTTCATTTGTACCTTCACATTACATATATTTTGCTGAACCATTCATTCCTGGTCCCCAGAGGACCATTCCCACTTTTACTGTACCAGTGTTCAACCAAAAATATTGAAATGAAAATAACATCTATTAGACAGAAGCTTTAACAAGCGTTAATAAATCTAACAGGCAGGGTCATAACTACGGTCCAGCTGTCTGCTAGGAAAAACAAATAATATATAACATACATTTAATTCAATAGATGGAAGCTCATAAAGTCTAATTCAGCAGGCAATAGGTACTTCCAACCACAACACATCAAAGTCTTAATTGAAGACTCTGGTGCTAAAAGTACTGAAGTCACATTTTTGGACAATTCAAGTAGAGCATATAAACATGTTGTATTTGTTTAGGTAAGTCCACCCTATAAATATTTTAACAGACTTTTTTTGTGTGACTTCAGTACTTTTAGCACCTGGGTCTTCAGTTTCCCTAAAATCTTATTAATGGTCCAAATTACACAAACAAGAAGAGAAGAGAGTGACTCCTTGAAGAAAGTGGCTATTTTAAGGCCGATGTTCTGAATATGTCTGTAGACTACATTCACACGGCAGACATTTTCCTCTGACATCACATTAGTTGTGGGAGGGTCAAATATATTGCTAGCAAAATGATAAGGCCAGATGTGGCTGGATGCAAGTTATATAAATGCAGGGATCTGACAAAATGCTAGAATTTCACAGCTTCAAAATTGATCAGTAAATGAAAAGACAACAGACAGCTAATGTCTGGTATAGACATAGGAGCATATTTTGAAGTAAGAACATTACTGAAAGTGTCACATGGTATGATAAGAGAGGCCTAAATCCATCCATCCATCCTTTTTATGAACCACTTTGTGCTTTTGAGGATTGCGGGGCCTATCCCATCCACCAACTGACACGGGCAGGGTAGTATTGACATGTTTCCAGTTCATGGCAGGGCAGATGCATAAATGAATTCTGAAAAGTGTGTTTCAGGTGAAAAGATAGCAAGGTAATTAGATATGTCAGAATTAATTTACTGCTCTCCTACTGGATCACCTAAGTTGTCTGAGTGGTTGAATGCTATTATTAGCTGTTGTCTGATCTAGTAATGCAATAATGCTTGTTTTAATTTAGAATTCAGCCCGGTATCCCTTTGTGCAATATCCAGTGAAAAGATTTGTCAGATGATCTATGTTTATATGATTTAATCACAGAAGTATCACATCATACTTTTCATAACAGCATTTGCAGCATTTAGCTTCACATCCTGAACATGATGTTTGAGGAAATATGGTCAACTGGAAAACAGGCTTTTTGGGGCCAATACCTAATGACCATCAGTGGTATTGTACATTTAAATACTTCTACACTGGCATCAGTTTGGAGCTGAGGCCGTTCCCCTTTGGACACCATGTCTTAATCACTACAATACTACTATGTTCAGTTGATTAAGCCAACATACTCCATTAGGCCCTTTTCCACCAAAATACCAGGAATTTTTATTCCCAGGAATTTATTCACCTGGGTAAAAGAATTTCTGGTAATCTGTGTACTTAGCCTTTCCACCGCACCCCAAATGATGAGATGCACTGAACTGCTGAACATGGAACAGTTCCAGTTCCTGTACATTCAGAAGCTGAGCTCTAACACCATAAAATGACACAGTACTTTATGTGGACGGTTTGGGTTTAACGTTTAGCTGGTTGTTGAATCAATTAATCTATCTGGAACACATTTTAAATGAAGTTATCCATCATTATGTAATGTTAATCTTGATTTTAAAAAATGGTAGAACATGTATTTTCAAACTCTCAGTCATTAAACTAAATCACATCCTACTTGAAGTGTGTTGGATGGTACTTTATCATTTCTATTATTTTATAGATATAATCCAGGTTCAACTATAAAGTCAGACAGATTTACTCAAGGCAAGGCAAAGTTTATTTGTATAGCGCAATTCATACACAGGGCAATTCAAAGTGCTTTACAAAAATGGAAAAGAGGCCGGTTAAAAACATACAATTACAGGTAAAACATACATCTAGAATAAAATCAAAGACATTAAAATTAACATTAAAATTTTAAAAAGTGCATTCACTCAAATGCCTGCATTTAATTGTACTGCATATTACTTAAAAAAGTACTTGGACTCTTCTTATAATTTTATGCCTTGTAAATGAACAGACAATATTAGGGTAGAATTTATTTTTTATTAGAAACACAAAACAAAAGGTGCAAAAAAAACCAAGGAGATTAAATTGAAAATAAACATCTGTGAAGTAAGGGTGGGCGATACTGGGAATTTTGGAATCGATCCAATACTTTGTAAATACAGAGCTAGTGTCACCGATACCGATACTTTTACTTGAAACGTCATGAATCATTTTGTGATTTTACTTTTAGTTAGTTGATTACGATTATGTTAAAACACAGGACAAATATTTTAGGCAAATAAACATGTTTTGTTATGAACTAACTACAATATAAAGCAACTTAACAGTTTAAAAATAATTTTAAAAAATTATTTGTTTTAAGCAGAAGAAAAATTAAGTATTTTTTGTATAAGGATATTAATGGCAGAGGAAATACATTAAATAATGAAGGTGTTCAGGACAAGGTAGCAATTCCAATGTACACTAGTAATAAATAACAAATTACTGCACACAAAAACAAAAAAAGTAAGAATGTAACAAAAATATAAATATAACAATGTCAACAACACAACAAACAATACTTTCCAGAGTGCGAGGGAGACACTGTTTGTACAGACAAATTCCAGTCATTTGCTGGACAAACAGAAGAGAAACTGAAACAAAAGTATCGATCTCATCATGCTGGTATCGATCCGATACTCACCCTGCTATCGATACTATCGATACTTAGATTGATACGCTCAGCCCTACTGTGAAGGGTTAGGGTTTCTGGCCAGTTTGTCCAGTACAGCCAGCCCAGCTGGTCGCTGGTCATACCATTTGTTTGTTCAGTGGTCGGATCCACTACGACCGTTGTGGTCCTTTAGTCTCTGATCATCCTGCTTAAGTTTCTTCATTTTTTATCGTATTGTTTTAGGTGTGTGTCTCACATTTAGCTCTGTCCTTCTGAATTTCCTTCTCCGCAAATGCACTCAAAAGAGCCTGCACCTCATCGTCTGTCCACTTTTATAGCTTTTCTTGTGGTCCATTTTCCGAATTATCAAAAGACAAAGCTTGTGGAAGTGAAATAAACAAAACCTAGTTTGCTGCCGCTCAGTGGCTTAACGGTGGAACGCTGCAAGTGTAGTCGACCAATCAGTGTTCTCCAGCACTTAGCCCCGCCCCTGAAGAATTCCGGGTGATCTGAAAAGAACTACCTCCCCACCAGGAACTTCTCTGGGGAAAGTCTGAGGGCAAGGGAGAGATTTTGACCCTGGTAATGTAGATGGAAACGCACTGGGGTTTTCAAAATTCCAGGTAATGCTCAAAGTTCCTGAAAAAGTTCTTGCCGTGGAAACGGTTTATTATTCATTAATCTCAGCCTATTCAGCATAAGGACATCCACATTTATACATTTACAGTTGCACCCAACAATATTTTTTACGGAAGCAATGTGAAAGGAAGAAACAATCCAAATTATTACTAACTCCACTCCCCTTTGCTCTTGGTGCTTTTTAGGTTTTGTTTGTTAATTTGTTGTAGAACTTTCAAATCTCTTCATCACTGTTTTTACGACATAGTATGATGACATCTTGTTGAAGAATTTATTCACATTTATTTCCATTTAAAGTAACTATTATACACTTCATTATTTAATCTGAACACCTCAAACCCACTATAATTCTGCTTTTCACTTTGACTGCTAACATGTCTTCCAAGTTAAGGTGAGATCCACCCTGCAAACTGTCTCTTTCCCTCACATGAAAGTTATTGATATTAAATATTATAGATATAGATGATATAAATAATATATTATATAGATATTGAAGATTGATTGTGCCAGTGGGATTTGTACAATTTTTCTTCTTCTTCTTTCTTTCTTTATTATTTTTAATTGAACCAGATAAAGTCCCATTGAGATCAAGAGCTCAGCAGCACACCCCCTGATGAAAAACAGGTTAAAAGATTGGTGATAACAATAAATTAAAAAACAGGCAACAATTTAGTATGTATCAGTAAGCTTTTCTCCTGCACAGCCATCAGTAATTTAGTGTACATCAGTAAGTGAACTAACACTAGCCAGCAGACTCCTCCTCCCCTGTGGCCTATTAGTCAGCGGAGCATTAGTGTAATTACACACTCTTCAGTTCCTAACACTGCTAGGCTGCTCTAGCGTGTCATTACCATAAATATATAGCCTAGAATAGGATTTACATACATAAACACTTTACATGCCATTACATTCTTGACTGAGTTTGTTCTTTGGAGTGTGTTTAAATAATTTGCAGGAACAATCCTCTTGTCCACCAGTCAATCATGGCTCTGCTAAATGGCTTTCACCACCGGACAAAACCTGCCTCCAATAACACAAGCATATGTCCACTCTGAGTTTGTTCTCCCTCATTTTGTATGATGTGATGTGATTAGGGTTAGACTATTACTTAGCCTCATATCTCAAGGCAGCTTTTATTATATTATAATACAATTGGTTGACTATTAAAAACCCTATTCCAGGGTTTTATATGCTGTATTAAATAACAAATAACATTACAGAAGGCAGGATGTCATTAAGTTTATTCGACAAAACACTTTTTACTGCACAGAAATCACTGTAAAACAAAAGGCCAGGATTCATCAGGCCCACAACCAGTCCAGACACTTTTCCGACTGAGAATCTTGATGGTTGTGCAGGAGAAAAGTTTATGCATTGTTCTGTCTCTTCCATCATCAATCATTAAACTCTTGGCAAAAAAAAAAAGCAATTCTAGATGGAAATAAATGTTGCGACATTTATTGAGTATTTATGAAGCAGAGATAGTGGTATTTCAAACACTACTGATAGTAGATGTAGCAAAACTTGTCAGGCCGGGACTCAAAACAGGACTCAGATGCAGAGAATACTTTTAAAATCAGACTTTATTTCTTACTGCCAAAGACTTCTTAACAGGGTGACAAACAATGAGGCTATGAATTTCATAGCCTAGAAGGAAAAGTCTAACACTAAAATATGAACAAAAAGTAAATAAAATAATAATCACTCCAAGGAGGGCAATGAACAATTAGCAAATAGAAAGATGGCTATGAAAACTAGGACCCAAATCAAAATAACTTTCCAAAGAAAGTAAATCAAAAGGCTATAAAATGTACATGAACAAAAGACGCTCGGAGGGAAAGATATCAAAACAAAATCACTCTAGAAAACAGAGGTAAACTACAAGCTATGATCTAAATCTATGAACTACAAAAGTTAAAGACAAAATCACTCCAAAGAGGAAAAAACAACAAGGCTATAAACTTAAACTGTGGCGAAGGAAAACTAAGATATACAAACTACAAACAAAAAAATCACTCATCAAGAGGTTCAATGGCTTACGTGGAAATCTTTCAAAGGCTGTGGTCGAGGAAACAGGCACAGGTGAATGAAGAACGAAGACACACTGGCACAAGACGAGGGAGACGCAGATTATTTCAACCCATGAGGGGAAATTAGGGCAGGGTTCAGGAGACACATGAGGAAGGGCAAGGGATCTGAAACGAGAGGAGAGTTAATGTTTCAAAATAAAACAGGAAATGACAAGACAAAAACCCAAGACAAGACAAACCTCACCACAGTGGGACAAAAGTAAAGGTTTCCACATATTATTTACACTTAATATGAAAATAATATTCAGTTTAAATTTCAACTCTATCTATATAAATGTTTCTATAAATACCAAATTTCATATTTTTCTCTTATATTTCATTTTTCACTCATTTGTCTTTTCTTTCTACCTGTCTTTTTCTGCGCACTTGCTTGTTGTATGTCACTGCTATTAACTGTTTAATGTCCCCATGGTGCGATAAATAACCTAAACATAAATATCCTATCCTATCCTATCCTATCCTATCCTATCCTATCCTATCCTATCCTATCCTATCCTATCCTATCCTATCCTA
>JAPTYQ010000002.1:507268-518077 GCA_029814465.1 Ostorhinchus cyanosoma | reverse complement strand
ATCAGCTGACACCAGGAGGGTCCAATCCCACGGTGTGGGTTCAGTCCCACGGGACCTTCTAAAACACTTGATGTCAAGACGTTTATCACAGTTTCATGTCCGAAAACTCCGATCAGTCATCACCAATCTGATGGTTTTGATTTTTGAAAGTGAAAGACTGATTTTGGACTTTAAACTCTGTTAAGTTTATTTTGCATTAATGTCCTGCTGGGACTCTTCCTCTGCCTGTTTTTCCTCCACTTTGTTGGTGGACAACAGCCTTCCGTTTCGCATTCTCCTGTGACATCATCATCTGATCGTGCAGAGGGGAATCCCACCTGCAGGCCATTTTTATTTCCATTTGTATGTGTAATTGTGGGCGTGGAGAGGGAGGAGTCCAGTACTCCAACAAATGCGGTCAATTCGTCGCTGATTGTGATGAACAAAGGAAATGTGCTTGGATTCGGGCGTACGCACAGTTTTGTTCATCTGGATTTTTTTGTGCGTACGGCCTTTTCCAGATATAAACATACGCCAGGTTTTAGTATGAAATCCACGCAAGTCTTTATACATGAGGTCCCTGGTGAACTTGACACAGACAGAATTGAACCAGGAACCCTCTGAGCTGTGAGACAGAAGCTCGTACCACTATGCAACTGTGCCACAGATAGAGTCCTAGAAGGAACCAAAGGGAGAGATGAAACTTGTGACCTATGACCTATGAAATAATAACATGAATACATTTGACACAAGTACAAATCTAGAAAGTCCAGATCTTAACCATCTGGCCTCCTAAGCATGAATGGGCATCACACCACTACTCACCATCCACCAGTTGAAAAAGCAGATTTTAAATCCTGCAACTACAACTGTGTGATCACATTAACTGATATTATCCCTCATGTGGAGCAAACATGAACTGAAATAATGAATTCATTGTAACCAGAGAAGTGTTAGATGGTTATTAGAAACTAATATTTCCCTGTTGAACAGAGTAACAAAGGTTAACACCAACACTGTGAACCAGAATGAAACTGCCTTTTGATTCCTGCAGTCTCTTCTGATTGAAGTGGTTTCATGAGATATTTTATTTGAGCTTTTATTCACATGGAAACACAGGTACTAAGAATGACTGCACATTGGCTGACACACTTTTATGGACTAGAATAATTAGCTAAAATCACATGCCTGGTGTATCTATTTTCTAATCAAACCATAATCACACTCCCAGCAGACTAAGTATGAGCATTATACTGATGATGACACTAAATAGCTGTTGAAATGTTAATGTGTTGTCATAATAAATGCTTGTTCATCAAGTACCATCTCCAGTCAATGAGTCCTTTTTAAAGACACTTGACAGAAAACATACTAATGTTCTGAGAATGTTGCATTATGCTGGTGAAGAGCTTCAGACTTGGAAGTTGCGAAGTCAAGAAGAAAGTGCTTAAAGAGAATTAAAACACTACTGTAGTCGCAATTAAATTTAGTGCTGTAACATTATGCTCCTTGAATAAGAAGATGTGTAGAAGAGAAGAAGACACAGGAAAGGAAACTGAGTGAGAACAAAAGTATAGAGAGGAAGGAAGAACAACGCAACAAATAAAGAAAAGAGGAAGGAGAGGAGAAAGGGATGTGCAGGTACAAAAGAACAGGAAAAAAAGGAGGAAGAAAAAAGTGAAGACAGAGAGGTAATGAGGGGGACAGCAGAGAGAAGAACGACTACAACGCTCATTAAAGAAGAGAAGAGCTCCATTAACCAGCAAACCGTCCGTGTGTGTGAGTGTGTTAGCGTGTTTGTGTGCGTGCACGTGGATATGCATCTCAATGTGTGTGAGCGTTTGTGCACTCAAGTGGCTTCAGGGCTGTTGTGTGTACCTCATAAGTATAATGATGGCACATAAAGGAACTTCATGGCATTACACACACATCTCACACACATACACATCCACACAGCCGGTCCAGACTGCAGTGGCTCCTAGCTTCTAATTACATATTGATACAGCAAACAACACAAAGCTAGTCTCTGCAAACTGATCATAAATGAACAGATCCAAAGCTGTACTCTGAAAGGAAAGTGGATAGTCACCCTGACACACATACAGACACACACAATTCTACACACACAGCAGCAACTATTATAATACCCAAAAATTAATGAGCTGAATTGTAACTGTACTATGGATATGGCTCCGCATCCTGACGAGAATCCATAAAGCAGATCCTTTATTATGGTTTTATGAAGAACTGAAGCATTGCAGAAAACTTAATAACTGTTTGGCTGAATGACTGGCTACGTGCCCAACATCTATGCTGCAAAAAAAGAAAGAAAAAAAAATTCTGATTGAAGTACTTGTGTTGTATCTCAAAATCTTTTTTCATTTCACCCCCTAAAACAAGTGAGGCAAATTCAGAGTGAAAATGTTACTGCAACATGGTTTTAATTTATGTGATGCCGATGGATGAAGACTTAAAACAGCCCAAGTCAATAGATATTGGCTGATGTCAACACTAGATGTGTTTCATATTATTTTGGCCTCAAGAATAGATTTAGGCTCTCTTGTGCTTTAAAATTTATACCTTTCATTGAATCAGGTTCAATGACTTTTAAGTAGTCAGAGTCTCCCCTCATCTGTCTTTGCATCTGCCATAAAGGAAGAGCCTGACATTTTGGGAACAGACTTTCAAAAACAGTACTTTCTCAGAACTGGAGTATGTCTGTTTTTACAGAAACTAAAGTCGATACTAAAATCTTAATTATAAGATGAAAAGTTAAGGGGAACATGATCTTGAATTCCCTGCAGCCCCTGCATTTGATCCATCCTAATACAAGCGACACTTAACATTAGCATAAGCTCATTATACATTAGTAGCAGTGAGCTGCCACTGGAGGCACTGAAGAGCCAATTGAATACAAACATAGTATCATACTATGCTGTAGCATTAGCATTAGGAAGTGGCATGAGCACATTAGGAACAGTGAGTTGCCATTGAAGGCCTTCTGGACCAAGTCCAGATCTTCATCAGCACCGTGATCAAGGGCACTGACAGGAGAATTCACCCATGTATGTTCCTGTTTTTAATGTCACGGAACACTGGAAGAATCATGCATGGCACAAAAAGAACAGGTAAACTCAGCACATAAAGTCTCCGCCCTAGAATTGAATCCTTCTGTGAGTGAATTTCATCTAGGTACGTCACTTTTGGAATGAGTAGTACTGGTCTAGTCCATTTTTTAAAGCCATACCTACTGATCTGGCATGTAGCACAGCACTTAGTAAAAATTTTTAACTAACCGCCTCCCTCCAAAGCCCCGCCCGTTTCCCTGTGCCACAGCTCGTCCTCTGACGCATGTGGTGGGAAGCAAAGGTGGTGGCAGAGGTGTCACAGTTCACTCCACCCTCCCTCAGCAATCAGACATACCATCATCCACCTGCTGCAGCTCCTCAATCATTGTCTTCACTGCGCCTCGTCAGGTTCCACAGACTCGGGCATACTGTGCCATACTGTGAGCGGAGTCCGGTTGTAAAAATTGAGCTTTGCATATATGTGTCTGTGGAGTCAAGTATGCCCAAATCTCTGTGGGCCTTATCACCATCCTTCATTCACCAGACTCTGACTGCTACAATCGGGTTTTTCTGTTTGTTCCCCTTTGGTTGTTGTTTCTGTTAAGAAATCAGTTTTTCCCTTCACTATGCATTTGAGTCCTATCCACTCACACCCTTTAACAGGAGGAGCCACACGAGTGAAACATCACATTCAGAGGCACTGGCCAATAATTTCATTCGGACCGAATAAAATGATTGGTCAGACTTTTATCATAAATACATGAGAGCGAATGAATAATGGATTAATAACGTAAAGCCCTTTGGGTGCATTAAAAAGTGCTATAGAAATCTAATCCACTATTATTGTTGATTAAACATTTTTGAGTTTCAAAACCTGGTGGATTTCTTTTACATTTTAGTTTGCCACATGCTTATTAGGAGCATTTTAAGATTACAAAAGAAAAGTGTAAAAAGGCCAGATTGTACAGTATAGCTTTAAGTAAGTGTATGTGTTGCCTATCATTAAGGATTCATCTCCTGGGGTATGACTTTCAATAACCCCTCCCATTCTTTAGGGCAGGTACACACTAACTAATTGAAGAGACAGATGAGAAATTTAATATCTAAAAAATCAATCAATCAATCAATCAATCAATCAATCAATCAATCAATCAAAAACACAGTTTACATCTTTAAAATAGATTGTCTGAACAAGCAGATGTTCATTTTTGTTAAGGCATGGCTTTGCTCAAACTAGTTTGTGAGTTGCACTGTGCAGATAGTGTAGATGTATAGACTTGAGCTGGGTTCACAGGAAAACATGAGGGAAAAACATTTTAGAAATAATTTTGGTGTTAGAATTTCATCCAACAGCTCCAAAATAGCACTGAAGACATTACAACTCTTCTGAATCACTAAAACACTAACACTCTTTTGGCACAATCCTAAGCCGATTCTCATACTTAGACAATTTTCACACCTGTAGCACAATTTTAATTAATTTTTTTTTACAAAACTCTACACACATTCTCACTCTCTAAAACAAATTATCACGGTAATGCACAAGCTGCAAAATGGTGAATACAGGAGGCAAACATTAAACAAAAATACAGCACAGTTGTCAACAAGCAAACACAACTATTCAAAACGGAACACACTATTTTCAAACCAACTGCAACTGATATGAGCCAGTTCAGAGTGCACTAGACTCCAACAATGGTTGAAAACAACCTGAGAGGCAGAAGATTCTGTCTATGTTGTGGTTTGGTTCCAGATACGGGAGTGGTTAAATATCAACCAGAGTTTCATAAATGTTTGCCTTCCACCTTAAGGCCTTTTCCTGAACCCACTATGAGAATGTTTCTGACATGGTGGTTGAAGGTCTATGACCTAAACCCATATACCAAGGAAAATCTTTTAGAACCTGTGGAGATGGCCTGTGATGATGTAAGTGTGGAGTATTATCAAGGCCGGATCTGACACAGCAGAGGGTTTTTACCTCATTGCCTGGAAAGGAACAATATAATCTGTGATGTGGATGAAGTCCTCTGGCCAGATGCTGCACAAAGACATGATGTTAAGGCAGAATGAATCAATATGATTTGAAGATGTACATGACTTTTGAGTGTTTTACAGTAATATGCTTTTCATTTACACTTTCCTTTGGTCTTTTAAGAAATGCTAAATGTATTTACAACATGTAATAATCATGTTCTGCATGAGGATGTCATATTTTCCATTTTACTCTGTAGTGTGTGATGACTGCTCTGTTGCATCTACATGTTGCTTAGCTGTGTATGTGATCTGAAAGCATTGTTTACTTTTGAGTGCAGGTAAAATACTTTTGAGGCAGTAGTTTGCTTTTGTAAGAAGAGTGACAGATTTTGTGGATGTATTTTGAATTCTGGGTTTTGTGTTTACAGTTTTGAGGAAAGGAGTGTAGCTTTGGAAAAATGTGTCTTAGTATTTGTGGAAAAACTGTAAAATAAGCCAGTGCTTTTACAAGCTACTAAGTTTTAGAAGTGCTGAACTCTATTAGCCTGGAGAAATACAAAGGAAATAGCTATTCTAATTCTTTATGCAGTATTTCTTCTGAGATATTACAGAGATCCTTAAAGTATGTCTGTGGCCTTGGAATGAGTGCTTTCTTAGAAGTCTTCCTTTTACACCCATTATGGACCAACCAGTAAAACGTGGCAGAGTGAAGCTAGTTCCATTCTTGAAACTAGTTCCAAGAACCATAAAGAGAACCAGTTATGCTTACAAAACCAGTTCCATTGATGTTTACAAATCCAGTTCCATTTATGAATCTTGGAACCAGTTATTTTCATGGATCTTGCAACCATTGATGTTTACGGAACCAGTTCCCTTTTACAGAATTTCAGAACCGAGCAGTGCTCCAAGCCCCAGCTTCACACCCCCCTCAAGCCATGCTCCAAGCTCCAAGCCCCAGCTCCTGCCAGGCTTGTAGGTGCGTTTGGTGACCCAGGACACCAAGGAGCAGTATGGATCTCCAAGCTCTCCATCAGCTCCCAACTACGTTTAAGTTAACCAGACCTTGGATCCAGGTCCAAGTAAGGTTCCATCAGCTCCCAGCTACATTTAACAGCTGGGCTTGTGCTGTCCAGTGCACAACTGGGGCTCCGTGAGGCAGTTTATTTCCAGCTCGATGCCGGAGGACCAAGCCGCGGGTACCGAGGCTTGGTGCTAGCATCGTGTGCCAGGAACTGTGGCTTGGAGCATGCTGGGGCACTGCGGCTTTGTTCTGTTTAATGTACTTATTTTGTTTCCAGCACTGCGAAATTGGGTGTTGTAAGGTTTATGGTTTTTCTCTACCATCTACTGGCCAAAGTTGGTAGTGTTTTTGTGTCAAGGGAATCTAATGATGATGTCATCAACATTGGATATTATTCCGCTTTGGAGAAAGACATGGTGTTGACACTTGTCTGGTTTATCTCTGTTCGTTCCTGAGCTTCAAATTAGCCTTTGAAGGCATCATCGGTATTTTACATTATGACATGGTTATGAATGTGAATATACAAGTTTAACATTGATTCTATTAGCCTAGAGCTTTGACACCACAGTACAAGTTCATATCTATGTATGTTAAGGAGCTAGCTAAGCTAATTTAGCTTCTAAGCTATGTCTAACCCTTCTGTTAAATCACATTCTGAATGGAATTGTATTTTCATTGCTCAGTTTTACCCTTCTTCAGTTACCATAAAGAGTGGACTGGAACTTGTCGTCCGTGTGGTTTATTGGAGGGGAGTAATCCAACTGTTGTTCCTGGCAAGGCGTCAGGGCAGGAGGGTACAGGCTTCATGCACCGGTAAGCCCAGCATGCAGACTGAAGTAAACGAACTCAGCACAGAACTCAGAACCAAGCCGGGATCCGGGCGCCACTTTGACCATGAAAAGATGACAAAGTGCATTTTACACCGATTATTTACATGTATAGATAGGATTAGTGGTTAAGATATTATTACATATTTTAGATTAGATAATTTTGGTGGCGGTTTGGGTCTTTATGGGTTCAACAGGATAAATGTGTCATACACTCCTATTTTCCTTGAACAGTTGGTATGATTATAAAACTTAATGACATGTTTAAAGCTCTATAAGTGTGGTGAGTAAATCTAATTTGTAGCTTGAACACAGCTCGAGCATCACTCCTCCCCTGACCACTCCCTTAATTAACTCTGGTGTATAAAAACACCGGTGTTGTGGGTGCTCTTCCTCTCTGTCGTTCCTGCTGTCTGAGGTGGAAGCCCTGTCTGCTCTTACTGTAGAGGTGGTAAGTGGGCTGTGACCCTGGACATCATTTTTAAGAGAGGTGAGCCTGCTTTAATTTCTGTTTTTCTTGTTTTAATAGGTTCACCTGCTGCTTTTTGTCCTTTGTTAGTCCTTTGTTTGCTCTTGTTTTACATTGTTGCTTAGTTTGTTTGTTTAACTTGTCCTCTTGGTTAATTTATTCAGGGTTTGGGTTTGTCATTGATTTTTTTTCTTAACCAACTGAGATATTTCTTTGTTAATTCTGTCTTCAGTTTCCTTGTTTCAGGAAGCAGGTTATGGTTGAGGGGCTAGGCACATTGGTGAGGTCTCCCCACTTGTTTGAGAGTAAACATACTGGGACACACCTTTGAATTTGCTGTGACGTCTGCTGTGCTGCACTGAGGTGGGCACCCTGAAGTGGAATCTGCCTCCCACCTGTGGGCCCCAGCATCCTTTTGTTTTGTTTTTTTTAAATAAATTTAGGTTTGTTTTTCAGTTGGACTGCTAATTTTAAATTTGTACTTGTGATTTTAAATTTCTATGTGAGGCCTTTATTCATTTATTGTAATAAAATAATCTTTTGACTTCATTTGTTGCAGTTTTGTCTGTAAACACCTTTTTGTCTCTTTCTCGTTTAGCAGTTTCAGTAATTTATATTTTTCCTATGATTTGATGAATCAGGAATGAACCTGTGTGGTTTTACTTGAGCTCCTTACAAAACAATCTGCAAGTAGGATTATTAAAACCACATCCATCTCCAGTATTATTAGTTATCATTTCCTGGGCTTGAGATCCAGGTGGTGTTGTCTGTCAAATAAAATGATGGGGATATCTTAATTTCCATAATTAAGACATTTATAAGACCTTTCCCTGTTTGTCTCAGACCGATGCTGGATGGCACCTTTATTTCCAGACTAGCAATTACACGGAAAGACAACCATGGGGCCCTGGAGGGGCCGTTTACCCCCGAATATACAGTGTGTTTCCACACCATGGACAGCGAATGACCCCAACCATCAAACGCTCAATCACATGACTTCATAAATCAATGTTCAAACTTCTACCTTCTGACTCTATTCTGTTACCTATGGAAAAATAACAAGAGGGTAGTGAGGAGTCAAGTCTTAGGGTGTTGGCATTCACACTGATAAAATTAAGTGGACCTCGGATACTCAGCGTGAAAATGCCCTTAAACTCAGTCTCATACTGTTCCATCGTTTGTAACAGCATTTTTGGCCGAGGCTTTAAACAGAACTGGGAGCTGATGGAAAGCCTTAAATGGAATGAAACTCAGCTGATTGCAACCACATTATGCGTAGACATCTAATCGTGTCCACCTTCACCTCTCCAAAAATCAAAACAAAAACCCCAGAATTATGAATGCTGTCCATGTTAAGGTTTTTCCTCTTGGGTGCAAATAAAAAAAAAAAATTAAGATAGCTTAACTTTAGACGACAGTATTGTTTTGCTTGCTCACCCATCTTCTGAACTGCTTCATCCTGGAGAGGGTACTGGAGCCTATCCCAGAATAAGAGATGTTCCCACATGCTCAACAGCGGTTTTCAGAAATTAAGCTACGTTAGCCTCGTACCACCCACGGCTCAGAGCTGGGGGACCAAGCCGAGAATGAATGGACTCACAGAGCCTCCGTTGTGAGCTGGATAGTACCGGCTGTGTGCCCAGCACTGCCCCGGCTGTTAAACATAGCTGGGAGCTGATGGAGCCTTACGCGGCACTGGAGCCCAAGTCCGTTTAAGTTAAAGATAGCTGGGAGCTGACGGAGCACCTGTGGCTTGGAGATCCGTACTGCGGCTTGGTGTTCGATCACCATGACGTAGTGCACCTACAAGCCTGGCAAGAGCCGGGGCTTGGAGCATAGCTTGATGTAGGAGTGAAGCTGGAGCTTGGAGCATTGCTTGGTTGTGTGAACGAAACTGGTTCCAAGATCCATAAGCATTACTGGTTCTGTAAATGTAACTGTTTCTGTTTATGGTTCTTGGAATTGGTTTTGAGAACATAACCAACTTTACTTTGCTGTAACAAGATGAACATTGTTACATTATTTTCGAAGATCATGTAGTTGTATTACACTACAAAAAATATATTTACATTATATACACATACTGTACATACATATTCACTTACATAATACATTTAGCTGGATTTTCAGAGAATCTGCCAAAGACTATATAGATTAAAGCATGTTTTGATGCATGCATGAGCACACAGTTTGATCACAGATAATTCATGATTGCTCTGATGCCTTTCACATTAAAACAGTACACAGCTACGTGAGTCATACATAGTGAACTCTAATCTTACACTAATGAGAAGTATAATACACTGCTCAAAAAAATAAAGGGGACACTAAAATAACACATCCTTGATCTGAATGAATGAAGTATTCTTATTAAATACTTTCACAATCAATTTAACATGCTGTTGTCACATTCAATAATGTAAAGAACAATCAGTGTTGCTTCCTAAGTGGACAGTTATATTTCACAGAAGTGTGATTGACTTGGAGTTACATTGTGCTGTTTAAATGTTCCCTTTAGTTTTTTGAGCAGTATATTTGTCTCTGATTTCCATCCATGGAGATTTAACCTTCTCACATCATTGTACTTCAACTGAATCCAAATTAACCCAAAGAGTTACAATAAAGCACAGAGAAAAATGCATGTCTCATTTCCCCACACTAATACATAACATTTAGACTGCTAATTTCACTGTTTACCAGAAGAAGAAGAAAAGACAACTGAAATGTATGTGATTTAAACAGTGCCAACATACCTCTGATTGTCATTTGGAATGGAATGAATGTGAAAAACTAGTGTTAAAAGGGACAGATGTTAGGAGGAGGTTGGGGAAGGGTTTTGTGGAATAATGATCTCTGAGGGCACTGTTCATGTCCCATTTGTTTTTGTAATGTTCTTCCTCGAACTTTACCATTTTAGCCCTAACCAAAAGCTTTGCCTAAACTTTCCAAGCTCTTTTTAATGTAAAATACCACAAAATTAGACTTTGACGTTGCCACAGCTTAAACACAACAGGTATAACATAACAGATTATTTAACTTTATTAATTCTATCAGACATACTATTTTGTGTCTGGAAATATGTATGTATAGAGGGCATTTTGGAGGTAAGTCAACTGTAGATCTTTAAAGTGTAGAAGGCTTCTTACATTCCATAACTTTGACAAGTTATTATGAAATGTATTTGCACACACATTGTCTTTGGAAGTTCAGACTGTTGTCCAGTCTGTATTTTTTTTTGGATGTGCACATTTTTGTCTTTGAGGTTAATGTCCTGTAACCTTTACTGTAATCTCTCCCCACAAGCAGTTTAGAACTATTTGACAAAATTACAAGATGTGTCTGATAGCTCTGAACTCAAACACCTGTACAATAGCTGTGCTTTAATGTGATGCTTGGAAACAAAAGTAATTAACAGGATTAATTATGCATACACTAAGGCCAGGACCATCTTTGTAAAAAATAAATAAACAC
>JAPTYQ010000002.1:424204-434845 GCA_029814465.1 Ostorhinchus cyanosoma | reverse complement strand
AAGTAATACCTACCAACGTAAATATACGGTTAATGTACGGATACTCTTAGACATCCAGATGAACGGATAACCAGCGGTGCACGTCATGCCCCTAGGTGCCCCCGCAGAGCGCTGTATTCGCAAGCACGGAGCTTCGCCCACAAAGCGCATCCTGCTCCCCAAACACCACCACGGCATACGACGCAAGGTGCCCAATGACTGGGCTCTGAACCCCTGCAAAAAGCGACTAAACTTTGACGTGGTCGTTGAAACCAGACGGCGACTCTGCTGCAGTTGGCGGGTGACGTCAGGGGTGAAAGAGACGAGACCAGGTGAGAGGGCCTCCTAATATAGCTTCTGGCAAGCAATTAATCAGCCAGCAGATGCGCACATCACCACACATAGACGATGAGTTAATTGATAAAGAACTGTATCATGCCTTTTCCTCCACAGCCATCAGCCTTGTTTGATATCATTGGAATTGTTGTGAAATGAACTATTCGAATTTGACCATTATATAGTTGTGGCGAATGAGGAGTGAAGTTTGTGAGAATTAACGGGGAAATTCATTATCTCCGTGCATATTAAGCACGGGGGCATGGCAGAAGCTCGCGCCTTTGGACCTAAAGACGCCCTCTGATCCGGTTACAAGACACAGAAGAATAAAAGAAGACAACACCCGTTGTCCGCTCTCTTTTGCTCTTCTCTGCTCTTTCTCTTCTCTTTTCCCCTCTCCTCCTCTCTTTCTCTCTTCTTCCTTGCATCCTCCCGGGCTCATCTATGACCACCAGCCCAGATACCGCAGTGTTCAGACCAACTCAGCCCAGCTTCAAAGGCCCCTCGCTACCAGACCCGGCTTCACACCACGTGACCCGTGTGAGGAGAAGAAGCTGCTACAAGCCGAACGGCTATTTCAACTACCTATCGGGGCCCGGACCAAAGAACCCCGATAAGATCCACCCGAGACCGACGGTGTTACACCTCGTCTCTAACTGCGTGAGATCCCAGCAGCATCACGCTCTGAGTCCAGCTTCGGACGCCGTTGCTACAGCAACCAACTCACCAGACCTGGTGACAGCCGCTCCTCCTGGCTCAGCGGCCGACTTCCGACGCGTCTCCCAGCAACGCAGAGACGCTCGCAAACCACGTGGACCAGAATTTGTCCTGACTCTCCCTGGGTGCTTCGCTGAACTCTGCATCTATTCGTGAGTCACCTGCCGTGTATTTTGGGTACTGGTCTGATGCAATCTACAACTAGCAATCTCCTCCTTAGTTCGTTCAAACTTTATCCCTCATTCGCAACTCATAGTATACTCAACAATCGTTCTACTTGTCTGTGATCCATTCCCTAAGTGCCATACCATAATCCGTTGTCTCTGTTTTATGTTTGTCTGTTTCATGTTTATTTCTTCTTTGTAGTTTTGAGTGTTAGTTTAATAAATGTTTTCTATTTTTATACTAAGAAGTGGTAATCGTGTTGTGTTTGTAATTCATTCTGACTCCTGAGCGTCCCTGTCCTTAGCCAAGAACTCACGATAATATTAAAGTGTAGCGCCTCTAGATTATGAGACTGAATCAAAACATATAAATTCAAATCTAGTTTCTTTGCCACCTTTAAGGCAAAGTGGTGCCCCAACGAGACAATTTGAGCTCTGAGAAGATGCTCTCAGATCCTCAACTTAATGGTAAAGTGCTTGCATTTTACTGTAAAATTTTTATACAATAAATTATTCATCAGATTAATTAATTAAACGTAATTAACGCTACAGTTTCTAGTGGAAGAACCAACAAAGGAAAAATGAAGAAAGTCACCAAAAAGGACTGAGGTTTAAAAAGTTCAAACAAAATTTGATTTATTGATTACAAAAATTCAAAAAAGGACAAATACAAAAAGAGGAGTCTTAAAGAGAAATCAGTTTTTCACTCGTATCTCTTTGCACTCTAATAATCTCTTACAAACAGCTTCTAAAGAAACTTCTCTCTAACTTTTTATAGTCTATAGTAACAGTGGAAGATTCCTTTCAGCTAGCTACATAAATCTCGTAGACACTTTTCATTTGTTAAAACTGTTACTGGGCAAACAATACATGCAACACTTATGATATTTTATCCCTCGCAGGGTACAATCAATCATCCATAAGCTTACATCACCCTACATGAGGATAGTCAGTTTCAAGTGCAGTCAAGCATGTGTGCATTATGAAAGTCCAGCTCCATGTCATGTGCTTCTCATCTCAGAGTTGAGTTGAGTCGAACATTATTTTCTATTAATGATTAATACAATAAAGTAATCACGATAATAACGCGAGGATTCAAACATATTCCCTCTTTCTTTTGTTCCTTCATTTTCTATTGATAGCTTCAGACTGGATATTTTAGCATTTACATTGATTCCTTCACAACATAGAGCCTTAACCTAGTGTAGGAAAGAGTTTCGAGCCACCTTGCTACAGACCATCTATCATTCAGGACTGGTGTCCAACACACTTAAATGTACAAGTCCACACATAGTAGACAAGGCAAGGTTTATTTGTATAGCACAAGTCATATACAGGGCAATTCACAGTGCTTTACAAAAATGGAAAAGAGACGAGTTAAAATCACACAATTACAGTTAAAACACAACTGTCAATCAATTAAAATAAGGTAAAAGAGAAGAGTGCAGATAGAACCCTTTCAGTTTTTATATGCGCAGTTGAACAGAGCTGTTTTCAACCTGGAATTCTGTCTGATGTCATCAGCTGAAACGAGCAGCTGGTCTTTTATCTCCTCTACCTCGCTTGCACTCAAAACATCTTCCAATGCCAGGCCACAGGAACAGCAGGACTGATAGGACTGAAGTTTCTATCTCTTATTTTTCATACACAACAGACTTTTAAGGACTTGCACAACATACACACATACCCCCCCATACTTACTCTGCCTCAACCCCCAGTTGGTAGATCGGGTCGTCCAATGATTGAAGGGTCGGCGGTTCGAATCCTGGCTTTGACTGTCTACATGTCGAAGTGTCCTTCGGCAAGACACTGAACCCTAAATTGCTCCCAGTAGGTCTGGCTGCACCTTGAATGGCAGCAGCCACCAACTGGTGTATGAGTGTGTGAATGGGTGAATGTGAGGCCGCTGTGTAAAGCGCTTTGAGCACCATGAAGGTGGAAAAGCGCTATATAAGTGCAGTCCATTTACCATTTAATCAGAAAGACTGTTACAGAGTTTAACTGCATGGACCTGAAACACAGCATCACTGTGTTTAGTCCTGACTCTGTGCACCAGCAAAAGGCCTGTCCCTGAGGTTCTTGGGGTCCCAGATGGTTCGTAAGGGACCAACATGTCACAGATGTACTTTGGTGCTAGACCATGGAAAGACTTATACACAAGTAAAGCTGTTTAAAGTCTATTCTCTGAGCAACAGGAAGCCAGTGCAGAGACCTGAGCACAGGACTAATATGGTCGTACTTCCTGGTTCTAGTCAGGACTTGAGCAGCAGGGCTCTGGATGTACTGCAGCTGTCTTACAGTTCATTTAGAGTCCAGTTAGAAGGCCTTTAAAGTAGTCTAACCTGCTAGAGATAAATGCATGGATAAGTCTGTCTAAGTCTGGTTAAGACAGTAAACCTTTGATTCTGGCAATGTTTTTGAGATGATGAAAGGCTGATGATATTATTGATTTAAAGTAGCTGCTAATGTTTAGGTCTGAGGTCAGATAATGCAAGCACATACATGACATGTACAGGGACACATTACACGTGTATAGATGTTTGAATTTTTTCAAAGGAAGAGTAGGTTGGCACAAGGGAGGACAGAGAAGAAACAAAAAGGATCAAGGCAGACAGAGAATGGGGGGAAGTTGGGAGAGGAATGTGTAATCCTGTATAATGTAATGTATGTGTAATATCTGTTTGTCCTTGTCAGTTTGTATGTATTGTCCATGTTGTGAATATATGAGACACGGCTTCGGCTCCATGTCTTGTCCTTGAGGGATTGCAGACTGCACAGGATAAGATAAGAATCCAGCTTCTTGCTTGAGTCCCCTTGTGTGCTGCCATTTTTCCAATTTTGTGATAGACCAGGGTACCTCCAAGACCAATCAGGAGAAAACCAACTATCATAAATCCAAATAAGTAGATGTCCTCAATGTCTTCCACTGACAGAACCAACAGACAAACAACAAACCACTTGTCCTAACGTCGATGGCGTATCCGGCTGCAAAAGTTCCATCAGGGCAGGCGGGCTTTCCTAGGCCCATGTTTCATCTCCCATCTTGCCAATCGCGCTGAGCAACAAGCTGATCAATTCCATGACTGATTGAGATCTTTCAGGAGCAAAGCGAGCAGGGGACAACCTCAGAGCATGCCAAGAGAGTGCCAGATGTAAGGCAACCACCAATGGATAGCCAAGTATCAGCACACACACAAAAAAAAAGTTTATGCACTTGTCACCAATGAAGTTAGAAAACAAAAACTATTGTACTGATCAATGGATAATTATTCCATTTGTACAACCTTCCAATCACTGCTTGATAAATTTGATTAAAAATTAAAACATTTAAAATTAAGCTATATATTTGTTAGGCAGGGAAACCACCAAGCACCAGCGTTTTTGTTTTTTTTTATTTAGTCAAACAGTAGCAGCAGCAGCCTTAAAACTAATCTGAAATTGTGGTGATAATGGACCAATAATCTATAATAATCTAAAGGTAGACAAGTAAACCTGAATGAAAGTGTTTATCCAATCCCATGCACACTTCTTGAATGTTCATAACTTCACTGACTGTGAGTGTGCACTTCATTGTTGTCATCTTGATGGGCAGGGCTGAATATTCTGTGGGTATGCTGTGAAAATTCAGGCAGAAAAAAATCCAACAATGTTTGCGAGGCAGCAAAGAGAAGCAGACAAGTAGTTTTAGGAAAAGTTAGGACAAGCCCAAGTTATGATTCAAGCAAAGAAGGCTGCACTACCAGATACTTCAATCTACTTCCACTGCTGCTTAATACAAAAACATCATCTATAATACATGTGCAATATGGTACAGAGAGGAGGGATCCTGAGGGAAACGAGCTGTACTTATACTGTTCAATGGTTTAACTGTCTCTGAGCAAAGAAAGTTGGCTCACTGTTGCACTTTTGAACTTTTACGGTCATCATAATGTCATCCATGAATCCTCCTGTGTCATCCATCACTTTCTCTGTTTCTTCTGTATATCAACAGTCATATTTCATAGCTGCTATCGATTAAAATCTATACATTTCCTCTTTATCATTATGAGTTCTACATTGGGTAAAAACACCCATTCTTATCAAATCTAAATGGATTGTCATCTTGTTTTAAGTCCTATTTAATGAGCTGATCATTTAATATGTACACTCTTAAAAGTGAGTGGGTTGAATGAATGTGATTTTTTTTTTTTACTTAGTTGTATTCTTCCTCCTGCTCTGGAGTTTTTTTTCTATTATTTTGGATTCTGTCAACTTAAAAACATAAAAAAAATCTATAAACTGACAAACTTTTTCAGTTTCTGTGAAAAAATTATTTTAAATGGGAAATAGCATCTGTCAGTTCTAAGTGGAAAGAAAACTAATCAACTTCATCCTGTTCCCATTAATTTTGCATTAAAAAGATGGTTGGGGCCCATGAGAACTGGCGTTTACTCAGATTTTTGCCATTGTTGATTGGCCAGACAGTTCCCGTGAGGAGCCAGTTTGGCAAGTCTTAATAGACCTGAAGGATATTGACTTAGTGTTTCCCCTGTTCATACTGAGGAGTCCATCACTTATCTCAATTTCAAGATCTCAGAGCACAGAATTAGATTTCAAGAGGTTTTCCCTGACATTGGACTTAAATCTAAACACCAATTTTTGGTGCACTACCCTAACTTGATCCATCAGTTTGGACCACTTAGCTTTGGAATTACATATACAGGCTAAACCAAAAATGACATTAAATGCTTAATCGATCAATCAAATTTTATTTATATAGTGTCAAATCATAACTAAAGTTATCTCATGATAATTTCCATATGGAGCGGGTCGAAACCAGACTCTCAAACCAATTTACACAACTCAACAGATTTCTCCAGGAGCAAACACTTGTGGCTGCTGACAGTGGTGAGGAAAAGCTTCTTTTTAACAGGCAGAAACCTCAAGCAGGCCCAGATTCCTGGAGACTCCAGTTGGCGTTGAAAAGAGCAGGTAAAAGAAGAGAAAAACAGAGAGAGAGATTGGGGAGAGAGGGAGATGGGTAAGGAGAGACACATGGATGCACAGCAAACTGAACTTGAACTATTAAAAAGTAGAACAGCTGGTGCTGGTGGTGAACAAATGTCCACAACTGTTAATACTACAACTACAAATTGTGGATATACTCCTACTGTAACTGTTAGTACAAATAATAGAAACATCTGCCATCTGTGTAACTATATAATAAACATTATCACAATAATATAGATAGGTGAGTGATGACAATGAAGGCAGGAGAGAAGCAGGACTGCAGCAGCCGGTCCAGAGATGATCCTGGGAAAACCTGTGAGGCAATAAAGCACAGAGACTCTGAGGAAGAAGTCAAGTCAGTAACATGTATTTGCTGGGGTGTAAATAGAGGAGATGATAAGGAGTGAGAAGAGGAGGAGCAGAGAGGAAGTCAGAAAGAGGGAGGAGCAGAGAGGAGATGAGACAGGAGGAGGAGCAGAGAAGAGCTCAGAATATCTTGATGAGTCTTCCAGCAGTCAAAGCTTATAGCAGCATAACTAAGAGCAGCCTGAGCAACCCTAACTCATCAAAAAGGGAGGTTTTTAGGCAACTCTTAAACATGAAGAGGGTGTCTGCCTCCCGGACCGAACTAATTTAGACTCTGATTTCTCCTTTTCAGACCGTCACGGCTGGACTAAATTCTGTCAGACTAAAGGTGATCCTTGGGGAGAACAATATTGAAAAACTGACCCTTTCTTAAGGCTAACAAAGTCACTGCATGACCTACACAACTCAGTTAAGACTGCCGGTGAGTTAGACGACAACTTCAGACTTCAATACATGGACCAAAATTTTTGGAACAATTTCTTCCATCTGAATTTTAACACTGAACTCAAGGATTTGGAGACTGTCAAGGTTATCCGTCAACAAACAAATCCATCTCTTAAAAGGCTAGGAGAACTGAGCCACAAGGGTCATTTTGATCTGAATGTCCTGAACTCTTTCCCGGAGCTACATCTCCACATCACAGTGTCACCGGGACAGGCCGCAGAAGGAGGAATTCCTGACGCACAGCAGGCCGACACGGAAACGCGGCAGGCGGGGAGGTGTGGTGCGCAGACTCTGCCGACTGGTTAGCCGCAGACGGCTAACTCTCCCGATCATACTCCTCGCCAACGTTCAGTCACTGTCTAATAAGATGGACGACCTCATCAGTCGACTGGCCTCACAGCAGCACATCCAGGATTGCTCCGTGCTATGTTTCTGTGAGACGTGGCTGGCACAGGGGACCCCCGATGAAGCTATAACACCAGCTGGCTACAGTGTTTACAGAGCCGACCGCAGTACAACGGAAAGCAGAAAAACACATGGAGGAGGGATAGCGACCCTCATTAAAGAATCCTGGAGCACCGATAACACGGTCATATCTCAGTCATGTTCTGTAGAGGTGGAGTTTATTACTGTGAAGTGCAGGCCCTTCTATTTACCTAGAGAACTGCAGTGCATCATTCTGAGCACAGTGTATGTCCCCTCCTCTGCTAACGAGGACGCTGCACTCAGAAAGCTGCACACATGAATCCACATATCCTGATGCTGCCTTCATCATTTTGGGAGTCTAATCACTATGATCTCCGGAAAAGCATCCCAAAATTCCACCAATTTGTGCACTTTCCCACTAGGGGAAACAATACTTTGGACAAATGTTACAGTAACATCAGAAACGCTTATACTGCTGTCTCCAAGCCACATTTTGGAAAAAGTGACCACCTTGCTATCCTGTTGCAGCCCACTTACATCAAAAGGCTCAAAGCAAACCCAGTCACAGTCAGGACTGTGAACACATGGACTGATGAGGCACTGGGGGAACTGCAGGGCTGCTTGGAGGCCACAGACATGGACATTTTTAAGTCAGCCACGGACAATATTCATGAATACACAGACACTGTAAGCTGCTATATTGACTGGTGCACATTCATCTGCATTCCCTCCCGAACTATCCGTGTTTTCCCCAACTAGAAACCCTGGTTTAATGTGGGTGTACGCAGAAAAATCAGGGCACGGTGTGAAGCTTTCAAGTCTGGAGACACCACAGAGTATAAACACACCCGATATGAGCTCCAGAAATCCATCAGGGATGCCAAGAGGACTTATACTCAGACACTTGAGAGCTGCTATAGGGAGAACAACACAAGAGTCATGTGGCAGGGGATCAGGTCAATGACCAACTACAGGTCAGTGGCAAGCAGGTCTGTGGCTCAAGACCTCATACAGCCAGACAACCTCAACAGCTTCTACACCAGATTCGACCAGCACAACAGGGACATTCCCTTGAAGGCCCCGTGTAATCCAGAGGAGGCTGCTCTGCAGGTAACACACATGCAGGTGCTCAGAGCTCTGAGACAGGTGAACCACCGTAAGGCTGCGGGACCTGACCGAGTGTCACCCAGAGTCCTGAAGGCCTGTGCAGAGCAGCTGGCAGAGGTCTACACAGATATCTTCAACATCTCCCTCTCACAGGAAACTGTACCACGTACCTTTAAGTCCTCTGTGATAGTGCCGGTCCCCAAGAAAACACACATCACAACAATGAACGACCTCAGACCCATGGCACTTACATCTGCTGCCATGACGTGTCTGGAAAAGTTGGTGTTAACCCACATCAACTCAGTAGTCCCTGACACAGTGGACCCCTATCAGTTTGCCTACCGCCCCAACAGATCAGTGGACGATGCGGTGGCACTGGCACTTCACTCCACCCTCCAACACCTGGACAGAAATAACACATACGCACGGCTACTGTTTCTGGATTATAGCTCCGCTTTCAATACAATCAGGCTGCTGAAGCTAACAGCTAAACTGGCAGACCTAGGGGTACCAACACCCACCCGCAATTGGATCCTGGACTTCCTCACGGACAGACCACAGGTGGTGAGGATGGGGAAGAAGGTTTCCGGGAAGCTTGTTGTTAGTACAGGAACCCCACAGGGCTGTTGCCTCAGCCCTAAACTCTTCTCAATGTACACATATGACTGCACCTCTCACAATGACAACATCATCATTAAGTATGCAGACGACACGACCATCCTGGGCCTCATTAGAGGAGGGGATGAGTCTGCATACAGGAGCCTGGTTTATCGGATCACCGTTTATGGCGAGGACAACGATCGTGTCCTCAACATAAACAAAACAAAAGAACTCATAGTAGACTACAGGAGGAGAGCCCCCCCCTCTGCGGGACTGTGGTGGAGCGGACTGACAGCCATAAGTTCCTGGGCCTTCACATCACAGAGAGCCTCAGCTGGGCAAAAAACACCGTTTCCACAGTGAAAAGAGCTCAGCAGAGGCTGCACTTCATCAGGCTGTTGAAGAAGGCTGGGCTTAAACGACAGCCCCTCACCCAAGTCTACAGAGGACTCGTGGAAAGCATCCTCACCAGTGGCATAACGATGTGGTACGGGAATACCACCCTGGCTGAGAGGAAGAGGCTGCAGCGGGTCATCAAGACTGCATAGAGGGTCATCGGCTCTGACCTCTCCTCCATAGAGACCATATACACACAGCGCAGAAGGAAAAAAAGCACAGAGCATCCTCAGGGACACCCACCACCCAGCCCATGCTCCGTTTCAGTGGGTGGACTCAGGCTACAACCTGAGACGCCACAGGCCTGAGAGCATCAACACCCACAGGACCCGCTTCCGCAACAGCTTCTTTCCAGCCGCTGTTAGGCTAGTGGCTCAGGACATCAGAGAGGGAAAACCTCTCTTTCATACACACAAACTGTGACACTGACCACTCTACTACTCGGTTGTTTAGCCACCATGTGCGATTACCTCCATCTCTCTCTGGGACATTTCTGCCTTTTTTACTACCTCATGTAACATTATGTGCAATACTTCCTTTTTTTTTTTAACACCTGTGCAATATATCTTTAACACAACAGTGGAGTAATATTTCTGATTTTTAATTATTCTATTTATTTTCGATTTTCATGTCATTGTTTTTATTTATAAGGTGTAGTTTTACTTGTGTCCACATTGTGTAGTTTACTTATGTCGTAATGTGTAGTTTGTTTACAGTTATCAAACCTGACCCTGTGACACGCACTAAAAATTCCAATTTACCTGTGTTTTTAACTTGATGAACACGTACACATGGGAATAAAGTCTATTCTATTCAACCTGGTTAAACGAGCAATCACCGAACATATTCTTACTGCAATCATGGGAGAGTGCACTCACCTTCTCTTCCTAGGGTTGGCGTTTTCCCCATACTTTCTCTCCAAAACAGTCAATCTGTCCTCCATGGAGTTGAATCTGTTTTCTAAAGTAGTCGGCTCTGTAATACTAGACTTCATATTTGCAACCTGACCAAACAACCCACTGAGTGCAGACAGCAGTATTGGCGGCTGTGGCTCAGTTGGTAGAGCGGGTCGTCCAATGATTGAAGGGTTGGCGGTTCGAATCCTGGCTCTGACTGT
>JAPTYQ010000002.1:391774-403874 GCA_029814465.1 Ostorhinchus cyanosoma | reverse complement strand
CAAACCCACACATGTACCCCTGGAGTGCCACCACCCCCCCCAGACAGCAAGCAGTACCACCATGAGTCGCCCCCAAGGTGCGGCAGCTGAACATAGACCCAGCGCCAACCAGAGCCCGAGACCGCAACACCAGCCTCCGGGAACCCCCACAGCGGCCCACCACCCCTGACCATGATCCCCAAGCATACACATCCATCGCATTCACCAGAACGCAGCCCCCACCCCCAGCAATGCAGCCAGCCAAGACCCGAAGCCAGTGGATCCCCCTCCAGCCCCGGGCAGCATCCAGGAAAGGGGGTGTAGGAGGACCCCCACTCCCTCACCTCGCCTCAACAGTGTTGTGAAGTGTGAGGTGTGCATGCAAGCAAGCAGTTAAAATTGAGGAGGGGAAACTGCAGTCTGCTGAGGGCGGAGCCTGACAGTCAGCCATACCTAACTGAGTGGAACCGCTCACCAGGTGCCACGCAGCCCATCCCTCAAAAGTGAATGTGTGCTGTCAGTGTTCCTTTGTGTTGTGGATAAGTGTGATTAAAATTGAGGGGCTAGCCTCCCCAGGGTACCACAGATGGGGGACATTTTATTGATCCCCGCCATACCCCCTTGGAGCGTGCAAGAAACTCCCCAAGAAACTACGTGCTTCAGTGCAGGAGGTGGGGGGCGAGGGGCTGGGGGATGATATGACTGGGAGGTGTGAGTTTCCTCCCAGAAGACCGGCCAATAGGCCTTTAGGCACCCCTGTTCCCCAGGACCCACCAACAGGCAGGAGCCTCCAAGAGGCGGGGAGTGGGCCCACCCAGAGGCCCCAGACCACCCTCACTCTCACTCATCCCCTGTGGTTCTGAAGCATGAACCCAGGACTAGCCACCACAAAGCCCCCAAAAAGGCGTAGGGGACCCACCATCCAAAACTCCCAAATTACGTGCACCTGAGGGGTGTAGCGATTGCGAGCACAGTGAGAGACCAGGTGGCCAGTACCTCCACCCCAGGCCCCAGTCACCACCATGTCCCGCCATTGCACCCTGAGAAAACCCCCTGCGACAGCCGCCATCCCCCAGAGAGGAAGCAGCCCCCCAGGCGTCCCTACTATGATTTTTTCTAAATGTGCTATACCTACCCATTTTTCCATTGAGTAAAGTTTATCATTCTTTTATTTTGTAAGATGTTAGGATTGTTCCAGATCAGCTTACATGGAATGAGTGAACGTTTGCTTATTTTAAGAAATCCCACCAAGCTGTCAGAGTGGAGCTGATGTTCACACTTTTGTAACATTTATGATGTTTAATAGACTGCTAAAAAAATTTGAGGAACACTTTTTAATCGTAGTACAGTAACCTATCAGTCAAACATCTGGGAAATTGATCTGATCAGTTCAGTAGCAGACGGGGTTGTTAATGAAATCAACAACAGGTGCATCAGAGGGGTAACAATGAGACGGCCCCCAAAAACAGGAATGGTTTTCCAGGTTGAGGCCACTGATACTTTTTTCCCTCCTAATCTCTTTTGGCAGATTTTTTACTGACTGACTTTCTACTGCTGTAGTTTTTCATTTGGGTTAATTAATTGAGTCTTTATCCATTTTTTTCCCTTTCTTTTTTTGTTTGTGTAGACCGATATGTCAGTTTCCAGTAACCAGTAATAATATTTCATAAAGTAGTTCCTGCAGGAGGGTGGGAGTACGTGCACATCTGTGGACCATCATGGGCGGGTGCACATTTGTGGACCAGTAACGGACACATGCACATCTGTGGACTCGTTATGAGGTGTTTTTTTGCGAAACAGGGCACAACAAAATGACAAATGATTTTGACACTGCAACAAAGTTGACTACAGCACTTTCTAATAGTCTTATAATAGTCCAATAAGCTACTTTTTAGAATTTATGATTGAGGTCCATTACCTGGGCCTGATAATCCATATGTCATCAACTGATAAGCCACCATGGTGTGATCACGGATTTCAGTTATCGATTGTTACAGACTGTAATCAATAGCCTATATGGTCAACATTAAAGGTATGCAGTTCTATTTGAACCAGGATCCGAGCATGGACCACGGCTCATGCCTGTCACTTATTTGCGTTGGCATCAAATCCGTGGTGGTGTCATGGAATTTTCACTGATTCTGTGACACCACCACGGATTTTGAAGTAAGGGTCTGTGGTAAAGACATGGAATTCTGTGAGATCAGGTTGGCATTCATTACTTTGAAAATAAATTTTTTGGGGAAAGGTTCATGTTAGCTTCCCAGTGGGCATCATATTTGACAATTTGATATTAGGTTTGATGTCATATTGATGTGGAATTGACATCAGATGCCCACTAGGTTGGGTAGGCTAGTTCATTCATTCTGCAATTGTACTGTACATGTAAGGAGATGGACAATTTACCATTTTTGAGTTTTACTATTATATGACTGTAGTACAAGCACAAACCAGTGGTTAGCTCTATGAACACTGTGCCTGCCAAACTCTGCTTTCCTGATAACATAACTGGCATTAACCAGCAGATAGCGTAGCTGCTAACTTAGCATGATGGCGTTAGCATAGATGCTAAAATCATTAAAAACTCAACATTAGCAGACTCAACAGAATTCTTATAGGATGAGTCTGATATTACAAGTTTCACTTCTTTTAACTCAAGAACAGTAACTGATAATGAATTTTAAAGCTATAGTATGGAACTTGCCCCTCAGCAGAATGCTGCGTTATTGCTAGCATAAAGCAGGCTTTTCCATATGACGCATGTCCATGAAGAAATGTCATGTGTGGGTATTTACTAAACAAGAGCTATGCAGCTACTAATTCAAGCTGTATGTTGGTCTTAGGACACCCACGCACACTGTTTTAGTGACACCAAAATGAATGAGTGTAGCTCTCCACGCTCATGCTACATACTTTGTACACAGACTAACACTCACTACACAATGTGGCTAACACCAGGCTGCTAATATTACATTATGCTCTTGCTTTCATCTGTTCACTATTCACCCGGTGTCCCTTTTTGCCACTCACCTCGGGGGAGTGGCAACTTTTTTAGTTGTAGCCGCCTGGGACCCAATGACAAGGCAAAAGGAAGGCAAGGCAAAGTTTATTGGTGTAGCACAATTCATACACAGGGCAATTCAAAGTGCAACAGGATCTGCAGTGACCCATCTGTGCCCTGCCCTGACCTGTGAACCAGAATCCCCCCCACCCTCACCTGCCTGGATGGACCTCCTCACCTATCCCATCTGACTACGTGCCCCCCCTCATATGCCCTGCCCTACGGCATCCTTACAGACTGGAACTCCATCTGTAAATGGACATCCATCATTCCTGGTGCATCTATAGTCTGTCTGTCCATGGTAGTGGATCTCTCCTTCACTGTGGTTCTCCTCAGGTTTCTCTTTTCCCTCTGGGTTTTTGGAATTTTTCTTTGCCGAGAAGGAGGGTCTAAGGACGGGGGATGCCCAGGACATTCTCTTGATTTTCTGTTTATCTGACTGTTGTTTGTTTACATCCTGTAAAGCCCTGTGAAATAACCTTGTTGTGATATAGGGCTCTATAAATAAAACTGAATTGAATTGAATTGAATTGAATTGAATTGAATTGAATTGTTCATAGCACCATTTCCAAGAAAATAATAAAGTATTAGGTTCAGTACATGTAACAGCAACACATACAACTCATAATATAATTTAACTCCAAGTCTCTTACTTATCCAACAATAACAAGACAACATCCGTGTCTACCTTCAGCCCAGTTTCTTCCTTCAGGGCTCTCCACCAAGGAAAAGCCACAAATCTGTATCTGTTCCGGCTCAGCTCCGGCTTCAGCACACGGTCGACACGCAAGCAAAAATGGTATATATTGAAAAATACCAGTAGATTTTAGAGGAGCCATTCACCTTAATCAGCATTGTGTCATCTCTTCTAGTAGTAGCTTGGGTGAAACAGACATTTACATACATGTAGAAGTTATGCACTATAGCTTTAATTGGGAAAGTTCAGCTCTTACAGCAACTCTCCTCCTAATTAGCACATTACCTCAGCTGACAAACTTAACCAAACACCACCAGGTTCAGCAAAACAACTAAAATAAATCCCACTGATAGCAAAATTTGTACTAACGTTACCTTATCCTAAAAACTTCATAATTTGTGGTTATAGTGGTTAAATGTCAACAGCTTGCCAAGTCAAGCTAGCTAACTACAGGGCTTACTGCCCAAAATCGAACATAACAGTTGTTTAAGATATACATTTATACAAACGCTAACACATACCAAAGAAAACAGGGACTAAACTTATATTGACATTTATAAATTTATGTTGTAAATTCTGTGTGTGTGATTCAGTTTTGAGCATTTGCAGATTACAAAGTCTTCTAATATTATAACGCTTGTTATTCATTGGTATGCTGATGTGGGGATAGGTAAGGTCTCAGTTGTGCATCCATGAGGTCACTACGTTGTAGTTTATTTTAAAATCACTAGATGGCGCCCTTGTATTGCCCTTCTTTAGTGACTTATGGGTTTAGAGTCTGTAAGCTGCATGCATACAATGAAACACTCTCAGCCTTATTTGATGTATTTGCATCTTTATTTTGTTTATGATAATTGAGAGCTGTGGCATTTTGAGTTAACACTAATCTACACATGTATACATGAACATCAGATTAAGTAAAGAATATATGTGTGTATGTGTGTGTGTGTGTGTGTGTGTGTGTGTGTGTGTGTGTGTGTGTTTGTGTGTATATATATATATATATAACAACTGTCCATGTATAGACATACATTTATCTCACATACACATAATGCTCATACTGTTCTTATTATGTTCTGTTTTTTTATTTTGAAAGCAGAGTAAATGTACTTCACTTCCTGTGTAGCTTAGCACACATTTTGTTTACTTCCTCTTCTCCAAGGCAACTGACCTATATGCACTAACAGACAATAGACAGACTTTAACTATAACCCACATAGACAGAGAGATAGTCTTTAACTGCAGCTTTGTTCAAAGGTAGGTTTACATCTTTATTTGTCTGTCTCTGTATTGTTCATCATATATTATGTGTGTGTTTGTGCTTCCAGTGTGCAACCATGCCACTAGGTGAAGGGAAGAGTGACATGGAGCGTTTGGGTGTCTTTAAAGAGATGAGTTACATTTCTATAGAAGACAAGTACACCCCTCCCACCAACCGTAAGCATGTGATTTACAGATCTCTGATTTGATCCTAACAATAACTGTATTTATGGTAAAATCCTGAATTCACAAAAATATTTATTTTATGAATTTAATTTTGTACCATGGATGAATTTTTATTAATGTTTTGGAAAACCAGAGGAGAAAGTTTGCAATAAGCGTATAAGAAACAATTTATAGAAACATAGTGTTCCATTTTTGGATTTTTTATTTTTTTACAGTTGGTAATTAGTTGTTTTATGAAACAGTGTTGTAGTAAGTGAAAAGTAACCTCAGTCAACGCTAAACAAACCATTATAGTGTGGTGTACAAGGAGTGTTAAAGTTTGGAAAACAGCAGAGAACGTGCAAAATGTTAGTTACAAACATTTGCAGACTTGGCTGGTATAACTACAAAAGTAGGTATATGTTATATGCGTTCATGAAAATAAAGGTCCTATGTATCCTGTGTATTAACATGATGTCATTAATCTGTCAAAACACAATTTCACATGGGAAAGGAAATGAAGACCTCTATAGGATGAAACATGATCAGCAAGGAGTTATTTGTAGTTTTGATTTTCAAAATTCAATTCCAACTAAAAACAGCAGGGGGCAGTAGTGTACCAGATCATCACAATGCTGCACTTCAATTAGGTCAAATGCTCCCTGCATCCGTTTTATGGAAACACTGCTACTCAGCCACTGAAAATAACACTGCTGTCATATAATTTTCATGTATGGCATTAGTCACAATAAAATCAACAAACATTTGGTCTGAACCATCCATTAATTAATGGAGAATTTATCAAACATAATATCACTTGTCAGTAACGTTATACTTTAATAAGTTCTTACACCAACAACTTACCATTGTCGAAGAAATACTATGAGTTCAGCATCTTCATTCATTTACTCAAATGAGTAAAGAGTCCAAAGTGGATTTGATGCCAGGCTAGAAGGTACAGTAGCTCACTACTCATGCTACTGGTATGACGTGGTATTAATGAGCTGTTAACCTAGACTATGCTTGAGGCTTGTGAGGTCATGCTTAAATAGTGAAAATGTTTTCCTTTTTTTTCTTTTTTAAAATTTGATTGCTTTAATCTGCCTTTTAAATCTGGCCAGAAATAAGATGAAAATTAGTCCTGTTGGCTAGCTCTGGCTCATTTATAGTTTCTTTTGTTTCTGTTGATTATGTCTCCGTCTCTGACAAAATAAAGTGGGAAAAAAATGTGAAGTAGAAATATTTCAATAAATCCTCCATAGACTGGAGTGCATATTGTATGTGGGCAGGTGTCACCTTTTTTCATAAGCAAACTTAAATTACAGTCTGCTATACACAATCTACCGCCATGTTGTTAATGCAGCAAAAACAGGAAGAACTAGAAGAACTGAGAAGAACCAGACCATCTTTAATTCTCCCAAGACTGATCAGTATTGTTAACATTGTAAGCATTTAATGTCTTGCTCTTACAATCCAGGTCCGTTCAATGAGGCAGCTTACCGTAATCGGCAGATGCAGGCAGGTGTTGCCAAACAGCGATGTGCCCTGCAGAGCGGCTATTTCCAAAAGTCCTTCAATAGAATATTTGAGCATGAGGCGCTGAATGATCCATTGAAACTGGTCCGGCAGAACCGCCTTCAGCAAGCCAAGAAAAATCTGGGCAAGGCTTTCCTACCCAGTAATGGGAACAAGAAACTGTGAGTGAAGATATACATAAACCCATAGACTGAATAGGAAGGTGGAAACAACAAAGTAGTGTCTTCTCACATTGATAGAAGATGCCAAAATCCTTTGGTGTTTGTTTGATGCAAGTATGTCATATCAGATGAACGCCATTCTGACTGGATTGAAACTGGGTGTCAGACAGATTTATGACATTGGTCATAACACATCAAATAATGTGCCAAAGACAAACTGACCAGAAATATGACTATTAAGTCTATTAAGTATTAAGATACCAATAAAAAAATCTGTGTCATTAAATGTACTCAAAGAGCCTGAAGTTAATTTTGAGAAAAATGTATCAGTTGCAATTACAAAAATAGCCCAATAGAAAAATACAGATATAGGATTTTTTTTTACCTATAACAAAGGGGTGTGGAGGGTGTTACAGGTACATCTTTATATACAGTCTATGGTGTAGTAGTATCAGTTTGTAGGACACAAATACTTTGGTGTCCGTCGACATAGCTCTGAAATGTGACACTACCATCTTTCTCTGTGCCTCCAGCTGTGGCTCAGGCAGTTACTATGGAACTCTGTCAGGACCCATTCCAGCCATGAGTTCCCAGTTAGTGCCCCGAAAACCCCATCAGTCTCATGGACGCAACATCATCACTTCGCCACCTAAGAAAGGCAGTGGCTTCAGGTTTACTGCAAGCAGAAGTGGTTAACAACCAATTCACACACATCTGCATTCTGTGTTTTTGTAATAGTTAAAAAAGTATATTGTGTAAAGTTTCATTTTCAGAAAAATAGCATGGAATATTTGGTAATTATCAAAATACTTCAGGCCCTGAAATGTCTAGAAATACAGAATTAATATGCACTTAAGAGTCAGCAGTTATTTGTATGGTTAGTCTATGTAACAAAAAGTAACAAAAATTTTATGACTGCTATTATTTGTCAAATGGCAACATCAGTGATATTTTATGCACAGGAATTGAATTTGACATTGTCTCCTGCAGCTATCCTAATTTAACCCTGTCCAAAATGGAGATGTATTCCTCAGACCCATATGACAGAGCCAAGGAAATACTAAAGGTATTAACAATTGAGAGAAAATGAGCAGGGTCAACAGGCTGGTACAGATCAGAGGATGCAAACTGCAACACCTACCAAAGCATCACCAGCATCATTATTATCTATCTAGCGAATATATGAAATGATATATCTGAGGATAGGGTTGGTTTTTTTTGTTTGTTTTGTTTTGTTTTTTCATTTTGTTGTCCTCTTGGACTAAAAGTTGTTTTCATAGAGATGAGTTTGGTCTTTTTCTTCTTGGTTAGATTAGTAAAATATAATTATTACATTCATTAAAAGAAAGGACAGCCATGACAAATAAATTAAAAAAACAGTATTTGTTAATATCTTATTATTGCTCTCATTATAATTATGCTAAACCAATAAAAAGTTTCTTATGTGTGTTACAGAAAGAGGTTGAAGTTCATCGTTCCAAGTTAAGGGGGGGTCCCTTTAAGGTCAACCTCCACCCCAAAGACTTTTTCCAGAGAAATCCTTACCACAATGACAAACCTCATCCCCCAACATCTGCACAGAAGTCCTTCCCACCAGTACAGAAAGTCTATCCAGTTCCTTTCAAGCCTTCATCCCCCAGTAAACATGTGAGTATGTCTACACTGCATCAGGATGGATGCTGTGATGTTTGTTTCATTAAAGCTTTTATGCGTATTTTATACCAAATGCCTCCTGTGACAGATTGGAGGAATGAAAGCAGGGACATTTGACACTTACCCATCACATTCTGCTGATCCATACACCATTCGGCGTTCCAAACTCACCAATCAAGAACCAGTCTTCCATCCAGCCCCTGGTCCTAAGAGCACCCCTGTTAAGAGCATTATCACCGTCAACGTTAACAGGTTATTCACCATCTTTATTTTTCCTATGACATCGAGTCTTTTACGCAACAAATCACTCACCTTGTCTATCTTCTTATAAGGTGTCCTTTTTAAGTAGGAAATGCCTGATGGATGCATATAGAGCATCTTCATCTAAGGGTGTTTTCATGCGTGAAAGTTTGATCAAGGTCTGTCCATGTTTTCAGTTTGGCTTTTACACTACAATTTTTTTGATTGGGATAAAACAATTTTCCATGATACATCCATATACTGCTATCCATATCATGTTTCCCTGTATTTGGTGAATCCAGCTGATTTTAATCATTTAAAAAAATGAAAATATCAACAATTTGAAATAACCTTGAAATATCATGTCAACAAATGTTAGGCGGGCTCAAACAAACTTTGAAGTTTTGTCAAAACACCTACATCTGTGATCACCACAATCAACAGCTCAGGTACAGTATGTTACTGTATGAAGCATTATATCCAACAGGTGAAGTTTTAAACCATGATGATGTTGATGAAGAATTAGCTCTTGTATAAAATATTTTAACAAAAATTGGTTAAAAGTTGCTGTACATTTGGATGAAAAGCCATTATTTGGTTGATTTATAGACCTGGTGAATCTGACTTGTAGGTTGCATGTTGTGAATTTGCCTCAGTTTTTTCTTCGTTTGTCTTCTCTTTGGTTCGTTTTTACTTTCATTTATTGGTATCAATAACCTTACAAAATATTCTATAAGTGATCTGAAAGGATGAACTGATTCACTTTGATAACAGCCAAGATCACATCATTTGAGCAAACCGGCAGTTTGGTCTGGTATACCATGATGCACAGGGGGGAAGGGGGTCAGACAGCCTGAGCCAAACACGGTACATAGATGTGACAGTGCCCTTACTTCAGCTTTCTTTTATTGTGATATCTATAAAGCATCTGTTTGCCTTGTCTCAGGAGTGTGCACGCTGCAAACTACTCTTCAACCATCCCAGATGTGATGACATTCTGACTACAATACCCACGCTGCCCCAGCAATAGGATGTAATTTTCTCTTTTACATACTGATTGATGAGTTTGAATGTACCAAAAACATTTAGGTTTGAAGCTTACATCACAACATAATGACAATCGAGTTTCATTAGACCTCTTGTGTGAACCTCCATTGAACCGCCACTCTGTAATTCTTTTCTACCGTTGTATTGGGAAAATCTGCAATATTCTCATTGTCAAATACCATACAAGAGCCGAAATGAAACTCAGTCTGTTTATCGTAATCTGGTGGGGCATTGACTGCATAGGTGGAAACACACCAGTGAAAAAAGCTGAAAATGATTTTTCTGTAATAGAAATAAATTATAGAAGTAAAATCTAACTTTTTTTGACACATTATAAGAATGTCTCATCTGTAATTTGATGCCTTTTAGAGATTTTTCCATCTTTCCTTGGCTTCTTTATGCACATTAATACAAATTGTTACCTTGGGTACCCGAACATTCGATCCCCACTGTATATACCACTAATGCATATCTTTCAAAATTTTTAGATCAAGAAAATAAATGTAACTTATGTGATAATGAGCCTGAAACTTTAATATACTTATTCTATCAATGCAACCACTCTATTATGCTCTGGATTAAATTGGAAAGATATACACTACGAACACAAAGTTAAAGATAATTCTTTCTCTTTTTTTTGTCCTAGGTACTATTTATTAAAACTGTCCACTATTTTAATATTCCTCTGGTCTTCCCATTTCCTATTATATTGAGTTCAGCATGGTTCTGCTTGAATAAATACAGCCAAGTTGAGCATTATGGTAATACTCACAATTGTACACTTGAGGAGCTTGTTTTTCCGGTCTAGTTTTACATTATTCTAGTCCACAGAAGTGCTTGTTGTTTTTTTCATGTTTTGTCACAATTGTGGATCTGTGCGACATCATTTGGAAGCCATGGATATGACTAGAGCAATTCAGCTCCTTGAAGAATATCCTAAACTTTTTGTTTGTAGCATATCTTGCAGTGTTTAAGAATCCCTTTGTATGTATTTATTTGTATGTTAAAATTGTTGTAAGTTCTTGTGGCCTTGTATGGCCCTGTATGTTTGATCTTTGTTAACTTTAAGCTTTGGAATAAAGGTTTTTTAAAAAATGTAGAACTCTGTGCAAGTGGTGCTCGCTTGCTGCAGATCCACAAGGGTGGAGCTGCACCAGAGTCAGCCTCGCCCACCAGTTCTGGAGAGGTGTTTCAGGGAGCACCCTCTAGTCTGTACATCTATGGCACCACAATTGCATTAAGATATGGCTATTTGTGATAGATGGTGTTACAGGCTGTTAGTCCATTCATTTCAGTCATAACAGTTATGTTTTCATCAGGGTTTGTCTGTTTGTTTGTTTTGTTTGTCTGTGACAATCATGTCAAAAGGGGGAATTGAAATGTTAATCTACTTCAGATATTAAAGTTTTAGGATGAATTATGTTAATACATGGTTGAGGTTTTTAGTTTAGTCTATTTAGTGACCAGTAGTTTAATGGTGTTTTGTGTTGATAGACTTCTTTTGTTCTAAGTTCTTTGTGACCAGATGTATGCTTTTACCCTGTTGTAGTTTAAATAGTTAATCTGTATGTTAAGATATAAAACATCTGTCTGCATAGGAGTTAATTATCTTCTGTTTTTCATTTAGATACACGTCTAAACACAAACACATTCACACACAGTATTGTCAGATATAGGTGATAAGATGCAAACTTACTGTTGGCATAAGTTTACTTAGAGTTGAGGCCCCACCATCTGTTTGGCAGATGAAGCTGAGGTAAAGACCAACCCATTTGTAAGGGTGAGCCCGCCCATAGGGGATCAATGTGGAATTCATGTGAGGTTCTCTTTGTGTTGAGTCCTCTGAGCAGAGTCCATCTTATTTGTGATCTGAATAAACTTTGTCAACTTTGAGACCATGCTGAATCCAGACTCATCCCTTGAGCTTCCAACAAAAGAACACATTTAACAGTCTGTTAGCAAGATAATTCAAAAAGTTAGGGAAGGATTTTGATGAAAATTTCAGGAAATGCTCATACTGGCCAATGGTGCCACCAGAGGTGGCCATGGGCCCCCCTATAAATATTTGCTGGCCACCACACTGGCCAATGGCATAAATTGTTGCAGCATCAGTTATGCATTTCATACCAAGTGAACAGCCAACCAGGCCAAGGAATCACTCATATCACTCGCAGCCACTGTGTTGTGCTCTGACAGCAGCAGCACGTGCACGTTTGCGTAACCAGTCACCGATCTCAAAAAGAATTAAGAGAGATGACAGAGAAGACCACCTGTAAGTAAATAAATCATAATATTCTTTAA
>JAPTYQ010000002.1:378640-391674 GCA_029814465.1 Ostorhinchus cyanosoma | reverse complement strand
TGTAATAACATCCTGAAATTATGTATTATAGTTTTGGTGTGCCATCCCACAATTTTAAGTAGCCCCATCTGGCCACAACCTATGAGACATTTCTGGAGGTGCCCCTGTGCAGTGCTTAACCATTTTTTGTTTTGAAAAGTAAAACACACTTCAGTAGAGTAAGGCAGAGTTGGTATGTTCACCAACACAGTCTCTGGATCATCGAATCTACTGCTGCTCTGAGCTTGCTGGCTCTCTAGAAATCTATCAGTGGGCGTGACTGAACCTGGGTGGTTCTGTCGCGAGCACCCTCTCACTCTGTGAACCATCATTTCAACTCAATTTCCCACAATACACAGCGGCACGTCCACCAAATAAATGTTTCCGTGACTTCCGCTCTCGCTCTCTTTCTCCCCTCTAACCACGAGGAATCGACCGTGCCTCCGCTCTACGTGAAATGTTGTAAGTCGTTGTTGTTTTGCCTCTTAATATAAAAATGCGCATCCAATCTATTATTACAAGAGAAAGTACTCTCACGAGAAAGGGGATATTTGGGGACCCCAGTCATGTTATTAAAAAAAGGAGTTCCAGACACTTCCTGTGCATTGATGTATGTTTTATGTTAAATGGCTTATTTCGGGGCAGCCAGGGTTATATTAATGTATGTGCCCATATAGTGCGATTGTAGTTTTATCAAGTTTATAAACTGTAAGAAAGCGGCCTTAAAGTGGACAAAGTGACGCATGTTAATTGACATGGGGTTAGCATTGCCGGTTAGCCCTGCAGTGAGTGACTGTGGCTAAACCATGCTCATTACAAGGGCTTATTCATGATAAACAAGCCAAAGATCCTCGAAATGTCTTGTTAATTAGGATTTCAGTGACTCAAATTATTACGAGACTTCCTCGATGAGTTCGTGGAAAAGTACCCAGACATTGGAGCCTTCTAGCCCACCACTCTGATCTCGTGAAATCACTTTGTAACGTGTGTCACGCCGGTTTTTAACTGTGGTCAAGCGAGGCCTAGTGCTGTTCATGTGCGCCATTTATCTGATAATCACGTTAAAGTTGGCTTTAAGGCTATTGTTTTTTTTAACATAAATCTTTTTCCTCCATAAGTATTTCATGAATCCTGTATTTTTGGTATGCCATATATTATCAGCACAAACACTATGGGCTACTTTTACTCTGTACTTTTGTAGTAATTATGCTCTAAAATCCTTTCCAGGCATCACATTGGTTATTACAACCTTAACAACCGCGTACATGAACACTTGGCACATTCACAAGGAAGGCCTGGTCTCATTAAACACAATGTGGGACATGCTACCATTGTTTAGGGGTAGACTGGTGTTGTAATGAGTCTGTTTGCTAAAAAATGACACACAAGCTACGATGTGCAGGATAGCCTTCATGTGAAAGACTTTGATACTTTATTTTCCATCCTAATGAGGTTAGCCTTAAAAGGAAGTACGTTTTGTTTGGGTTTTTTTTTTTTTGGTCATTTGTTGTAAGATGTGTCTAGCTGTCTTCGCGCCTATTAAGTTTGCACAAGAAACACCCATTGTGACAGTGGTAGTGGTTGGTGGTGGGGATGATTGTCAGAGTGAAAGTGAAGCTGACAGACTTGACTATTCCTCTAACTCTGGGCAGCACATGCACACAGGTGCAGCGAGCGGCAGAAGCTCTGCAGTAAAAAAGTTAATAAATCGGCTACATATTGGCCGATGTTGATTAATCGGTCGGGCTCTACTCTCAATATCCTTGAGCACAGGCCTAATGAAATAACTTTAGTAAAATGGTCTTTTCAAGTTCCTATGAGCAAACCCACTCCAGCTCTCAGTCAGCTGTCCAGAGATTGTGTATCTGGCTCAGTGTTACAGTGCTGGTAGAGGAAGTCTCTGTACTTAGTCCTCAGCACAGCAGGCTCTGTTTTAGATTCTGCTGCTGCTGAGACGCTGCAGAGCATGGCCCACTGAGAGTGACCTGTCCTGGACCCACAGCAGGACAGGCCTAGTTGAGGGCCCAACACATATTGCCAGAGCTTCTTTAAACTTGGCCAGTGAAGTACTGACATTTAATTTTGCACCATATTTCAATATCTTAGCATTATAGAAAACATCTGTTAATAGCAGCATCAGTGTCTGCTGATGACGCAACATATCGCGAAGGGTTGTTCCACTTCGTAGAGGAATGTTTCAATTCCCACCCCTTGCAGCTCCATTGCAACAGGTAGTGGCAAGGGGGTGGGCTAAGGGTGACTTGGGATTGGACCTTTGTCTTGCTATAAGAATCTTTTTGAATGAATATCTACATCAGGGGTCAGATCATGTAGATCAGGAGTGTTCAATCCTGGTCCTCAAGAGCTACTATCCTGCATGTTTTAGATGGTTCCCTCTTCCAGCACACCTGATTCAAATGATTAGCCTATCAAACTCTGCAGAAGCCTGATAATGACAATCAGGTGTGCTGGAAGAGGGAAATGTCTAAAACATGTAGCTCTTGGGGACCAGGATTGAACACTCCTGATCTACATAATCTGTCCATTTTGTTACTAGTATAGTATAAATCAAACAATGATGGGGCTTATGTAGGGTTCCATAGGTGTTATGGTTTCAAGCGTTTTCCCTGATTGTGAAAGAGTTACAAAAAATGTCTGGGCATTCTCAAACGGTTATAATTAAAAATGTTTTTTTAATTCCTTTCAGGTAGGGCAGATCTTCAGGCTGATGGAAGGTGAGCGACTAGCATTTTTTTTTTTTTTTTTTTTTTAAGTCATTATCACACTTGTCAATGCCATGTCTTTTTTCTTCCCCCAAAGTCTGGGCACAAAATGCACAACTGCCAGAACTCCTCCTACTTAAGTCAGAAGGAACTCTTATGATTATCTCTACTTTAAAGCAGCGTATGACTTTCATCACAAACTTTTCTTATAATTTGGAAAACCTGAGTGACAGCTTAATGATCACTCATCCATTAGTCTTTCTGTGCTTGCACACCTAAATCACTTCCCTCACGGTGAAGAGCTTCAAAGGTGACTCAATCACAAGCCTTCCATTTGTTTACATACAGTACCAAACTGATAAATCAGACACAGACAACAAGCAATGAAACTGTCTGCTGCCGGGTCAGAAGAAATGGAAGTAGTCACTGTAGGTCAGTTGTCATCTTACAATACAAGGGTGTGTGTGGAAAAACTATACTTCAACATCAGTTTCATTGCATTTTTTGGAATGTCATTGTGTTGGCTTATTATACACATACTGTAAACAGTGGTTTCCAACCTTTTTTTGGGTCATGACCCCATTTTAACATCACAAATTTCTGGTGACTTTTTTTTTTCTAAATTAAATTTTTTGGTAATAGTTTGTTATACTATGTTGCAAATAAACATAAATTTTTTATGGCATTTAATATATAATGTAAATTATTATGGATGGAGACAGAAAAGCCAGATTGAGATTACTGCACAAAGGGAGAATTTTATTTTCCTTTGTCAAGATATGTATAGTCAGGCCAGCTTGTATTTACAAGCCTGCAAATTAATACTGAAAAAAACAAACTCAAACGATGAATTATGAAAGAGCTGCAGCAGTTTTCATTGACCACAATGAACATTTGACTGAAACGGCACCGCAGTGCTTCAATTTGTCATGTCTTATGTATTGTGATTGTCTCACTCAACTCTCCATATATTTATTAGTAAGTTGTTGGGTTTTCTTTTTTATCCATTACTAGAAATTTCAGACGACCCCATTTGAATTCCAGGTGACCCCACATGGGGTCCCGACCCCAAGGTTGAAAAACACTGCTGTAAAGAGTGGTGAGGGCCCAAGCCATGCCTTGTATGCATGCGAGGTGTGCATAAGCCTACACGACATTCCAAAAAAGGACAGGAAACTGATGTCCAAGTATTGTTTCATGATCACACACTGTGTATAAGCTGACAGTTGACTTGCAGTGATTCCTTCCATTTCTTCTGACCCAGTAGCAGACACTGTTTTGTTGCTTGTTGCCTCAATGTTGGTTGCTACTGCGGCTGAGTGGATTTCCCATTCTTACAATGTACTTATTGACAAAATTTCCAAAAATGCCTGAGTGACGTATCAGTTTGGTATGTAAACAAACGTACTGCTTGTAATTGAGTTATCTTTAAATTTCTTCATCACAAGTGATTTAGGTGCATAAGCACAGAAAGTAATGGATTGATTATTGGGTTGTTACTCAGATTTTACAAAGTTGAAGAAAAATTTGTGCTGAAGTCATACGTGCTTTAAGATAACTGTCGTGCTAAAACTTCAATACAATAAGTCTGCAGACAACAGATAGGATTTTGCCTCCAACCATTTCATAATGGCCTTATTGCAGTTACTTATTACAGTGATAGGTCAATTCTGCTGGAGGAAATTAACACAAATGCCAAATTTTATCACTATTTCCACTGGCTGAGATGTGACTGTCACCCATAATGTCCTCTGGAAGTTTTTATTTTAGATTTAAACTGGCAGATTTGTTACAACAAGCAATCTATAATATTTTGGTTTGTTGCACTAAATTTACTGTGTATACAAAATCTGCTATAGCCGCACATAATTTTGTTGTCCAACACTGTTTACAGATGTTACTGAGGTACAAGTGTGAAAGATGAACTAAGTGTCCTGCTATGTGCTGTGATGACTGAAAATATAACACATCATGCTGACATTAAAATCTATGATGAACTTTGGACCCTGAGCACATAGTAACAGACCCAAAAGAGTGGCTGTGCTTGTGTTTTCTGACCACTGTGTTCATCCTGCAGCTCGTGGACCACTGAAGCACTCCAGCAGACTGACATTAGGTGTGTATTAGTGACAATAAATATACACTAGTAGAAACTCGTGCAACCCAATCCTGTACTGCCATGTCAGAGACCTCATTCTCTCTGTTGTGGAATCATAGTATTGGGAGAGAAAACATCAGGACTTTGGCACAGGTTTAAGTAAAAAAAAAATTTACCAAAACCTGACTGAAGACCTGAAACAGCAGTAAAATCCTAGTGTGATAAGTCACTGTTTTTTTTTAACATTTGCCTGAGTTCTCTAATACTTGATTTTTTTTTTCACATGTTACCTGGATGATCTGGATGAACAGACCATTGGAGCTCTGCTAGACTATCAATCCTGTAAGAAGTGCAAAAGTACTGCAGTTTCTGTTACTCTGAGAAGTTTAATCATTGAATGAACCTGTTTATACGCCTACTAAAACACAGATCATCTTTTTTTTTGTACTCTATAGATTAAGTGATCATGTAAACAGCAGTACTGATAACAATAAACCAGACCTGGATTTCTCCCAATACTCAAATGTATTCATGCATGTTTACTTGTTAGTTCTGTTACATCAGCCCATGTGTTAAAAAAAAATAAATTAAACTGCAGAAAAGTTGCTTCTACTGTCACTATGCATATAGTCCAAAAGAAATCTGATACAGGACTGGAATGTCTACACCAGGGTTTTTTGATTTTTGAATTTAAGTGCATGTAAACGCATCAGATCTGATTATTACAATTGTCCTATTACTCCCAGTTATCGATTCTTCTGGTCATGTAAATAGGTTCAATATCTGCCTGACTTGTTTGTTTTAGAGACAGGCTGTGGTCCTGGATAACTGCCCCTATATGGACACGTGTTGTCCGATTCCAATCCTGTGGAAAAGGTGCTCCTGTTTCATCAATTCACTGCAGACTCTAGAAACTATTTGAGGTCACAGGTGTTTGGAGAGCCTGCACAACAAAGCCTGAACAGAGGCAACAGAGCCTGAACAAGCATAGCTATTTCAGGATTAAAAAGGCACATGGTAAAAATTCTAGAAGATTGGATGCTGTGTGAACAGAATGCACTGATTTGCAAGTCTCAAATGATACAAAAGTTTTAAACTGAGTGTGCCTAATGTGGTCTTTTTTTTTTTTTTTTTTTTAAAGGTTCTGTACAGACTTTTTGTGTGATCTTGAAAGTCTCATTTTTATATGTATAATATGCCTGATCGTAGTCCGCAATTTAAAATGAGATTATGAGCACCAAAATGGGTTATTTCCAAATGCCATTTCCAGCTTCCCTGGTCAGGTCGGACAAGACTGGACTAATTTCCCGCAGATTTACGTCACTATAACACAACACTGACCGGCAGAGTCCAGTGAGAAGTAAACTGAACAAGTGAGGAGTAGGAGCTGTCCTTTTTTCCCCCCCAAAAAAAAAAAAAGATTTGTTGGATTTATTTAGTTGACACTGGAGCTGGACTGGCAGAAAGGAAAGGGTAATATATCAGGGGCTAAAACACTGGTAAACTTCTGCATTGGTTTGAATCGATGGACAGAACTAAGGGAGTTAAAAGGAATGAAAACCGACCCAGAGTTGTCCCTCTTCCTTCTACACAGGTATAGAATAATTCTTTTCTTTACACATATGCATTGGAATATTGTATTTGACTAAAGTGGCTGCTGATAGCTCAGTCAAACACTTAGTTTGCCACACTAGCTCTGTGGCACCAATAATCTGTTTTATTTGGTGCATTGTTTCAGTCCAAACTACGGACTTTGTAAGTTGAGACTGAAATTGTTCTGTAATGTATAGGCCCAGGCCTCTGAGTAATGCTCTGGAGTAAGACATGGAAGCAGCAGTTGGACATCCAAATTACTAAACTACTACAAACTTTATGAAGTTTGTTTCATTTCAAACATCACTTTACACCCTGCAACTTGGTTTTTTGAAAAAAGTAATGTAGAGTTGTAAAGAGGATCCACTCTTCATTCATTAGCTTCAAAGCTAATGCAACCTTAGCCACAGTATGCCTTTAGTAGAGCTAGTGCTCATGGGAAGTGGAGTCTTTGTCAAACGCCACAGGTTCTGGCCGAAAGTGTTGTTGCAATCCACTTTAAATGAATTCTCTGCACAGGACCTTTAAAATTGGATTGTAGCAGCATATTTCCAAAATGTTGGGATAGGGGCAACAAAAGACTTCTAAAATAAATGAGTCTACATAGAAACAGATGAACATTTTGGATTTAGTCATTTAAATGGATCATTTAGGGACTCTTCCCTCATTGAGCATCTCAAACTGCATTTCTGTGTTTTTGGGTATTTGATGTCTTTAGGTTGTCTGCAATACTGCATAAATGTTTGAATAAACTGAACACATTTAAATCTTTTTCCATTTTATCTGTACATCACAAGCATTTGAATCTGTTTTTCTGTTAGTTATCATAACGTAGAGGTTATTTGCAAATAGTTGTGGAAAATATAGGCCATCCCTAGTTTTCAATTTCTTGTTAATTTCAATGCCTGGTACAACTAAAGGTACATTTGTTTGGAACCTTGGATACCTGTCATGATATCAATTGGGTGATATACAGTGGTATGCAGAAGTTTGGGCATCGCTGGTCAAATATGTTGTGAACAATGGAAGATGAAATCTCCAATATATGACATTGCAGATGAACATTCCCTTTGCATGTTAAACAAAATTAGGTTTTAGACATACTTTGTCATTAAGCTTTATATCAAAATGAAATTTCGCTGCAGTGGCTCAGTGCACAACAGGAGCAATGACGGTATTCTATACAGAAGGAAAAATATATATTAAAATAGAAATATAAAAACTCTTGAATAAAAATATATTTATTGCACAGTCTGAGAATGTGAGACAAAGCCTTAGTAATATGGCACAGGTTCTGCAGAGAGGTTTTATTTTCATCTTCTACATTTTCAAAATAACACAACAGGAAAAAGGGCCACCGCAAAAGTTTGGGCACCATGCATCCCTTTGGCAAGTATCAGAGCTTGTAAACACTTTTTGTATAGGGAGCAAAAGGCTGCACTCTTAAGAGCTTTAACTGTGCTCTACTCAATTTAATCTGTGTAACATTTTTACATTCAAAACTATTGAGCATATTCAAAAATTGTGACAATTTAGATTTACCTTATCAATTGAGTAAATGTAATGAAAAAATGTAAGCAGGTCTGAATAACTACTTTGAGTACCATAAAATGCATAACTGAGTTATTAAAATTTTAAGTCTATGCAATACTAACCCTAAGTTCAAACCAATCAAAAATGAGTAGATATAATTAAAATGATATGTTAGATGCAGCTGAAAATTATGTACTTCATACTGGGATATCAAATATCAGGATAAATATTGTTGCGTGTTTGGAGGATTGGCCAGAAGAAGTTGGCTCAGTGAAAACGAAGGAGCACAGAATGTGATTTTAATTTAACAAGTGTACGGTGTTCAGTGTTCTAGACATTGACAATCAGATGAACAGGTAAAGGCATTGTTCAGCTTATGGCTTTCACTTATTGTGTGCTTCAACCAAAATAAACACAAGAAGGCCAACAAACATTGTCATTTGCACATTAACCCTACACACTAACACAACCCTTCTGAAGCCTTGCACATAAAAAAAAATCAAGCAACATGCCCAATACCCGTAATGCAGCAAACATTCCTGATACTTAATTTTTAAAAATATATTTACTCTTTAATATAGGAGTATTTCAGGTCAATATATGGGTAAGGGTTAGTTTTGAGTAAGTCCCCCCCACCCCACCCCAGCCTGATTTGATTGACCAGACAGTTTAAAGTAGGGAGCCAAAGGCAAAGCACTGGCTATAGCACGTCAATCTGCAAGTCTGGGTTGGGGTTATAATCCACTCTCTTTGTGCATGAACATCATGGTGATCTGTGTGACAAAGCATGCTCACTGTCTTAAGTTATTGTTAGAGATGAAGACTATGGAGTTAGAATGGGTAATAATTAAAGTTCTTGAAACTAAGCAGCATAATTGCTCCATACTCAAATATTCTCACTGGCATTTACAGAAAATATTAGGGATATCTTAATGTAATTTGTTACTCAAATACTCATTTCTTTTTGTGAAATAAACCTAAATAATAGATGTAAATATAACATGAAATTAATTGTTGGATTCTTAAGCATTTACCTAATATATGTCTAACTCCAATAAGCACTTAAGTGGTTTTCAGAGATTTTGTTGGGGTGGTATACGTTTTTATTGTGATATTCACTAAGGCCCTGAGTTATTTTTTTAGTGTGCCATATCACTTTAGGGAAATGAAAATGATCACCGTATAGTGGGGTAAAGTCAAAGACACCCCAAAAATGACAGTAAAAAATGTTACAGCAGACTAGTCCAATTTGCCAAAATGTCATTGCAGCAACTCAAATTGTTCCTGAGTAGTTTGTGTGCCTGACAAAGTCGGGGCATGGTCCTAATGAGACGGTGGATGGTGTCTTGGGGAATATCCTCCCAGATCTGTACCAGGGCATCACTGAGCTCCTGCACAGTCTGAGGAGCAGACTGTGCTACCTAATAGACTGAAACATAATGTCCCAGAGGTGTTCTATTGGGTTTAGGTCAGGTGAATGTGGGGGCCAGTCAATGGTATCAATTCCTTCATCCTCCAGGAACTGCCTGCATACTCTAGCCACATGAGGTTGGGCATTTTCGTGGACCAGGAGGAAACCAGGTCCCACTGCACCAGCGTAGGTTCTGACAATGAGTCCAAGGATTTCATCCTGATACCTAATAGCAGTCAAGGTGCCATTATCTAACCTGTAGAAGTCTGTGTGTCCTTCAGGGATATCCCTCCACAGACCTTCACTGACCCACCACCAAACTGGTCATGCTGAATGATGTTGCAGGCAGCAGAACATTCTGCACGGCATACTACTACAGTACCTATTTCATACATTAATACACACTACACTATCTGAGTGAATGATGAACAGAGCATGAAACTATTATCACTATGAATCTGTTCATTTCCATATATTTAACAGGGTAACTTAGGCTAGATATAACAGTAATTAATGTGATATAATTGAAATTAATACACTAACAGCCTGTATAATAATCTTTCGCAAACAGCCTGTATCTTGATGCAGTTTGTGCCGCTGCTTTGGAACTGGTAGGCGTGGCTGATTCTGGTGGTGGGTGGGATTGATACAAGTGGGTGGGACTAATACTGGAGCAGCTCCACCCTTCTGTTCTGCAGCGAGCACCCTCAAATAGTACAGAAACGGGATAACATCCTGGAGGGGGTGGGGTGTGAAGTGGCTCATTTGGATTTAAAGGGCCAGTGCTCAAAATGACCTGTCTCGTGTCATTAAGAAATAGGGTTAAGGATGGGCCTGTGGAATTTAATTAATGAAGAATTTAGACCCCAGCACAGACTTTATGTAGACCACCGGGAAATGTTTTGAAATGCATAATTCCATTATAAAAAAGCAAAATATCACTTTTTAAAGGCAGCTCTTGTTATGGATGTTGCTGTCATACTGCAGATGTGCCTCAGCCATACGTGGGGTTAAAGTGGTCGAGGCCAGTAGTATTGATATGCACAATTGCTTACTTTTTCAACATTTTATTGGGATTCAACTTTGTCAGGTAAGTTAAGCGAGAAAGCCAACTGACTCAAATCTTAAAATTAAAAATTTTATTACTTCAACCAGAAAACCCTTAATCAGTGAAAAATATTAGACTTCCACAAAGATTATTACCGCACTTCTCAGTAGAGTTTACATATTAAAAGCACATCAAAACAAAACATTATTATGCATTATTATTATGCATTATTGGCGGGACATGTTCCAGGCATGTCCTGCCGGGAGGAGGCCTCAGGGAAGACCTAGGACACGCTGGAGAGACTCCGTCTTGCGACTGGCCTGGGAACGCCTCGGGGTCTCCCCGGAAGAGCTGGAGGAGGAGTCTGGGGAGAGGGAAGTCTGGGCATCCCTGCTTAGACTTTTGCTCCCACGACCCGGCCCCAGATAAGCGGAAGATGATGGATGGATGGATGGATGGATGGATGGATGGATGGATGGATGGATGGATGGATGGATGGATGGATAGAACATAATGTTTAATTAATTTGACTGTTCATTATATAATAAAAGTCCTGAATTCATAGTTTGAATTATTGTTTGTTCAGTATTAATTTGCAGCCTTGTAAAGACAAGCTGGACTGACTGTACATATCCTGACCAAGGAAAATAAAATTCTCATTTTGTGCAGTAATCTAAACCTGGCTTTTTGGCCTCCTTCCATAATAATATACATTATATAGCCTAAATGGCATCTAAAATTAACATTTATTTGCAACATAGTATAGAAAACTATTACAAAAACCAATAAATGTTAGCAAAGTATTCATTTTGAATGTCTGGGGTCACCAGAACTTTGTGATGTTGAAATTGGGTCGCGAACCAAAAAAGATTGAGAACCACTGCTTTACAATATATGTATGATAAGCCTACACAATGACGTTCCAAAAAATGCCATGAAACTGATGTCAAAGTGTTGTTTATAACAAACTGTTACATGATGAAAAACACATAAATTTTAGCAAAATAATCTCTCTGTTTTGAATGTCAAGGGTCCCCAAGAAATTTGTGATGTTAAAATGGGGTCATGAGCCAAAAAAGGTTAAGAACCACTGGGTTAACAACTACAGAACTAACACAGTTCCACTCAACAGAGTTCACACCCCTTTTCATCAGAAAAGCAGTTTGTGATGATAAAAAAAAAGAAAAGGTTACAGGCTCAGCCATTTGCATTGTAGGTTACACGTCTTGATTTTATTTGGACCTGGAACCAGGAAATGTGACGGTAACCTCATCACTTACCATCCCCATTAAGATGAGACCAAAAAAAGATTGTAATTATCAGGGATGAAAATAATTTTCCATATACACTTGGAAAAATTGAGAAAATCAGATTTGAAACCAATCTACATCGGTTTATAACATTTAGATTTTCTGTGCACACAATTTCCTGGCTGATGCATGTCAACAGCACCCTGAACAGATTAAGGAAATGGCTTGCCTAAACCTGAATTGTAATATTCTGGACATGGAATTTCAACCTAAGCATGGATGGTGATGCCAAGTTTGAACACTTCCTTATTCAGTGTTTTCCTACGTATGTGTCACTGCAGCTGCACCTCTGGACTCAGGAACACTGTCTTCTGACCTGAATTTTATAGGCAGATAAAAGGAGAAGATGTAGCTTGAGTATTACACTTTACAAGTGTGTAAATGATTTCATGAGGATAGAGAGGCCACTATAATAGCATGTCCATGGGAAACTGAGCCATACTGTACCTGAGTTAATACTTTACTTACAAAGAGCAACTATAACACACACCAATTTCCCCTGGAATTAATAATATACTCTGATTTAAACTAGTTCTGATTTGAGGTGTATTATTTGTACATGTGGGAATTAGGAAACAGCATTACAAGTGATGATTTCCATTGGAGTAATGAGCCTATTGAACAAGAGGATGTGATGTGGCTTCTGTGGTTCAGTTTGACAAATTAAGCGTTTAACATGGAAGACGTGATGAACTTCATGTGGGTGATTTTTTTAACATTAGATTAACTCCAACCAAGCCAAGCTACAGTCGTTGAATGCGTTTGTGTGCTTAACAGTGCCTTGGAGTTATGATGGACTTCTAGAGCTTCTAAAAGTAGGACTTCTAAATACTTCCATACTTCTAAAAGTAGGACTTCTATATACTTCCATACTTCTAAAAGTAGGACTTCTATATAGTTCCATACTTCTAAAAGTAGGACTTCTAAATACTTCCATACTTCTAAAAGTAGGCCTTCTAAATACTTCCATACTTCTAAAAGTAGGACTTCTATATACTTCCATACTTCTAAAAGTAGGACTTCTAAATACTTCCATACTTCTAAAAGTAGGACTTCTAAATACTTCCTTCCAAAAGTAGGACTTCTAAATAATTCCATACTTCTAAAAGTAGGACTTCTAAATACTTCCTTCTAAAAGTAGGACTTCTAAATACTTCCATACTTCTAAAAGTAGGCCTTCTAAATACTTCCTTCTAAAAGTAGGACTTCTAAATACCTCCATACTTCTAAAAGTAGGCCTTCTAAATACTTCCTTCTAAAAGTAGGACTTCTAAATACTTTCACACTTCAACAAGTAGGACTTCTAAATACTTTCTTCTAAAAGTAGGACTTCTAAATA
>JAPTYQ010000002.1:349795-371428 GCA_029814465.1 Ostorhinchus cyanosoma | reverse complement strand
TGTGTGTGTGTGTGTGTGTGTGTGTGTGTGTGTGTGTGTGTGTGTGTGTGTGTGTGTGTGTGTGTGTGTGTATTAGATTATTAGAGCTATATTCATGCTCCCTAACCTACATCCCAACCTAACCTACATCCCATACCATTTGTCAAAATATGGTTACCTCTGGCTCAAAAATAAATAATAATAATAAATATATATATTTCTCAGGTCTAATGAAACTCATGTAAAGGAGACCCATCTGTCTTGACTCTTTGCTTTCAGGTGCTGGTGGTGTGTTTGGTCATCTTAGATGCCATCTTTGTTCTGGCAGAGCTGCTTATAGATCTCTCCGTTATTGAACTAGAACATGGCCATCTTGCTCCTGAGGTGAGTAAGGAATTTTAATTTCAAACACTTTCGGGAGAAGTGTCAAACATCCACACATTCTTGAAAAGTATAGATTCAATGTAGGTCTTTGAAGGTCATAGTTTCTTTTGTGATGCTTAGTAACTATGAGTCTCTTAAGGTCATCTAATTAGTGACGTGCGTGAATGGATGAACGAGATTCCCACTGTCCCTACTTGCCCTCTTATTATTATCCTGAAAAGCACAGTTAGATTTTGGAACAACATATGTGGACTTCAAGTTCATCTCAACATTTTCTTAATTAGGGTTGTACAATAACCTTCAGCCTCCAAAGACACTGAGTTTTATGTATGTTTGTGGACAAAAGTTTCACAGCTTTATTTAACCCATAAAGACCTAAACATCCGCCTTGCACCTAAACAATCCACTGATGTAAATGTTTAATGCCTGTCGATCCACTGATCCTATCAATACATGTAAATAAATGGTGTAAAAGCAGTTTTTCATCTTTTCATGGTCATCACATATGACCCATTTGGATGTTCAGAGGCTCCGTAGTGAATGTGAAAACACTGTGATCTTCTACAAGACTGATTCACTAGTAAAACTCATGGAGTTTGATCTATGACAGTGGATGAACACGCAAGTCACTTTTTCCTCATTTTTTCCTAATGTGATATAACATTTGAATTTACTCTGAGCTTTAACATCTGCATGATCAGTTAATTAAATATGGGAAAATATAGGGGTTTACACTGAAAAATGGAAAATGTAAAGGTAATATTGTAATAAATGGTGATAAATCATTTGAGAGCCAAAAAAAAAATCATTCAGAAGTTGTGGGTTTTTAAGGGTTGAAAAAAGCTGTCCATTGCAAATGACATTCATTAAAAAAATGGTTGTTTCATGCTATTTTCACTCCAGACATTTTTTTGTCTTGGAAAGCATAAACTTGTACTGTCCTGGGACTCAGGAGGTTAACATAAAACAATTTTTTAGAGTACCAAGGGTACCTGATAATCTGGTTGTACAGTTTCCATAAGTTGATGTTCCTTTGCAGGTCTTTCATTACCTGAGCCTTGCCCTCCTCACCTTTTTCATGGTGGAACTGGTTGGAAAGTTGTACGCCTACCGCCTGGAGTTCTTCCAGCACAAATTCGAGGTGTTTGATGGTGTGGTGGTGATAGTGTCCTTCGTGCTTGATGTCGTCTTCATCTTTAGAGAGGATGCCTTTGATGGGATGGGTCTCATCATTTTGCTGCGACTCTGGAGGGTGGCTAGAATTATCAACGGTGAGTGCACATGTAGAAGGTGTGGACGACATAACAAGTTTCCACCATTTCATTCCACCAGTCTGACAGAAAATACATTCATGAGACTTGGCGCTGACATCCATGTGTCTTGCAAAGTTAATTGTATTTTTATCTTTATTATATTTCAGTTACATATACTTTTATTACAAAATAATTGTAATTCTAAGCTAAACTATGTGTTATATGGTGATTTAGCTCAATTTTTACTTCATTAAAATCAGTGGATGGGCTATCGTTTTTCTGAGTTGCATATAGGGGGACCAAACTTCGTCAGACTTGTGGATTTTGTGTTGAACAATAGGGATGATGTTACCAACGCCGAGATGTATAATTTTGATATTTGTCTAACTTAAAAATAAGCATGCCCAATAAAGTGTAGGTTCCAGGTTCAACTTTCAGCAGGGGAATGACAAAACAAATCTATTTTTTAAGTAAATATAGTAAACAGATGCTGAAGTTTCACAGTTCTTACAGTCTTATGTATCATTTTTGATGTTCAGCCAGTTGTTCTTGTCTGAATTTTCAATGTGCACATAAAAAATGTCTTGGGAAAAATGTCAGAATATCAGAAGACTGTGGATGTGCATTGAATGCAGTCATGGCTTAAAGTTTTGACAGTGATTCAAATTGACTTTTTGCGTAATTTATTTGCCAATGAAAGTCTTTCAAACTTCTTAAACATGTATAGTTACCTCTATAATGCATGCCAAAAAAGCTAAGCAATGCTTATGAAAATTATGTCTACATCACTGTCAAAAAATGCTAAACTATATGAAAGTGACAAAAAAATGTGATTGCGCACGAAGAGCTACAGAAACAAATGTCAGACAAAAGGCTTTGACAAACAGTGAAGTTTGACAGTGTTGTAAGAGTGAATCAGACATTGTTCAGGGGTTCAGATGGCAAAGGTTAAACAAGCTTCAGGTTTTTGGACACAATGGGTGAAATGGACTGGTTATTTACTCTGCCACCTCCTCAGTCATTCAACTCAGGTTGAACATTATACCAAATACCCCAGTGGGCATCTGATGTCAATTCCACATCAAAATGACATCAAACCTGATATCAAATTGTCATATTGATGTTGAATTGACATGAAATGCCCACTGGGACTACATCTAATGTGTCTTAAGTTCAAAAATTCATCACATGGATGAAAAACAGGCATAGATTCACATTGTCGATTGCCCATTTTCTGGAAATTGGGATAAAACTAGATGTATTTGGATGGAAACCTTCCTAGTATTGTTTGAACCGTATTCACATATGTATTCAGTTTGAAGTTATAGAGATATAGGGATATGGTCTCAATAAAGGGCATTTGGAGTAAGGTGTAACAGGAACCATAAATATCAATCAATTATTCTTGCATTACAATCTGTACATTTCTCACTTTATAGCAGTTAAAGGCAAATATGAGTTTCCAAGGTCACAAAAATACTCTACCTATGATCACTATCATGTCATTTGTTCATTCTGCCCTCCCAATGAGCATATGAATTGAAATGTTTGTGAATTTCTGTCAACCCATTCCTGACATAGTAAAGTAATGAGGACCAACTGAACACCTTCTTTTGGAGATGCACTATAGGCCCATGTAAAAACAGCAGACCTCCTGCTCACTGCTCACTCTCGTTGCAGGCTAGACTCTGACTGTATTCTTGTGTATTGTGAATGTGCTGCAGGGATTCTGGTCTCAGTGAAGACCCGTGCAAACCAGAAACTCCACAAGCTGAAGGAAAGCTATGACCACCTTGTCCAGAGAGTCACAGAGCTACAGGAACGCAACGACAAACTGGTGACTTCTCACCCTCTGTCCACATTCAATCAGCTTGGCTTCAGGTTTCGAATACTCTGCATTAGGTTGCATCATTTCCTTCACATTTTTACAGTTAATCTGCCTCTGGTCACAGACAGCTATGCAAAATATCCAGCGCCTCTATAGATTTAGTTGGTTGCCTCATAATTTAATACTTAGTCTATGCAGTATAGCATTAGCAAGACAGTGTCATGATATCTGGTGAAATTTTTGATTCACTAAGGCAGAAAACTCACAGGTCTCATTGGTATATTTAGAAAAAGGTGCATCCCATTTAGGTGGATCTGGGAATGCTGGTACTGATAGAACAGAACCATTTTTCATTTTGGCATAATGTACAATAGCAAGAAACACTATGTGAAGCCATTGATAATTTCTAGTTTTCTACATGGTCCTAAAACGTGATCTGCATCTATGTCAAGTACAAACACAATGTTCTTAACCTAATATCAGTTATATTTCATGTCTTTTTTTTTTAGCACATCTATTAAACATGCACAGGACTGCTGGAAAAAAAAGTGAATCCTTAGGGTAATAACTCCAAAACCAGCTAAATGGAGGCAGGAGATAACAAACCTCAAGTCCAAGAACATTTCAGCCAGTGCTGAACCACTGGATTAGGGTTGGATTAATATCCAAACACTGAATTTATGAGGAAGCGATGCACCCTCATGTAGAGCTATTACCTAAAATCTGCTGCAGATTAGTTTTATTTATGTCAGTTATGTTGGTTATAAGTTCAACTTCATTTCATTTCCATGAGGTTAGAAACATCCTCCCCCTAGAGATTTGTGGGGGTTTGGGTTGGGATATTTCTAATGTCCCTGTCTTCACAGAGCTAAAACTAGTTTAAATTTTCCGATGCCCTTGACTCACCCTCTGTGTCTCTTCCATTTCCATCTGCCTTAGGGACAAGAGAACCAGAAACTTCAAGAGCTCCTGAAGAAGCATGGCATAGATTACTGAATCATCAGCCTGTTGTGAAGTCACTGTTCTGCATTTCCACACCACGTGGGTTTAATTCATACGCTTCATGCACTTTCCTTTTACAGCTGATTGAGTTGCTACTGCTCATAATCACTCTACTACTTGGCACATTACCTTTAGACTAATTTATGCAGACTTTGTATTGTCATAGAAACCAGTTTGATGTGTGCATATGGCAAATGATTTTCAGACATTTGGATGCTGCTGGACATGATTTTTTTAAATTTAAAGCTTTGAGGCCTTTCCCTTTGTCTGCATGTAAATAGCTCAAACATTACCATGTCAGATAGCATGTATATAAAAATAAACTAAAATTAAATGATTCAGAATACTATGTTGTATAGAAAAATCAGTTTTACTTGAAATTTTAAATAAATGAAATATTTTCATTTATGAAACATGTTTTCACACATCTACATTATTTACACAGATAAACATTGTTAGTGGTCACATAAATAGGGAGTGAAATACTGAATCTGTGCAGTTGTGGAATTCAGTCATTCAAAAGGGAAGAAGAAGTCAAAGGGCAGTTTGACGTTGATGGTGGGCGTGGCTCTGTATCCAGGAAGAGCAGCAGCAGACACTGGGATAAATGCCACAGAGTTTCTGATTGGCAGGACGCCTGCCCCTCCGCTCAGCTGGACCTGAAGAACACCACCACACAAATATAAATGATACTGTTCAGTTACTGAGCTCAGTTACAGTGCACAAAATAGGCTTTTGACAATGTTTTTCATGTTTATGCTTTAATGTGACATGGCATCAGTATAACATTGCCGCTCCTAAATGCAGGGGGAGGGCCTGACTTTGGTCAGCTGTAGACTGGGTGACGCAGTTAAAAATGTTAAATCATGATTTCTAAACTTACACAAAGTGGTATAACTTGAATATAAGATACAAGAAAGCATGTGATTAGTGACATTTGAGTTGATTAATTGGCACTAATATTGTCTAGTCACTTGACTTCAGGAGGTGTTGAAGTTTATACTCAGTGATCTGCAATGTTTTAGTAATGAGAGTTTAAAAGTGTTAAATCTTGCATGGTTTAAGAAAAATGGCAAAAGTGCTGGTTAGCTGATGTTTTCAATGTATGTGTTAAGTGTTATTACACATGTATATTGATCTGGTAGCTCTGAGACAAACATTGAGTTAAACCAATCCTCATCAATTGTCAGTTTCATATTTTGACCAAGACTGTGTGTTGGAAACAACCGAACAGCATTTTTTGACTTGTTTCTTTATGAGTGACTCTTGGTTTCACTACATTAGTTCTGGAGGCCTTTTACTTGTAGACCAGGCAAACCAGGTCATTTATGTCCACCTTAGGAAGACACATTACCAAAATAAAATTGTCTACAGCATTAAGTCTCCACTGGACTCAGCAGAACAAGTGAGATGTTATCAATAAACATGAGCGTGATAAATAATATAACAAAAATAAATATTAACAAATGATGATGAAATATATTCTGTTCTACCCATCTATTTTTATACGGGTAAATAAGTTTATAATACACTACTCAATAAGTTGGAGCTATTTATGAGTGCTTTTCTGACTTGGTCTGAATTTTAATGAAATAAGTAATAGTTCCCTTTGATAATACTATTAATGAGGAGAAAAAAACATTTTCATTAGCTCAATATTTATTACCCCAACAATTTAGACAATAACGAAGATGGCTCCAAATACCCAAAATTGACAAAGTCAGTAGCAGGTGTTTCCACCATTTGCTGCAATGACAGCAATGTCTCATACTCCTCCCCAGCCTTATGATGTTGCTCTGAGGCAATGCCTTCCACTCCTCTACAAGTGCTACACATGGTTCTTGTCAGGTCACGTGGTGCTGGAGTATAAGTATCCAGTCGCTGCTTCAGCTGGTCCCAGATGTGCTCTATGGGGTTCAGGTCAGGGGACATTGCTGGCCATACCATAGGAGGCATTCCGACTTCCTGAACTCCAGCTGTGAAAATTCTGGCACGATGTGGTGGAGCATTATCATCCATGAACAGAAAGTTGAGGGTGTGCTTGGCGGAACTGGGGGATGATGATGGGTTCTGTGATGTCTCTGAGGTAAGAACGTGCAGTGACTGAGCCATCTACAATCACCAAATCTGTTTTGCACTGACTGGTGATGCCTGCACAGACTGTTGCACCTTCTCCACCAAAGCGAACCCTGGGGACCATGTTGACCTCGGCGTATCGCTCACCTTGCCTTCTCCAGCATCGCTGACGACCATCATTTCTGTTCATGGTGATCCGACACTCATCAGTGAACAGGATGGTAGACCATTGCTGCACTGTCCAGGTCACATGGTCTTGTGCCCACAGCAAACGGTCACGGCGGTGTCTTGGTGTCAGTGGAGTCACCTGCAACGGTCATCTGGCATTCAAGCCAAAGCGGTGAAGTCGGTTTGAATGGTTTGTGAGTAAACCCTAGTACCCCTCCCTTCTGGTAAACGGGCCTGCAGCTGTGTGCAGTTGCATAACGGTGTCTGAGTGCATAGGTCCTTAGGTACTGGTCATCATTGTGGTCCATCACTCATGGGGCTCCACTCCTGGTCTGTCAACAACACTGCCAGTAGTTCTGTGTCTTTCTGTAAGTCTGCTGATGACACTTTGAGACACACAGAGTTCACCCTCAACATCTGACTGCCTGAACCGACCTGAAGGTGTGCTATGGCCATGTGGTGCTGCTCGTCCATTAAGCGACATCGTGTGTTCATGGCTGCTTTGAATGATGAACTGGGAATGACTAACTGACAATACCAGCTTTTTATAACCCCAGAATGTTGAAATTGATGCCACATTAAAAAGGATTGGTTTTTTTGTATGTTTTGGTATTGGCCCCAATATGTAAGGTGCACTGCACACAGTGAGATCATTACGTGGAAAACACAAAATGAGGTGTGTCTAATACAATTGCCTCCCTATCCCAAAAATCACTGAAGTGAAACAAATCCCTTATGTTTGAAATCCACTGAGGACTTCACAATATCCCCAACTTATTGTGAGCAGTGTAAAATTCTAAAAACATTTTTGACTTGTGTAATAACTGACAGGCTTAAGCACGCGCGCACAGACACACAACCTGTAACAACGCACCTGTCGTCTGTGTGACTTAAAGTGTATTTGCATGTACACTAATACATCTGTGGACATAGAAGCAGTTCAGAGAGGTCATTGAATCTATTAAACACTGTAATAAGAAGAACGTCCATTTCCATTAAGAAGGATTTTTTTTACTACGACCTGTAAATAATGGCTTCATTGAAGCTGTTCCAAAGGCAGAATAGAGATCTCTATGTCTTACATGGGTTTGTATGCAGTAGAATGCCAAAAATTAACAGAGGACAAACTTTAAGTCAAAGTCTTCTTTTGTATAGAGACAGAGTTGTGATTGCATAAGTGCCAGTTGCCAACACTTCATGTCAATATTCGTCATATTTACAGACATTAACTACTAGCATTCTTCATGTACAGAATAGAATATATTGATATTGCAAAAATACTACAGTACAACAAAATTGTAAATGAGAATTGGTCAAATACTGTAAAGTGCTCAGAATAAATACACAAGATAGTTATGGTCTTGTATAGGCATCACAAGTACAAACACATTTTCTTCTTTGCCATTTGTTTGCAATTCTGCAACACTCTTCTTGCATAACATTTTCTTATATTACACTCTTCCTCCAAACACAAAAACTCTTGCAATCACAGAGATAACACTTTCCACTGAAAGTGTGAAACAAACCTACCTAACCTGGCAACACAACCGTGTGACAACACTTCTACTTGACAGAGAATGTCTGAGGTAGCGGCAACAAAAAACTAACTTCCCTGATTTTACAAGAGGTAGAAAAGACATTGTTCTTGCTGGACCTGATGACAGAAGGAGGATAGGAGTGACTGAGAACTGAGGGGAAAAAGATGGTGGGTGAATAGACATAGTATAACTAAATATAAGTAATTATTTGAAATTGTCCCTAAAAAAAAGGTCAATATGGGGGTGGTACTGGATGTTAGATAAATGCTAACTATGTTTACACAGTTTAAGACCAAAGCAGATAAAATTTTTAATTAGAAGAGGAAGTAACAACATGATGCTTACATTGCAGCAAACTAGGCTGCTGCTACATGTCAATGAATGTTAATTCACATTTGGTCATAACCAGTACTGCAAGTTCAGTTTGATACTTCTATGCATTCATGCAGATCTTTTAATCAGTAGTATTTGTGGCCAAAAATCACTGGTTTAATCGCAAAATGCTTCTAAAATAAAAGCAACCAGATTTGGGTCACTTATAAAGAATCTAATAAAGCAAATGAATTTCCGGCTCTAGTTTCTGATTTACATCCAGGGTCGAACTGAGTCCAATTTCTACAAATCATTGAAAGAAGGGGTATGCCTCAAAAGGAATGGTCTTCCATGAGCTACTGGTTTGACTTCAAAATATTTGTTTTACTATTCACTTCATCTAAGTATCTGAGATTTAGCACATTTTACCACTGAAGCAGAAATGTTCCCAAATTTTTTTTAGAAAAGTGACATCATCAACTTTGACCTTTAGCCACCAAATTCTAATCAGTACATACAGTAGCTGAAATCCAAGTGACTATTTGTGCCACATTCTGTGTCATTCTGTCTAGCTGATCCCCATATTTTAAATGTATTGGGCCACAGAAACATTGAAAAATTTGTTGAAAAGTTGGTAAATTCTCCATAACATGACCCCAATGAAATTCAGAATATTAGTGGAATACTAGTGTGTATACAATCTGAGTCTTACCAAGATGCTGTTGTTAGTTTGGATGACTTCTGTGATGCTCACAATCTGAGCTTGCGGGTTCACCTGGGTTCCATATTTGGTCCATTCAATTTCTAAGTGAAGTGACAGTGGGATGCTGCAGCTTTGGGTTTCCTGCAAATAAAAATGTCCTTTTAGAATCACTGCCTCTTATCTGAAATCTGGAAGTGAACTTTCCTAATACACAGTGCTCACCCCTGGGCTGAAGCTGCTCTTGATAGCTACCCAGTCCAGTGGATTATCTAATGGGGAATTTCCAAAGGAAGCCACATAATGGGGATAATTTCGGCCTCGCAGAACTTCAAGTAGCACTTGAGAGATTAGGGAACAGTTGGAGGTGTCCTCAAGTCTGAAGAGATAAGACAAGTCACCATCAGGTACAGTTTGCGACAAAAGATTACAGTCCTGGGATTGGTCGAAACAAGGACATTATTATACCTTAATGTGCAGCCAGATGCCGAGTCCAGCCCAAACAGAACAGGGGAGCGCAGATATGAACCCTGAAGACAGTCTTGTTGCTCTCCACTGTGTAGGAGGGACAGTGTATACCTGGGGTCAATGCTTCTAGCAATCCCAGTGACGACAACGGTTAAGGAGAAGTACTGGGACAGGATAGTGTTTCCAACTCCTCAGTAGTGAAATTATCTATTTTCTGTCCTAAAATTGACTCGAATTTGTTACATGGCATCATCACCTAATTTGCACAATTGGAAATGTCCATGTAATTGTATTGAATGATTAAGGGGAGAGGAATAATATGTTTGAGACAAAAAGTGAATATAAAAACATACTAAATATGTTTAGAACTGCAAATGATCTATACTTTGTCAATTCTAGTTTTTTTTTTATCCTTTTTTATCTTTTCTATTTATTTTTATCTTGGCTTGGGGACCGGCTAAAGTGGCCCAAAAGAGAAACTCTGGAGGAGTTACTTAGGTTATTTATTGATTTGTTTGGTTTAGTTTTTAAGCTTCATTTTATTCAGTTTTTTTTTAACCTTACGGTCCACTTAGGAGCCTAGAAGTCGTGGTAAAACCTGAACATTTTTCATTTTCAGTCAACATTAACAGTCTAAATGGATCAAAAAGAGAAAACTGTCAATGGCAGTGATTTATATTCAGTGCAGAGATTTGTTACAATGAAACATGCTTTCACATTAGTCTCCAATAACACCAGAAAAAGTTGATAGATTTCTTACTAGTCACTTTTTTGATAAAGAGTTGCTAGATTAGTCTGAAAAATCACTAACTATACAAACAAAGTGGCTAAATTGACAACATTACATAACTCACAATGCACTTCTGCAGCTAGGCAGACAGACCATGTGTTTTTATGACTGTGTGACAGAAAATCAATTCATGTCATTTACAGGAAAAATGTGTGTTTTTATGCACGAGTCACTTCGGAAACAATCTTATAGGAAGCATTATTTTGCTACATAAGTGTACATTGACCAGTCAGTCCTTTCATATGTCTATTGGTTTGTAGAACTACTGTATGTTGAGGTCAGTCACATTCTATTATTTTTATCCTAAATTCCTTATATCCTGGTGCATCTAAAGTCTGTCCGTCCATTGGAGTGGATCTCTCTTTCACTGTGGTTCTCCCCGAGGTTTCTCTTTTCCCACTGAGTTTTTGGAGTTTTTCTTTGCCGAGAACGAGGGTCTAGGGATGAGGGATGCCCAGGACATTAGTGCATTTCCTTCATTTGCTGTTTGACTGTTGTTTGTTTACATCCAATAACCTCTGTAAAGCCCTGTGAGATAACCTTGTTGTGATATAGGGCTCTACAAATACAATTTAATTGAACTAAATTTATGACAGTGTTTTGTTTGAGAATGTCTTTCATTGCATGACTGATTCAATCACATTACATTTGTTACATGGTCACTGACATAAGACCACACTGTTTGGTAGTCATTACCCTGTTTCTTTCATGTTGGTTATCTTTTTTCTGGAACAGCTTCATCAATATTAAATCAACATACTAAACCAGTTGTAACAAAGAGTGAGGTGTAAGTGAAATGCTTTGGCCTACAGACGAAGGAAGCAGATAGAATGGATGCATTCATTCATTCATCTTCTGAACCTGCTTTATCCTCACGAGGGTCACTGGAACCCATTTCCACTACTATGGGCGAAGATGGGGTACACCCTGGACAAGTCGGCAGTTCATCACAGGATCGACATATAGAGATGAACAATCACTCTCACATTCACACCTATGGTCAATTTAGGTTAACCCATTAGTGCATGTCTTTGGATGGACACAAACACAGGGAGAACATGCAAACTCCTCACAGAAAGGTCCCTGGGTAGAATGAAACCCATCCACTGCACCACTGTGTTGCCCCAGAACGGATGTATCTGAAGGATATTCTGCTGTTCTTTGTCCAGATACAAGGGGCAGTCCCACCACATATCCTGGATTTCCACTGGAACGGGCCGCTAGCTGTGGCACCACCTCCTATTCCACAGACAAAACCACAGAAAGTCAGTCATGTGCACTGTTAACGAGAGAACCAGTCTGAAGCACTCAAGTATCGTTGGCATGTTGTACCCTTTGTTTCTATCTTATGTGTAGAAAATGGTTATTCCCACCTGGACAAACATGACATGAAATGTCTGTTCCAGAGGCAGAAGAGCTTCTTGGACAAATCCAAGGACCAGAGACAGTGTGACACTCACTATCTCTCCAGCTGGGTTGTGTGTGATTGCATAAACAACCTGAGAGGGACACAAATGACTGATTGGTCCTTTGGTTTTATGTAGAGCTTCTTTCATAACTTTTTAAAATCCCTGTATTTCATTGTCAGTGTGCCGGTCCACTCACTTTCAGCACCACATTAGCACACACACTGGGGCTCACAAGAACCGGGTGGAAGTCCTCTTCACCGCTGAGCTCCAGCTCAATCTGAGTCCCGTCTAGTGACTGCAACACAATAGACCCCACCTCCACAGGGACAAGCTGAAACAACAGGCCACCTTTACTTGCAGAGGCTGATCATTGTAACATTTTTCCATCATCATTCAAAGCTGCAGTGTGTGATAGCTTCATGGCATCACTGGTTGTGAATTGTGTAACTATATTTCAGCATGTTGTAATTTAAGTCTAGTCATCTACAGGTCACAAAAAGTGAGGATTAATTTGATTCTGTCCGACCCAGTGTTCTCCTCCACTGGTTCTCCCCAAGGCTGTGTCCTGTCGTCACTTTTATTCATCCTCTACACAAATATGTGTCAGAGTAAACATGAGAATGGAGCCATCATTAAGTATGCTGATGACTCAGTGATCATCAGCATACTCAAGGAGGGGGAGACCAGTCAATGATGACTTTGTCAGGTGGTGTGATGGGTCTTACCTTCACTAATCAGCCAATCAGCTAATACAGCCAAAACAAAAGATATGGTCATCGATTTTAGAAAGTAACAGGACAAGCACGGAGTCACTTTAATGAAGGGTCAGACAATAGAGCAGGTGCAATCATACAAATATTCGGGACTATTATTGGTGAAAAATTGAGTTTTATTGACAACTGTAGCGCTGTCTGTAAAAAGGGCCATTGCGTCTTCACTGCCTTAGGAAACAGGCACATTTCCACATTGACCAAAACATTTTAACTTTGTTCTTTTTGTTTGGTGGCATGATTCGGTCAGACCTCAGTGGCAGAACAAAGCTTATTGAATCAAATAGTCAGATGTCCAGTCACCTGATTGGTGAGTCCCAGTCTTGTCCCGCCTCCCTGTACACTAAACAGGTACAGAGGATGGCTTCATCAATTCTTAATAGTGACTCCCATCCTTTACGGGGTGAATTGCAGCTCCTTTCCTCTGGACGGAGGTTTCTTGTCCCAGGGTGCAGGACACAGCGTTACAAAAACAGCTTTGTTCCTGCTGCCATCACTGAGCTAAATAAGAAATAGTCACTTTGCACTTTATTTACTTATTTAGCTATTTATCCTGTTTCTCTGCTCTATTTGTTTATTATTACTGTGACTCCTAATTTAAAAATTTTTAGGTTCTTATCCAGACTGTTTTTATTTTCGGTTTTTACTGTGTTTTATTGCATCTTGTTTTTATTTCTCTATTTAATTTTATGACCTTTTTTACTTTTTATTATTTTATTTGTTTTATCTTTTTATTTATCCATGCTGCTATATTGATGAATGATGGAACACTGAGCACTTTTCCTCTTGACACTTGACCAAGTACCTGCCAAACAGGTTCAATGTGTGTTTTTGTCGTGGTGCAAATGTAACTGTTCTGCCTGCAAAACGAATCTACCTATGGGTACAAATAAGTAACCTTGAACCTTCTCTGCAATCTGTAGGCTGTGGGCAAGCCATCATGTGACAATAGGTTTGGGTAAATATGTGATTGATGGTTGTGATTATCAATGGCTGATCAGATTCAGATTCTGTCAGATGTGACCAATGTCTACATTTCTGTCAATGTGAAACAGTCCATTCATATTTAGATTTAGTCTTTTGGTTTTGCAGAATGAAGGGGTATACTTTTTATATAATTTATTTATATTTATCAGTTGTGATTCGGGCTGTGCATGTCGCCAGTTCCTCACAGGACTGACATATAGAGACAGACAACCACTCTCACATTCATACTAATGGGTGATTTAGACTGACCTATTAAGTCACCCCTTTATTGTATTTAATAAAAATTACAATTATAGGGATAATAGTGAATGCATACAAAGGCTAAAAGTACCAGTGCAAAAGTCAGCTTAAAAAACAAACTCTAAACTAACACTCAAATAAAATTTTAAAAACCCCAGACGTTTCTTCAAAATAAAAAAAGCAAATTACTGTATTTTAAAACTAAAGAAATCCTGCAAAGCTGCAGTATGTGTTGAGACATATGTATTACAGATGGGACCAGTGTGACAACAGCAAATCAGTTCCTTCTTCTGTAGTTGTGAGAGCTGTAATTCTTCCTGTCTTTCCTCCCAGTGGTTAACCCTGTGGTTAGTGCGACCTACCCTCATTGTGTGACACACTCACAGGAACATGTTCAACCTGAGCACCATAGATTTGTTTTTTTTCTTGAACACAAACTACTGGATTATTCAGATCCCAAAACACAATTTCACCAGCTGCCACTGATGGCTATGTAGTAGAAAAAGATGATTTATAGAGGGAGAGATAAAATAATAATAATAATAATAATAATAAAAAAAAAAAAAATAATAATAATAATAATAATAATAATACATATGGTGTTAAAAACAAGTGGGTAGATTTTAAAATTAAATCATTCAAATGTTAAAATAAAACTAGTATCAAAATAAGTCATTAACATTTTTTTAAAAGCAAGATAAAAAAAAAAGATCCTAAATGTTTTGGGTTTTTTTTTTTTTTTTGATTGATCGATGTATTTATTTCAAATATGAATGCCAAAAAAGAATAAATTAGACATAATACATATTTGAAAAGGAGTGAGAAGTAGTATAGCTTATAATCTCCCACCCCTGCTCCTTAAATAATAACATTAATAACCTTCCATGTCCACCCATATCTATACTCTAATGCCTGACACTGTTAAACAATTTTGTTTCTGGCATTAGTACAAACAAATATAATTTACATAAACACATTTTGTATTATGTTTATGTCTGAAAAAAAACTAAACTATACAAACTGTAATTCAATAACACGTATGTACATAAATATACCACACAGATATATATGCATATACATGCATAAACATATACACAAACCACATAGTTGTGCAGAAGTGATACCCAACACCTCCCTCACCCCTCTACCTCTTAAAAATTGTATCTTTGTACCTTCTTTTAAGTTGTTTCATTGCTTTAACTCTATTGAATCTATTCCACAGTCTCACCCTGCAGACTGAAAACAAAAACCCTTCCTGTTTCTCAAAACTGTCATGCGAAGTTGTTGGTCTCTCTGTAGCTGGTGTGTAAAAACAGAAAGCTGCATCAACAAACTGTCTGTTGTTTAACAAGTAAAAGTCTAAACCATCTCCATGCTTGTGTGGCAAACTGTTAGAACTATTAAAGTTACAAGGCCAGGGTCAGAGTTTAATAAAGAACTGTACTCACCACTGCATCTTTGTTCTTCCCCTGTGGAGTGAAAACACATCAAGTCATTTTAACTGTATTTGCAGATGCTTTATGTGCATTTTAAAGTCCTGTAGTGTGTTAAAAGTATATCTCGAGGGCCTGTATCCTGCCTGTTTTAGATAATTCCCTCTTCCATCTCCCCTGGAAGCCATTACATCATTATCAGGCTTTTGCAGAACATGATGATGAGCTGATCATTAATTAAACCAGGTGTGCTGGAAGAGGGAAATACCGGAAACATGCAGGACACCAGAGTTTGACACCTGCACTCTAGGGTGAGATTTAGTAAGCAGTGTGCACCGGCATAAGGCCATATGCCAGAAAAGACACTAATGGCAGCCACAATGTCTGCAGGTGATCTAGTTTACAGATTTATGAACACAGATGCAGCCAATTCATTTCATTAACCACCAAGAGCAATGAAACACAGCACCAAACTGCACACTGACCACATTACTTGTTGAGAACCTGGGGATTGTAGTCACACAGACAGCTTACTACAGTAATATGACAAACACAAATGGAAATCTTATGCATTTGTTTTTCTCAGGAGACATCAATGCAGACCAAGGAGAAGCAGTAAAAGGAAAAATATTCTGCAGTAGAACAGGATGAAAAATAACTGTTTCAGAACCTTAAAATACTTTTAGCCCCACTTTATCCAAACACACATCTGGACATCAGTGTGGACATGGAGGGAAATGTTGAAAAGCTCACAACTGAGGAAATTAAACAACGCGACATGATGCAAAGATAGCACAGGCACTATATGAAAGCCAGACTTCATTTAACCCATGTGTGATTTCTTGGATATCTGGCAACGTTATGTACATGTGGACTGTTGAGGAATAGACCTGCTCTGCTAAGGCCTCCCTCTATCATTCCAAATAAATGTGAAAAAAGTGGATGAAATAACCTCTCTTTGAACCTTCCTGTTCTTGATAGTGCCTCTTCTGTGTATAAGTGGGTTCAGATGTGTTTTTTTTTTTTTTTGTTAAATAATGTTACAATGGGCAGTAAATGAGCTCTTATAAACAAAAGTAAATCAGATTGCATGAATCATTGAACATCTCTCTTTTCCTGAATATCGTGCTCTGAAAGCTAAACTGATAAATATATATGTAATGAACCCTGGTGCACCAATAACTCTGTCCACACCTATCCAAAGCTAACATTATTTTGTGCCTCATTAGTAAAATGAATTATCATAGTGTTAGTAAATCTGGCCCTATATGTTTATATGAACAGTTTGTATTGGAGTAAATGTGGACTCACGGCCATTAGCTGGATGTTAGTGTAGGCGTCCATGCTGAGAGGCAGCAGACGCCTGCAGTCCTGCTGCAGATCCACACTACGGAAACACCGACTGCTCTGCTCCATCAGGAATGCTGTGAAGCAACACCAAAATTACTCAATAATACCTCAGCCACAAACAAATGTCTGAAATTAGTAAAAAACAAAACATTAATTTGATATAAGTGTCATGCAAGACACTTTCACTCAACAATAAATACATTTATGTAAACATTACCTTCCAATCAACTAAGTATTCCATTTTTATGTGCAAAAATTGAAATAAATTATCCTGTTTCAGAAAGAAACAAGAATTCTGCATCTCCTCCTCACTCTACTCTCTACAGGCTGTAGAAAATATATCCCATGATGCAAGATTTTGATTAATAATGGGTGTTTTCGGGAGGGTAGGGAACTTAAAAATGTGACTGACAGCATTCATATCTGATTGGTGTTAAGTTGGCGTTAGACGTGAATATGCTGCCGTACTCCATAGTGTCACACAGAAACATTTTATTGGGTACTCCTTGTTAGTACTGAGTGTACCTAATTAAATGGCCCATGAGTAGATACATGCTGATGAAGGAAGGTGTGTATTTTCTAATTCTGTTGTATTTTCCCCTGATTTCAGCTCTGGGGATTTTAATTTGACTAATCGATTAACATCAGTCCACCTTTGCACTAACTACTGGAATTCTTTTCTTTTTTTGTGCTTTGGAAGAGTATAGCCAGTAGTCTTTTTTTAACACTTCCCGTCTGCTAAGTACGGAAGCTCAGAGCTGCCAATCCCTAAAATATATTTGGCTCAGTATCATGTAATTACGTGATATGTATCATGTTATAACGTGATAATGATCACGTTATTTCATGATGTGAAATTATGACATTATTTCATGATGTAGAATTTTCACATTATAACAAGAAATTATCTTGTTATAACGTGAAAATATGTTATTTTGTGATGTGAAATTATCATGTTATAACGTGATAAGAACGTATCATGTTATTTCATGATACACAACTATCACGTTATTTCGAGATATGCAACTATCACGTTATTCTGAGATAATAAATTATTACGTTATTCTGAGATATGCAACTATCACATTATTTCATGATAGGCCTTTATCATGTTATTTCATGATTTGTGGGCATTCAGTGCCTCCCAGTTTAAGGTAGGAACATGGGCGGCTGCACGGATACAAGTTCCACCACCTCAGCTGCATCCAAGCTGGATATGTTGTCACCCAAAGTACGGTGAGACATTTGATTAAGTTTCTCAATCAACGTGCCACATATAATTAGGCCGAGGGTTCAAATACACACGTCACATCAAGCGATTTCTTCGTCTTCTTTCAACACCATTGGGGTCGAGAAACTTAATCAAATGTCTTACCATACTTTTGGTGACAACATATCCAGCTTGGATGCAGCTGAGGTGGTGGAACTTGTATCCGTGCAGCCGCCCATGTCCAGCCAGTTGATCAATGAGAAACGATGCAACCTCAAGTGGGTCGGATTCGTTCTTTCTTCGGTACAACCTCATGCTTTTCAAAATCCTTCTGAGAGTACGCATACTGACAACAATGCCATCTACATTCCTCAACAACTGTAGAATGTCGCCATGTCTTAAACCAAGCTTGAAATAGAACTGAATTAGTTCATTTAGCCAAACCATGTTCCTACCATAAACTGGGAGGCACTGAATGCCCACAAATCATGAAATAACATGATAAAGGCCTATCATGAAATAATGCGATAGTTGCATATCTCAGAATAACATGATAATTTATTATCTCAGAATAACGTGATAGTTGCATATCTCAGAATAACGTGATAATTTATTATCTCAGAATTATGTGATAGTTGCATATCTCGAAATAACGTGATAGTTGTGTGTCATGAAATAACATACGTTCTTATCATGTTATAACGTGATAATGTCACATCACAAAATAACATATTTTCACGTTATAACAAGATAATTTCTTGTTATTACGTGAAAATTCTACATCATGAAATAACATCATAATTTCATATCATGTAATAACGTGATCAGTATCACGTTATAACATGATACATATCACATTATAACATGATACTGAGACGAAATATATTTACATGGCTGGCAGCTCCACGAAATGTAGCATAGCTACATTTCACTCATCATAGATCTGCTTGGTACTGAAAGCGCAGAGCTGAAAATTTCATCAGTCATCTTATCTAGTTACTTACTGCAGTTTGAACCAAACACTTAAACAGTAACAGTGATTCTATAATCTATTTTCATTTGTATTTACCCTCTTTAGATGTAGTTGTGATGGGTAAGTCTTTCTCCAAAATCGAATCTACTATTTTCTGTTCCTTTCTTCTCTAATTGTGCCTTTAATGCATGAACAGTGAAACAAATGAATAACCTCCATTTATTAAGTCAAGTATTAACTTCAATACTTTACAAAAAAAAAGCAAAAAAGGCATTTGAAGAATTTACAGAATTTCCTTTTGCAATAAATGTGTATTTTTTTGCCACTTTGGTGTCAAGTTTTGTGCTTTTTGTGTAGTTATATATATATATATATATAAAACTACAGAAAACTGAAAGTGAAACATAACACTCTTTGAACGTCCCGCCCCGCTTCTGTGCCTCTCGCCGCTTTTCCATTGACCCTCAAATTGCATAAATATAACTTGTACATAAAAATTTACCTAACGGAAATACAACAAGTTGGCCAAAACTCTTGTTTTTCCATTAAAAGTTTTTGCACTGCAAAGAGGTGGATTTTCTGATGTAGTGCAATTGGTATGTTGCACAAAACTGCAATGGAAATATCTTTTCACGCAACTAGTCATGTGAATTAAAAAAAAAAAAAAGGATGTTGACAGAAGAAGAGTTTTAAAAGAGACATGGCATGGTATGTGTAGACACACCAGGAAAACGAATCATTTTTTAATTTAGTACAGGATAGAGGGGTAAAATATAATAATAATGAATATATATGTAAATCATCACGATATTTATGTTCGTCGCCATGTTTATGGAATGACTTCTTGTTTCATCTCGCGATAATAAACAGTCACATTTGGGATTTCATGGAAAAACCGACATTACGCACTTGTGTTTTTTCGACATTGAGTAAATATCGGTAAAGTTTTGCACAGATGTCCAATGGAAAAGCCTCTCCTGTTATACTCACTGCTGTCATATTTATTCCCACCTTATTGGCAGCTCAGCCTCAGAATAAAATGTTTTTTTGTTTTGTTTTTTGCAGCTCTCTGACACCACTACAGAATGTATATGGGCTATTTCACCGAATTGGTTCAAACTGCAGTCCCACAATGAAAAACATTCTAAAAAACAATTAGGTATGCAGACTTTACAGTACAAACATCATATTATAGTGTAATTAATCAGAATATATTAATTGAGATAATACAAAATTAAATACATTAAAAATAATCCTTTGTATGTTACTTCCTATTGGAAGGTGGCTGTCCCAACCTCTAATCCCTAAATTTCAATTCATGAAAATAGTACTGAAATGATTATTGCCAATTTCCTAAATTTTGTTTTTAAATACACCCATTTGATTTCTTTTATAGGAAAGGTGAAATAATGAAATTGTGTGGATATTTTTAAACTTAAAATACTTCATATCAAAACTGCGGTCCCATGTTTTCATGTCACAACTGAAACACAAAGCATTTTAGTCCATGGGCGGAGCCTGGTTTTAGCCACACCCTAAATCTTACTTCCATAAACTGGCACATACCTGCTGATCTTCAGTGGCCACCTGGTGACTAGTAAGTTTACATCAGTCTGAAGTAAATGTCTTCCAAAGTCTGAAAATTTGCGTGACATTTTTAGGGCTGTCACTACCAAAACGCATAATTTCTGCAGTTAATCAAACACTTTCGTTTTTTAAAGCAAATATCATGTTTTGATCTGTGTACACCTGTTCAGAACTGTGTTTGTAGCGGTTTTTAGCCAAGCATTGTTGAGTTAAGCTAATGATTAGCTAAAAATGTCACTACCAAAACGGTCACTAACGAAACATTTGGGTAGGGATGTTTCAGCTGTGACATGATGGCTTCAGTAGTGATAAAAAGGTAAGTTCATTCTTTTGATGCATATTATTATTATTATTAATAATGATAATAATAATAAGGGATCCATCTGCACTCCTCTTTTATTTCATTTTATTTTATTTTTAACTGTATGGTTTTAATGCATTTTAAAAAACCACATTTAAATTTTCAATGTCTTTTCTTCTGTGTTTCTTGTATGTTTCTAACCTGTTTCTTTGCCATTTTTGTAAAGCACTTTGAATTGCCCTGTATATGAATTGTGCTATACAAATAAACTTTGCCTTGCCTTACCTAATAATAATGTTTTTAAACATGAGTTGGAATTATCCAACAGGCTGAAAAGGAGAGTCAGAAAAGCATGGAAGAAAAGACGAGACTACAGGATGTCTGGAAAAACATAGATGCAGATGTTGAGTCAGGCTTCCACACCACCGAGCACCACTAGCTCCAGTGAAGGGGATCAGACACCAGGGCGTAGGTCTTCATCCTAAAAGAGGGTTAGGGTCAGTACCCCCCCCCCAGCACCACCGGTGGGCTCTGCTGTTAGTTCTGTTCCCCCTGGGAGGTCGGTATGATGGTCATCTAATTGTGCTGAGCAGGAGAAAATATGTAGCAGAGCCTGAACGCTAAGATCAAATATTATATCTACACTGGTATTCTCATTCTATTTGTTAGTTTTCTGACTGAACTGCAAAGTATTGTTTGTCATTCCAAATAAATGGAGACAGAAAATGAGACCAGTTGTTGTCTTTTATAATGAATTACCATATTCTATTGATCCTGTGTTTATTATATTTCCAACATGATGCATGTTGAGTTCATATTTAGCCAAAAGAGTTGCTGTATTGTTGCCGTAGTGACCATATACTATTAACTTAATG
>JAPTYQ010000002.1:330158-342409 GCA_029814465.1 Ostorhinchus cyanosoma | reverse complement strand
GTTTTTTTTTCTTTTTTCTGACAAATCGCACATTGGGTATATACACACTTTGGACAAAACAATACTAAATGTGATTTACCCCTCAATCAGTAATAGAGCAGCAGCTACGCACCTTAGTGGACACAAACTTGACAGACACTTCAAATGGGACCACCGTCTCTATAGCAACAGTTTCATCCTGGTAAACAATAGATTAAAGAAAATGAGCAAGTAAAAACAAAGTTGTAAATGCTCAACATGGAAAGTGCTGTCTGCTGTTAGCTGTGTAACACGACATTGTTTACCTTATGACATTTACAGATGATGTGCTGTCCTTCCACAATGGTACTGATGCTATAAGCCACATGGAACAGGAGGATCCTCGGCCCGGTTGACACACACTTCACATAGACACATTTCTCCAGCTACACACAAACACACATACCGTGGATGAATGACATTAGTGTATGGAAGCTGAATGGGTGACAGGCATGTAACATACACAGAAATATCTAACAAAGAACCTGCTTCATTGGACTGTATTAGATTTTGTTAATGTCATTCTATGCATGTTTACCTTTTCACCTGGCTTTAGGTCTCCTAAAGGTATGTCCGGCAGCAGCGCAGCAGCAGTGTCATCACAAACCACTGAGCCATCAAGAGTTACATGTGTGGTCTGGCTGAGATTGGCATCCTGGCCTGGGTTAAACAGTCACAAGGACAAAAGAGTCCAGTGTCACTGAAAGCATGGCCATCCAGTGTCAGAACCACCGGAGTGACATTTCATCAAACTCAGGATAAGTTGATCTTTGACTCTGAACTAGAGCACATCGACAAACACAATCTGGCAGGACAAATGTCCTATAAAACTCATGTTATATAAAAGAATGGAAACATAAATGTAGTTTCCGCAGTCTGTGTTGCAGAGCACTGCTGAGCTTACCTGGTTTGAGGCCTGCTGTCAGTCTAACATCTTTGGCCACGCCCTCTTCCTGTGACTCAACAGTGAGACGGAGGCAGTACATTTCATTGCAGAGTGCAGGAGGCTGGTGGTTTAGCTCCACTGAGATTTTAGGAACTCTGGAAATTATCCTAACAATACACAGCAACAAACCATCAGAATTTTGCAAATGATGCGTACAAAGTGCCTGTGATTATATACAACTCTTACATGGTACTTTGCTGTATGGTAACACTGTCCCAGTGTGGCTCCTGATTTGCCTCCAGGCCACGCGCCCAACGCCATGATGACCGGCTGGCCTGCAGGGCTTCATGGGTCGAGGCAGCATCGCCACCTGCTCCTCTCCAGCTCAGAAACACACAGCGGCCTCTGTCACTGCCCAGCATCACTTCGATAGCAGTCATCTGAGCCGACCCACATATAAACAAACATTTTTGTGCATAGTCTACAGGCCTTGAAGGTAAATGTGTGATTTATATTGGGCTATATTAATAAAACTGAATTAAATCTGCTATTTTGTAAATCTTTGAGATGCTGAGGTGCATCCAAAACCACTTCAAATTCTGTCTAATATACTGCACAAAAAAACCCTCTTACCTCTATTTTCTTGCCAACGTCCTCCGTCTTAGCCACAAAGTTGAAGTTGTAGCATTTGGTTTTTCCTGGTGACAGGCTCATACTGTCCTGCCCTGTAGACTCTAACACACACCACTGGTTGTACTCCTACAGAGAGACAGAGTGTTAGAGACCCCAACACCTGTAACCGATTGTGTCAGTATGAATTGTTCCTGTTCCTACATCAAATGATTGAGATGACAGAAATGCATCTCAAAACTCATGTAAATTAGTTTGTACATTGGACTTTTGTCTGCCATATTCACACCGTTTTCATGTACTACGGATGTAAGATGGTATAGCACAAGCACCTTTGTTAACCATTTACAGGATCTCTGCTCTGCTCAGGGACTGCAGCTAAAAAATAGCCACTGGGCAAACTGGTGCATTTACAGCAATGTGAATTAATATACCCTAATTAATAGCCCTGTTAAATAAACCAATAAAAGAAAATAAAAGAAAATGTTCTCTCTTACCTGGTTGCTGAGGCTGATGGCCAACTTGCTGAAGGGCACTGGATGAGGGCAGTCAGCTCTCAAGAGCACCTGCAGTTGGATTGGCTGGTCTACATGGAAACTGGGAGACTGGAACTTAGCCTTACACTGGACTGGAATCAGACATGGAGGCAAATTACAAATCATCTCTGAAAAATATATATTGACAGGCACTAAGAGACTGTACTGTTCCCAGGGTAATGTGTGTGTTCACTGACTGAAAGGTATATAGTCTTGGACTTCTATCGTGAACTCATTGGATCCAGCTAAAGCCATGCGGTCAGACCAGAGCAACCTGGCTGCAGCCACACAAGATGGGTCACACTCCGGCTCTGGGTCAGGGATTTCATTCTGACAAGACAAAGACAAACAGGACAATACTCTTCTCTTCAGTCGGGTCACCAGCTGCTGGGTGAAACAAGACAAATGTAATTCCATGTCCTGTCATGATGATGGCCTCCCAAAGTCCATCCAAGGTGATCATGATCCTGCTTCAAGCCTCTTCATTTTATTTCATATTTCTGGTAGTAAACCACAGCTGCTAGAACTTTCTACTCACAAGCAACACTTTCATGAGATTCTTCTCAATCCTGGACTTCTGCTCCTCCTTCAATGTTGAAGCTGCAACAACAGAGAAAATCCATTAGTGCTGTTTGCAGGACATGTCAAGGTACAGCCATCTTGGTATTCAGCCAAACTGTCCTGCAAAGTGACAGAATAGTTAGTTAAATTCCCTTTGATCATGTATTATATGATCAGTGTTGGATGCTAAAAGGATAGTGACCTCAGGTTTTACAGAACATATTAACCATTATTCATTCATAGTCAAGAATTTTGTGTATTAATCTATGCCTGGTCATGATGTGTCTGCACTAACTGAATGGTATGCAGTGTTACACTTCTATAGTGAACCTGGTTTAGCAATTAATACTTCCATTGGGATTGTCCAACTTTAATACATCATTCAGATATTCGCTTCAGTCAATCACATCTGTCAGTCTGAGAGAGTTGCAGAAGCCAGGTATGTACTGTCAAACTCTGGATTTGACAATATAATACCTGATTTCAGCTCCTGTAGCTTTAACAGTGACACGCAATTACTTCAAAGGTATGCTGGTTCTCCTTCTCAAAAAGACAAAATTTGAATTAAAAGGCTTGTTTGATATGACATCAACATAGGCGAATAAATGCCCTGGTTACTGTATGAGGAAATACTGCAGACAACAGTCACTGCATTTTCAGGCTGTGGCACCAGATCTATAACATCCAGTAAGAAAGTCCTTCTAAATTCTTTTATTGCCATTTTCTGAGGAAAAAAAATTTACTCACATAGCTAACTCTAGAATATATTGCGAGATTTCAGGCCAGTGATATCTGTACTAAAGCGTATTAGTATTGCATACCTCTGCCCTGCAGCTCCATGCAGTATATGATGTAGTCCTTGACACTGGCCATCAGATATGCACAGCGCAGAGCTGTGCTCAGGATGGCGCTCAGCAGAGCCCACCAGCGCTCTGTGCGATAGTCACACATCACATAATCCAACAACCTGACCACGACAGAAATACACACATTTAAATAACAGAGAATACAGACTGACAGGTCAGTGGAACACAAGTTGTTCCTTTTATGTGAAGGCACTGTGGTTTGTTTTAATGAAGGCAACTATATTGATATTAAGGGATAAAGACAGTTAAGAAGAAACAATGTATGAGTTAAGATTCTTCTTGTCCAAGAGCATATAATTGTGTTGACAGCAGGTGTAGGAAAGTGAAAGTGTAGAAGCCATGTATGGACAGCAGACACACAGAAGGGCAACAGGCATAAAAAAACCAAACCTATTACACCAGTGAAATGAAGCATTGTGATGTGGTGCGGTGCAAAAAAATCCAAGACCTGTGTCACTAGTCACCAGCTAAGTGAGTAACAAGTCAACGGTCATCTTTGGGTGGAATATCACTGCTTTCTCTAACTGCATTTATGTGGGAGTGCATTAACATTCACCCATCCTGCATGTTTTCACTTACTTAATGGCTTTGGTGTAGTCTTTAGCATGGTAGTACTCTTCTCCCATCTGCACCACTGGAAAACAGAGAATAAGTTTAAGATCAATTTGTTAAATGATCCTAAAAATGACTCTCTGCATGCAAATATGGAAAGGAGAAGACCTGTAAAGAGAATAATGAAATAAAAAATAAATAAAATAAAAGTTTGCTATAAAATACAACATGTTAAGAGCAGCGTGTTACTCACTGAGATGGCTCTTCATTCGAGGACACTTATACTTCTTAAACTGGGCAACGGCATTGCTGAGTAGAGCTATAATCAGCTCCTGTAAAGATTTTAAGAAAAATAAATGTTTATGTAAAATACAGACACCTGAAAACTCTACTTAGCACAGTCATAAAGCATTTGTTTTGTGTTGTGAAATTCAACAGAGTATAAATGGAATGTCTTCGCTTACAGAATGTGGTACATCTTTTTCTTTAATCTGCAGGGCAAGTATTCCTGTCTTCTCTTTCTCTGTATCTGGAGGGTCAATACCTGCACATATAAAAGCACAGAGGTCACTGTGCTGTCTAGAGCTGTCACCATATGGGAATTAGAGTCAACAATAAATTACACAAATGACTGCAATTAACAATATTATTGTCTGTCATCTCTGCCGTACAAGTTTAATAATGATTTAATTATGCACATAAACTTTATAAAGAAGAGACATTTATCAGCAAGGAATCTGGCATTTCAGTTATTTTTACTTTTTGTTAGTAAAACCGGAACATGGCCAATATGACATGACTTAAAAATACAAAACCCATTGAACCAATCTGAAATACTGAACCAAAGAACAAAGTCATAGTTTAAAAAAAAAATGATACAAGATGTTTGTTACTTTTAATCAAGGGTTTTTATATTTAAATGGAGATGATCACAATTCTTAAAATAAGCAAAATTATAAAATTGCCCACAATATGGCGATTAAGTAATAACTACAACAGGTCAGAGTCATTGAGTCGGTCAAAGACAAGGCTGTGCTTTCATCATTCTCTTATTCACCAGAGACGTTTATCATAAAGCCAGTTAACAGGACCAAAGATCTCTTTACATTGTATAATGTAGCCTAAAATTCTCATTAATTGGTATTTTAACAAAAAAAATCAACCTGCTTGTCAACTGCGTTTATGGCTCATAACATTTTCTTGTGGTTATGTGTGCCTTAATTTACCACAACCTTGGTAGAAAAAAAAATCCAGCTAGAATCACCACTTCAGCAATCTGAAAATTTAAGAAACAAGTGGAAAAAGTAGACGGAGCTTACCAATACCCCCGTCTGGCCCCACAACCCTTTGCCTCTCCCGCCAACTGATACTGATAAATCGGCTAGACAAAAGTCTCGAATGGACAGACAGTGGATGAACAGACAGAATTTCTGATACATCTAAATACCCCAAGAGGGGTATAAAAAACCCTGACCTTAATCTTGTTGCAGGCCCCATGTGAAATGGACAAACTATACCAACTGTACCCATGTGAACATACTCTGATGTCCTTGTCTCCATGGTCTCTGGCCATAGAAGTCCAATCCTGTGCTCTGGGTGTCCAGGGGGTCAGGGCTGGGATAGCTCAATTCAGCCTACAAACATAAACCATCAACTGGTCTTACATCCGAGGCTTACACACTTCTTTAGGTAATTATTGGTACAGAAGTGAAAAAAGTGTCACCTGCCAGAGCTGCTGTGCCAGCTGTTTCCGGTCCTGGCTGTAACAGGCAGCCTGTTGGTAGTAGAAACCTGGGTTCTGGGTCTGGATGGCTGTAAGACCCAATTTAATGGCTTCATCAAAAAGTTCACCAAAAGACTGGAACCTGTCGAAATACACAGTTTGAAAAAAGAGAAACCATTTTATCACTATAATGAGCAAATGGAAACGTTGAAGGCATGGAAGTTCAGTGGAGTGTAGATTTCTGTATGTTCATATTCTACTCTGTTTCCTCACTGTTTAGACATCCATGCCGCATGCTCAAAGGCCAGCTCAGCACTGCCAATCTTCTTCTTACACAGGTCTATGTGCTTTCTGAACTGAGCAATAGCATCTAGAGGAGTGTTATGTTGAAAACACAGACGGCAAATCTAAAGGAGAAACAACAAAAATAAACATTTATTTCTCTTATAATCTGTCAAATCTAGTATCTTTTTCCACACATATAACTCAAAACTCATAGATTAACTATGTTCATGTATTTATCAATACACAATTCTACCTTATAGTTGATAAATCCAGCCATAGTTTTGATCTCCAACATATTGGTTTCGTGAGCTCTGAGTTCATGGACAAGACTGTATGCTGTTTTGTAGTACCTAAAAAGGAAAAACACTCACCAAGTAAGACAACAGCCACTTCAGAAATAAAAACTACATTTGTACCTGGGAAACACTGTGTAATAAAATGTCTAAAAGATAACACTGTGTCATTTGTAAGTGCATTTGTGCTGCTAATCCAGACTTACTTAAGAGCATTCTGGGTGTCCTGTTTCAGTTCACTGAAGAAGGCGATTTTAAACTGGTGTCTGACAAAGAGCAGCTGGAAACCGAACATTGAGAAGTTGTTTGAGAAAATGTCAAATTCTACTTCCATCCTGCTCAGCTTTCTTAACTGCTCAGGGTAATATGGTCAAAACTGATATGATATAATAAAATGCTCATATCATCCAAAGTTGATCACAGAAGTTACCATAATAAGTGTCAAATAAGGGATGCACCGATACCACTTTTTTGAAAACCGATATAAGTACGAGTATAATCATTTCTGTACTTGCAGATACTGGGTACTGATACCAATATTTTTACCCCCTACCCTCATGAACATACAATGAAAATAAATGGAATGCAGATTTTATTTTTATTCTCTGATCATTACAAAATCCGATGCATTGTTAAAACAACCAACTTGGCAAACAGTGAGTGACACTGAGTCGGCATATTTGAAGCCAATCAAGTATCAACTGAACACTTTCTCCAGCTTTCAAGTAAACAGGGAACAACTTTAATGGTATTGCCATCCCTTAATTAAAGAATTGTTAAAGATCTATCCCATGTTCTCCGCCCCGAATATGAATTACTACCCTCAAGGAGGCGCTACAGGGCAAGCAGACACAAAACCAATTGTTACAAACACTTTTCTCCCATCATCTATATCACTGCTAAATAAGAAACCGCAACTGATCATTGGACCCTGAGTCCTCCATCTTTATCCAACCTACGGTACTTAAAGTTGAGGCTCTTACACTACTATGGGTTTATCTGTGTTTTTATTTACTTATGGACTTAAATTTTTTAAGCTGTATTTATTGTAATTATTTTTCATCTTATTTTAAGGAAGGAAATTACTCCCACCCTTTAAATTAATTTGCAAAAATTATATTTACTTATTTTTTAAATTTTGACAGGAAGGGTGCGATACATGAAATCGGATGTAATATTTCATTGTGATTATGTTGATTTTAAAAACTTGTGATTGAGTTGTTTGGTGATTGTATGTATTTGAATGAGAACGCAGCAATGTGTGGGACTGTTGTCCAAAACAAATTTCCCACAAGGGACGATAAAGATTATCCTTATCCTGATCCTAAACTAAGGACTAACAACACACACATGTTACAGCCTCTGACCTAGACCTGGGCCTTTTGTTTAAGAGGCAGATTTTTTTATGAACATTCTGACATGTCTAACAGACATGTGTCAATTAAACAAAAGGCAAATGACATTGCCATGTTTAAATTAAACAAATGGCTATTATCAGGGATTGCTGTGACATCCTCTGAACTTGACCAGTAATGTTGTGTAGTGTTGTGTAATAGTGGTATCGGTGCATGGTATCGACAAATGTTTAACGAGTATATTAAGAAAGTATTGGGCTGATATCCGGTACCAGTATCGGTACATCCTTAGTGTCAAATCATGATTTCTTTCAACTTAAAGTGTGATCTTTGGTCCTGTGTGAAAATCTATAAAAGATGGAACCAGACAAAAGCAATGCAAAAGTTGAAATAAGACAAAAACAACAAAAGATGCAACAAGCCAAAAATGATGTCTTCCATCATTTTTGCCTTGTTGCATCTTTTGATAAGATGAAACAAGAGAACAATTACATAAAAACACAATAGGCAAAAAATTACATAAAAGACTGGACAAGATGTAAATATATATTTTTAAAAAACACAGATGAATGAGACAAGGATGTAAAAAGCAAGACGTGGGAAGACAATGATGTAAAAAAATGGAACACGTCTAAGAATCAACAAGTCCAAGAAACCGAAAAAACACTAAATAATCCATTGTCTTCTTTTGTTATTCCATACTTTGTTCAAATCAGTGTAATCTGAGTTCTTATTCCACAAGATGAAACCCTTAAAAAAATACTTTGTTTTATTTGACAATGTGAATAAAATAAATCCTAATGGCTAAAGAAATGCATCTATCACTTATCTTTGAGGAAAATGATCATGGTATATTAGAAAAATGTAATTGTAATAAGATATAAAATTCTAACAGGTTTTTATCTCCCAACCCTAATATTCCTCCATATATTTCAGTATGTGTTCATACCTGATGTGTCGTTTTGTTAAGGAACTCTTTGTGCGATTTGACTCGACGAATCTCTGTATAATAGTATGTCTGGGCGTGTTCGTAGAAGGCATTTTCTAACCTGCAAAACCACAGTCAATATATGAGCCCACACAGTAGATCAGCTGCCATAACACTCGTGATATGCTGAATAAATAGTTGTTTTTTTTATAAGTACCTTATAATGTAGCCCACCAGGTGATCAGTATGAGGCAGCACAAAGAGACTCTTTCCCGACAGGTCACAGGCGTTACAAAGGGCTGAAGCCCGTTCTGATGCCACCAGGTCTTCTCCTACACAGAAACAACAGCGTCTCAGTAATGGTATGGTACAAAAGACAGAAAAAACATCCAACAACACCAGACACAAAGTAATGTGTTTTCTTAAATATTCTGTACGGCTCTTAATTATTACTTTTTCCATGTAACTGCAAGTGTTCACTGTTCAGTAACTGGCACTAACATACCAATTACATTTACAGCTTATTTATGTATTGATCAAGGGGCAGGTCAAATAAGGTCCTTTTTTTCTCTTCTTGCTGCTTTTTGGTCATGGAAAGTGCAAAAAGTATTCTGTTGATCTTGTGTTATGTGATTCATTCTCATTTTTATTTGGTTGAAACCATGTATTACCATGAACAGAACAATTAAAAATAAAGTTAAATAATTTATATAATTTTTTTCTGGTTAATTTTTCAGGGCAAAAATGTCTCTAAATTAATTTGAGTTTGAGAAATTTACTAGTTTTAGCAGAGATTTTAGTTGACTTAAGAGTTAGTTTCTAGACTATTATAAGGAAATATATAATTACAGAAGCTCCACAATCTATAGTAGGATTATGAAAATGCATCACATTAAATATGACTGAGTAAAGTATTGGTTGTTAAAAGGTCCCATATTGAGAACACCATTTTTATTCTTTGAAACCATGAGCTAGGGCTGCACAATTTTGGCCAAAAGAAAAATCCCGATTTTTTTCCCTCCCAAAACTCAATTTTCAATTTCGATTTTTGGGTAAAACTACAAAAGCCAACAGAGGTCGACATCATTGCTTGAGCAGTCTGCATTGCAAGGCACTGCTCCCTACCTCAAATCTATAATAGTACCACGGAATCCTTGAAATTTCTGTGATGGGCCCACAGAAGTTATACCAATGTAAGTTAGTGACAGGCATCAGTCATGCGTGTGTGGACCATGTAAGATGAGTGATCCCCATGCGGTTATACAGTATCTCACAAAAGTGAGTACACCCCTCACATTTCTGCAAATACCATCTGAACCAAAGATGATGCACAAGAAAGCCAAACAGTTTGCTAAAGACAAGCAGACTTAGGATATGGATTACTGGAACCATGTGTGGTCTAATGAGACCAAAATGAACTTATTTGGTTCAGATGGTGTCAAGCGTGTGTGATGACAACCAGGTGGGGAGTACAAAGACAAGTGTGTCTTGCCTACAGTCAAGCATGATGGTAAGGGAGTCATGGTCTGGGGCTGCATGAGAGCTGCTGGCAATGTGGAGCTACAATTCATTGAGGGAACCTGTGACATACTGAAGCAGGGTATGGTACCCTCCCTTTGGAAACTGGGCCACAGAGCAGTATTCCAACTTGACAACGACCCCAAACACACCTCCAAGACAACCACTGCCTTGCTAAAGAAGCTGAGGGTAAAGGTGATGAAATAGCCAACCATGTCTCCAGACCTAAACCCTATTGATCATCTGTGGGGCATCCTCAAACAGAAGGTGGAGGTGTGCAAGTTCTCCAAGGGGGATTCCAGTGGCAACCTGTGACACTCTGGTGAACTCCATGCCCAAGAGGGTTAAGGCAGTGCTGGAAAATAATGGTGGCCACACAAAATATTGACATTTTGGGCCCAATTTGGACATTTTCACTTAAGGGTGGACTCACTTTTGTTGCCAGCAGTTTATACATTAATGGCTGTGTTTTGAGTTATTTTGAGGGGAAAGCAAATGTACAACATTATACAAGCTGTACACTGACTACTTCACATTGCATCAAAGTGTCATTTATTCAGTGTTGTCCCATGAAAAGATATATTTGCAAAAATGTGAGGGGTGTATTCACTTTTGTGAGATACTGTATTAAAATTGGGGGATCCATGTGTGGAAGAGACCAACCCAGAACATGCTGGAAGGATTATATCTCTGGGCTGGCCTGGGAATGCCTCTGGATTCCCCTGGAGCTGGTGGATGTGGCTGGGGAGAGGGCTGTATGGACTACTTTGCTGAGGCTGCTACCCCCAACCCAGACCTGGATCAGAAGAAGACGGAACGGAACCGGATGGAAAATTGCATTTGAACACTTTTTTTCTTTTGTTTACAATCTTTTTTTTTTCTTTTTTGATTGAAGTCATCTTTTTTGTATTTGGGCCATATTAGGGGTAGGCGATTTGTGTCTTTCTTATTCAATCCAAAACAATATCACTTCAATAAAAAAAAGTTCCAATTAAAAAAAACGAAAAAATTTTAATCAGAGAAAAAAAAGTGTTTGAATGCAAAAAAATTGAGACCCAAAAAACTTGCATTAGAATATGCTTTTTTGTTAGATTGAAGTGAAAAAGAGGTTTGAAGTTGTTTTTTTTTTGTTTTGGATTGAAACATTTTGGTGCAAAGATACCACAGTGGGCGGATGCTTAACCATTGGTCAGACATGTTTGAGTGACAAGTGTCTGCACTAATAACATTTAACAAAGGAATGTCTGTTTAGAACAAGGAAGTACCCATTTGGCAAAGTACAGGTATGCAGTGAAAATCTGTCTTCCATCTCCATCCTATAGATACATACAAACCCTTCAAATGACAGCATTTCTATTCCACAGACAACATTAAGTAGTTAATTTTGAGTCTGGATTTGAATGTGGGGAGAGTCACTGTTACGGATGGATGGTGGGAGGGAGTTCCGGAGCTGGGGAGCACATCAGCTGAAGGCTTGGCCTGCCATGGTGTTAAGCCAGACAGGGGGCACAGTGAGCTGGATGGTGGAGGAGGAGCTGAGGGAATGGGCTGGAGTGGTGAGATGGAGGAAGTCCAACAGGTACTGAGGAGCGAGAGTGTGGATAGATTTGTTACATGTGTGATGGTTAAGAGGGGGAGAAGCTCCTTCCATCAGATCACAGAGGCCAACAGGCAAGCTGTGTGCAGGGGCTGTAGGAGCCCTCCCGGCCTGGCTAAAGAGTCCTGTCCTGGAGGACAGCAGGGCTGGAGCTGTACAAAGAGATTCCTGGAAATGCTGTTTATGTATTTACATCCCACAAAACCGCATTTTCCCCCTCAGTGTACATTTGAAAAGGCATCTAATGTTGTCTGTGGAATAAAAATGCTGTCGTTGAAGGGTTTGCATATATTGATAGGATGGAGATGGAAGACAGATTTTCACTGCATTCATGTACCTTGCCAAATGGGTACTTCCTCATTCTAAACAGACATTCATATGTTAAACGTCATTCCAATCCAATCCAATCCAGCTTTATTTATAAACCACTTTAAAACAACCACAGAGGACCAAAGTGCTGTACAGAAGACTAAAATAAATAAAAGCACAATAAAAGAATAAAA
>JAPTYQ010000002.1:108800-122358 GCA_029814465.1 Ostorhinchus cyanosoma | reverse complement strand
ACACACACACACACACACACACACACACACACACACACACACACACACACACACACACAACCACCCACCACTTGTATTGTTTTATTGACGTACACTCTTTTTTTTTTTTTTTCCTTTTCTGTTACAGCCAGATTCACCAGAGGGAAGACACACAGGTGGACTGTGGTAAATATACTTAGAAATCCATGTTGCTCATAATAAATGGTCCAGGATTCCAGCCAATATCCAGTACGGAATTTTCCAGTTAGTTTTCCATTCAGTATGAGATTATTTACTGAATAGCAAATCACAGTTTTCACAATTGTCTTGTCTCAATATCCACTTTTTCAGCACACATTAACCATATTCCTACATGAACTAAACTGTCTATGCTTTTCCAATAGTTTGATACAAAATGCATCCATTACCATGTCTTGTAGAATTCATGAATGCCAGCTAAATGTAGCTGTATTGTAAAAAAAAAAAAAATACCTGTAGACCAGAAATCTCCTGCATTTTGGCACAATGGCACATTCCAGTTTCCGCCGGATCTAGGTGTTCTCAAACCTTTTTAGCTTAAACACCCAAAAGAAATGGAATTAGAGGTCAAACAGTGCAGAAAGACAGATTTGAAAAGTGCATGTAGGTAAAAGTGTAGTTGTCAATATAATATACCACTTAGACTGCTATATAAGTAAATTAGATAGTGAATCAAGAGTGTAAATGCAATTCAATACATTTCAATGCAATTCAATACATTCAATTTAATTCAATACATTCAACTACTATAGTGGTTGTGATGGGCAAAACAACAGAAAAAAGTTTGTTCTTTGTCTCATGATGCTGGTTGGCTTCAAAAATGTATGTGTGTGGGGGGGTAAAATTATTTCTCCTAAGATCCAGGGCCGACTGAAGTTTGTCCGTGTAAAGGTACGGCCCACTACCGAACTAGAGCTACGCTGTTGACCATAAACTTGGAATAATTTTGTTTTCAGTTTTGAGTTATCACCTTTGACCACCTGTAATGATTACATACTGAGTCCCAGTTAAACTTTATACATCAATAGATCATATTGTCTGTATCATTTCATGAGAAGAGGTAAAATGTGTTATTCCATCTTCATGGGCAACAGTGTACTTAAGGCCTACAGTAGATGTCTAGTGGTAACCTGTACATCCAAAAACATTTAGCACAGAGCTGACATTAGGCAAAGAGCACAGTCTCACAGCATTTGTTTGGTGCTACAGTTACGTAGCATAAAAGGTGCTTTCTTAAAACACGTAATGTATGTATTTTAAGTGCATTTCACAGGATATGGTGGCATAGGGGTTAGCATTTATGCCTCACAGCAGGAAAGCCTCTCTTCGTTGAGATGACCTCTTCTCTCTGGGTCTTCTAGTTTCCCCCATCATTAAAAACAGGTACATATAGGTTAATTCTCCCGTGGTTGCCTCTGACCACAGTACTGATGAAGATCTGGAGTTTGAGCATCTTCAATGGCAGCTGACTACCCCTATTGTGTGTGCAATTTACTGATGCTAGGTACAATATGTATGTATTAAAATAGGTCAAATGCAGAGAATAAATTTCTCTACATTGATAAAAATGCAAGTAAAACTTAAACCTTCAAGGTCATGTACATTCAATAGCAATTATTGTAGATGGCACACATAGAGTTAAGGCACCATGAGCCACTCTTGGCTTAAGTATTTTGATGACTGAAATCTATTTTGCACCACAGTGTAAATGATGTGTTCAGGTAGTGTTTGTAATGGACACAAGAAGAATTTCAAAGAAGTGGACATGGCTCTGAGTGTTACAAAATGTAAAAATCTGTAAACTAAGTTGTGAAACACTGAGCTAAGCATATGATTATTTGACACAATGTACATTTATCTCACAAGGTAACTACCAGATATTAAAAGTCAATTAGTAATTTTAATCAGATAAATCAGATGTCATTGAGTTGAGATCATTTGTTTCAAAGGGTGACTTCTTGACCAGCGTAGGTAGTTTCAGGTACTTCATGATTGATTCTTGAAGCTAACACTGATGACATGCATGTACAGTGCAAAGGAGAGCATTGGTTAAAGTAGACCCCAAACACAAGAACATTTTAATACATGTTACACTGTCATAGAGTCTGGCTTTCAGGATACTGTTTATCCACATTAAATTAGCCATACTTTCGTACACAGAACAGACCAGCTACTTGTCTGTGTGTTTTGTCGGTATTTGTAATAAGTACAGTTGTGTACATCTCAGTAAAGTTTGGTTGGTGACAGTAAAGTATGACAGCAGTATGAATAAATAATCTCCTTCTCTGTAGGGGCAGGCACCACTCAGGGACTGATGACAGGGGAAATGAGGGCCCAGTGATCCAGGAGAAATGTTACGCTCCTCGCTTCCTTCAGATCCCTCCAGACCTCACTGTAGAGGAAGGACGGTTCTGTAGGATTGACTTCAAGGTGAACACACGCAGGCTACATGATTAACTTTCACTCCAGTCCATACAATAAGGTCAGGGATTCCCAGAGGTTAAAATACATTAAGTAACAATGTCCCCCTTTCCCTTAGGTTGGAGGCCTTCCCACCCCAGACGTGTGCTGGTACCTGGATAGTAAAGCCATCCGTCCTGACGACTACCACAAGATGTTAGTGTGTGAGAAAGGGATGCACTCGTTCATCATAGAGATTGTAACTGTGCACCACGCTGGAGTTTATGAATGTGTCGCAAGGAACCGAGCAGGGGAGAGCAGATTCTCCATGAGGCTTGATGTAATAGGTAAAGAAATGACCAGATCTTGTGTTAACACTACTTTATTTTGCCTTAATTAAGAGTAAAGCAACTTACTAAGGTCATTTAGTGAATGAACACCAGTGCTACATCTCTACATTTGTCTGATGTCAACACAGCCCAGGAGGCTCTGCGTCCTCCCACCTTTGTCCAGAAGATGTTAAACTCCAGAGCTCTAGAGGGAGACACTGTTCGATTAGAGTGTAAAGTGGACGCTTCTCCTCCTCCACAGCTCTTCTGGAAGAAGGATAAAGACATGCTGCGTATTGACCCCAACAGAATGAGGTGGGTTGCCTTGCATCTGAATCCTCACAATAATAGAAATGCTGTACATTCCTTTACAGATATATTCAATTATATAAATCATAATTTGTTTGATGGTTTCAACTTATTCATTGTTTCTTTAAGCCCAAAACCTCATTTATTCTAACTTTAGGCCATACTGTTGCACAAAATTAAGGCCCATTTACTCATTTCTTTTAAATCTTTATTAACATAAAGGTATAAATATACAAATGACTCCATTTGTATGTAGAGAGAAGGAAAACTGAAAGAAATGGAATTGTAGAGTTTGAAATGGGGCAATTCTAGTCCTCTGTGAGGCAGGTGTTCCTTCCAGGCCAGTCAAAGACTATATGGTAGATCATTAAGAAATACTTTTAGATGTTTCAGTTTTTTTATGAAGGTTTTTAATCAATTGTGTTCAGTGTCCTCTAGATGTGCATTTGTGCGGTTATACAGCATGTTCTGAAAACAGTCACTTGGACTGGGTTTGGTAAATGTTTCCACAATTTTTTTGATAATTGCCAAGACATCAACAAGTGTCTCACTGAGGGGTATGAAGTTATTTCTAAGGCTTTTTCACATGGTTGAAAATTACTTTCCATGGTGACGTGGCAAGACATTATGTGTTGCCAGGATTAGTATATTTTACTAAAGAGTTTTTGTGAATTGGTAGGGCATTAACAAGTTCTCAATGCATTGATTTAGAGCTTGTTGAAAGGCCTTAAACGATGGTCATCAATGTCCTGTTTTCTGTCTTCTGAAAATGGTAATGTTAGAAAAGTGTGGTATGTTTGTACTGGGGATGGGTATTATAATGACTATTTGAGTTGACTAATCAAATTAAAGTCATAACGTCATCATTAACAAACCGTCCAAACCAAGGAGTGAGTGAAGCACAAATTACCAATGAATATTTTAAAGTACCTTTAAAAAAGTAGCACTCCAGCAGAAACAGTTGTATAAACTTTAGTTTCCCATCTCTATGTAGTTAAACAAATCTACTCCCACCACAACCCCAAATAGAGTCCACTCTGTCTATTGTTTTGACTACTTGATGTAATCAGTATTTCATGCACATCCTTAATATTGTACATACATGAAATGTGGTCATACTACAGCATGTCATGGGAAATATGGAGTTGGGATGTGTGAGCAGGGGCCACTCCCTTGGGACCCTCCTCCCCCCACACATTTTTAAAAAGTAACAACTCATGTAGTACATTTTTATACATTAAATTGAAATATGCATTTTTTGTTAGTTTATATTAGAGCTGCAAGAATGCACTGACTAAAGTGATTTGTTGGTAAACTGATAAGCTGCACTGATCATTTTGTCAGAGATCTCAGTGGCCTGTTTTTGTCTGTCATACAGTAAACAGTTAATCTCTAATAAAAGTGATCAGCTGTTTATTTTGTGAAAGTGTCTACTTAGTCACAGTCTGCAGTAGAGCAGTATGCATGATAAGTGACATTCTGTAACCTGTTTTCCTGAATTCCTCCTCAGCCTATACCAGGACGGCTCAGGCAGACAGTGCTTGTTGATAGAACGAGTGGTGAAGTCTGATGCTGGATGGTACACTCTGTCTGCCATCAATGAAGCTGGCATGTCCACCTGCAACGCCAGGCTGGATGTAGGCAGTAAGTCTGTTCTACATCCTATGCAAATGTGATGAAGAGCTTATCTGTAGCTGGAGATAGCCTTTAAATTACCATAGTAGCCAAGGCTGTAATGTCAAACAGCAGATGGAGAATGCTGGGAGGCCTGGAACACATCAAACGAATGCTTTGTTACGCGATCAAACGGAAACTTGATGAGCACGGGGCACTCAACGGAATACTGCATAATCAAAGAGACCCAGCAATAAGTCACTGAAAATACTGCACACATGCATATTAGGTTTCTACTGTCTCCTCTCACATAACACACCATCTGCCATGTGGACGGAGCTGAGTGTCAAAAACTGTTCTGAACTCTACAGGTCCCTCTGTTACACATGAACAGCCTTGTTTAGCTGATGACCAGAAAGTAAGTTTACTTCATCTGAGCCTCAAATGCACTTAATGACCTCACATACAAATAAGGAGGAGTTTTAGCAGCATGGGTTTTATTTTCTAATGGATACACAATTTCTGTTAAATCCCAGTTAATGTGCATACTTAGAATAGATCCTACTGACTTCCCGCAGCTTATGTTTGAGCTGGGAAAAGGTGATTTGGCTCTGAAGGAAAAGATCCAGATCTGAAAACTACAACAGGATGGCTGGTCCAAGTCCATTCATAACCAATGGAAATCTGACCTGATTTCATTTGTGCACCTGAAGTGGCAGAAATCAGCAAAGAGAAAAACTGGTGTAGGACATGATCAGATGGCTTGAAAATCAGGGATATTCTTTCAAATATAGATTTGTGAACTCTTCACAAAGTCAAATTCTGCCACCACACCAGTGATAGCAGGACCAGAAGCATTACACCCTATCTGTCCATCTGTCCCTTTCATTTCAAGGATGAACCAATTAGACTTTGGTGGTCAAAGGTCACTGTGACTTGGCCTTAACTCGAGGATTAATATGGTAGTTGGGACAAAATTTCATACAAATATGTATTAGGATAATATTTTAGGTGATTTAATTTTATATCCAAAAAACCCAGAGGTCAACTCTGCCTTTTTTCATATTTTGTGACATTCCCATGAGGGAATTTCTTCAAAACTGACACAAACATTCCCTTAGACTCGAGGATGAGCTCATTAGATTTTGTTGGGGGCAAAGGTCAAATTCACTGTGAACTAACCAGACATATTTTTGGCCATAACTCAATAATTCATGTACAAAAATTCAACACAAACAGGAATAAATAAGAAAAAATGGTGACATTTTCTGTCCAAAAAGTTAAATATTATCTTCATCTTGACATTCTGATATTATGTAAAACACTTTTCTGTCCACTATTGAACACCATACATGTCATAAATGTTTGTTCTTTGGAAATGAATCCGTGGAATCACATGACAGGTAGTATGACATTACATATATATCAGGTTAAAAACATGTTTATTATAAAGTCAAAAATAGTAAATTTTCCAGTGTTGAATTTCTTTCAGGTCAGTGAAATCAGCTGTTTAGTCATCTACGTATATCATATCAGTCTCTTCCACTCGCTGGGAGTAAACCTTCTGCAAATATTTTACTCAATATACACCAAACAAAATGTTATAGACCAAACGGTATATGTGGTGTCTTAATTTTATTTTATTTTTTTATCTCACAGCTGTTTGAGTGTTGTATCAAGAAACTGTGTCTTTGACTATAATGCCAAAAGTAGTGATATTACTTTGAATCCCAAAATAAATGAGATCATGCACAGGCATCAATGGTCCCATTGTTTGTGCTAACAAATGTAGGTTATATATGTGAGTGAGCTATCGTGAGCTGTAGTTATTCCTGTCACCTGGTATGACAGGAATGCTTTAGCCAGAGTGGTCAACCAGTAAAGGATGTCACTGCTGCCCGTGGCACCAGTGAAGTTAAACCTATTACTCATAATTAACACAGTATCGGCACAACTTCCATACAGAGTTTATTAATGCTACCACAGGAAATTTTTGTTTCATCTAAACATCATTTGATAAAATAAGTTATATATCATTATAAATTATTCAGATCTTCTGTTTCAGATCCAAACATGTCATGAACATCTAACTGCACTGTCATTCCAGCTCGTACAGCCCCGCCCATGAAAACGGCGGCCCCTGCATCAAAGACCCTGAAGCTGTTGTCATCCCTGAGCCATGTGCCCACTTTGAGTGTGGAGAGTCCTGGGCAGCACACGGCCCCGCTGTACGAGAGTGAGGAGCTGTAAAGCCACATCTCCACTGTCTGCCGCATACATCAGAAATGCAGAAAACAACATATGAGCCTGCATTTACAGTCAAATGTCAAGGCAGAAAAATACCAGCAGACCAGGATATATCTCACAGCTCCTGAGGCCAAACCCAGTCAGGTTAGGGTTGTGGCTGTACTTGGTTTTAATGTGGATATTTTCTCTCTATTTCTAGCAAACACAAGGAAAACAGAACATGTAGTGTTTGCTCAATGTCCTTCAGATTTACACAGAACGAAGTGTTAAATATGTACATGAAATACTTTCAGAATAACCTGAAACCTGAAGGATTCTGGGTAGCTCATATGTGCTTCATGTCTATAAGCCTGTTTGTCCTGTTGCTCTCAGCTGCATAGTGCGTTTAGGTCATTCGTGTATAAATAGGCCCAGATACAGCGTGGCAGCCAATTCTAACCGAGAGGCCAACCATAACACTGTAAAACTTTAGTACAACCCACAATCCACCACGCTGCACTTTAATCCTGACATCTGACACCTGTCCTCTTCCCCTTAACTCACTGTTAAATCAGGTCGTTTGAGCCTCACTGTTGCTTTTCTGTTTCTGATGGCGTGGGTCTATGAAGCTGCAGTTACTGGACTGTGAATCAGATGTGTATTTGCCACTAATCTGATGTTTTTTAGTTACTGCCCTGATTCTCTGCTGTGGAATCATATTTGTTTTTCCAGTTGGTTTCTATTATACAGTGTATGTGAATGAAGCTATTTATCGACAATATTGGGCTGTATCCTCTCTGTCTGCAAAAGGCCACGACCAGAGGTGTACATAGTGATGTAGACACCGAGCAACAGGCTGCCATTTTGATAACGTGCTCTACAACACAAACTAAGTTGCATGTAAACATGCCACACAGAACACACATGTACAAGGTTCCCATCTGCAGTGCAGATACATTGTGTTTTTACTCTTTAGGAGGTCATCAGTTTTCTCCTTATATAAATACATGATGATGGTCACTATCAGTGTGTCAGCCTCACATTCATCCAAATTTCCCTCCTTTCTGACCTTTCAGCCTTTCAGAAAAAAATGTCTGCAATGTGAAAAAGGACGCTTGTTTTGCCTGCTTTTTTTTTTTTGTCCAGCCAGGAGCTCTTTTCCCAAAATCCTGTATTTTTTGCCTGAATCTGCATGACATTTAACCCTGCGTGGCCACTGTTTGGTCTGTTCATTGTAACAAAAGCCATAAAAAAAAAAGCTATGATCAGGGTCATGAGAGCACCAAACGTTGAGTTGCTCTGGTTCAAACACAGTCTTCTATTATGATGAAAAGTAGGGACGTGTTTCTCTTGGATACATTATTTCTGACTCTTGTTATGAAGTAGTTTGGAAGAAACAGGTTTAATGGTTGGTGGCTTTGCTTAAAGCTTCAGAGTAGCTTTGGTATGTCCAGCCCATTCTGATGAGATGTTAACCTGCAGGTAATCGTGTGAATTCTCCTTAAATTATATTTGTCGTGTAACTAGCTCTACATATCACTGTATGAATGAGAAATAAAGTCTACATGACCCTGGCTCTGCACCTGTGTCTATTTGATGTATACCATGATCTACACCAACTTGATTTTCAACTCTTTCTAAAATAAGTCATTAGGTCGCCCTCTAATGGTGGTGTTAAGAACTGGAAATGTACAAATGTGTTGTTTTTTTTATTAAAAAAGTTACAGACAACATTATCAAAAAAAATGACATAAAAAGCTGTCAGATTAAATGAGGACTTCAGGGGTAGACAGCAAACAGACTACTGCAGCTTCAAACTGATCACATACATGTGTAAAATAAACATATGATGCAGCAACATGAGATCACTGAAAACAATCACACTGGCAGCCTCCGCAGCACATCAAACACTCACATTTATACAGTTATGACGAAAGGAATGAAAAGATAGAAGAGAGGTTTCTGATTGAATCTGATGCAGTCCAGTGTTGAGACAAAACCTAGACTGAGATTATAAGAAAGTCTGTACTTGTATATTCAGGTATTTTTACCAGATATTTTTTATATCTCTTCATCTAAAGTTTGGCAGTTAATCTTTCGTTGTAAGCCCCAAGGGTTGACAGTAATGCTGACGAAAAAAAAAGTCTTTACCCGTCACCTTAACTCTTAACGTACTCTTAACATACTGAGATGTGAGGAAACTGCATCTGATTCAAACAGAGGATGACTTCAGAAAGAATCATATCCTTTCACTGTAACATGTCAAATTTCTACATCACTCTCTTTGTCGTTGTCGTGGTCACCATCATAGAACTCATTAGCTGCCTCCGGCCTGTGAAAGACACATCATCAATAGTAAGATGGAGGAAATAAAACGTCAATTTACATTTTATCAAAGTAGTTGTACAGGGAGAAATGTGGATCTAATTTGCTGTCAAAATCCCATTTCACATAATGCCATATGACAAGTTTTATCAAATGCACAACAAAGAACGTGTTTACAAGTACAAAAATCTGTTGAGCAACAACAAAAACTAGTGAAATCAACAATTAAACTGAAATAGGCTGTTCATCCGCTGATCAAAAGTTTAAGACCACAGCTTTTAAAAGCCAAAATCTGCACAAAAATGTGGATTCAATGTCCACAATGTCAAAGTCAGGTGTTCATATAGTCATGACCTCCTGATGCCAAAGGCAAAAAAGAAAATGGTCAGATTGTTGAGTTGCATAAGCAAGGCCTCTTGCAAAGAACCATCACTGCTGAGGTTGGACACTCTAAGACAGTCATTTTGAATCCACTCTCTGGAACTGATGTCCATTTTTGTAAATTTCTCTTGCCATCCATGCCCAAAATGTTCTTAATTGGATTTAGATTAGGGGAACATGCAGGATGGTCCAAAAGAATGATGTTATTCGTCTGGAAGAAGTCCTTTGTCAGATGGGCATAGTGAACAGCAGTTGAAACCTCAGTCATGAGGGGTGCCCCCACATGTCCAACTGCCATTTGACGCCCCAGCAAAACTTAAGCTCCATTATTCCACTGACAAAAATGCACCCCAGATCATGATGACACCCCCTGGACTATGTCCTAGAAAACATCTCCAGTGGAATCTCCTTGTCATGCCAGTAATGTTGGATGCCATCAGGACCATCAAGGTATAATTTTTTTCTCATCAGAGAATAAAACTTTTCACCTTTCAATGTCCCATGTTTGGTACTCTCTTCCAAACAAGCAGTTTTGTGGCGTTGAAGGAGACGAGGCTTTTGAACATGTTCTTTGTTCCTCTCTAGCAGATGCCATCTGATAGTTATTGGGCTGCAATCAGTGGCAATAACTGCCTTAATTTGGGTTGAGGATCGTCCCATGTCTCAACAGACGGCCAATCAGATCCTCTGGCTCAAGCGCTGGTGAAATTGTTTTGAGTTTACCGCTTGACTTTTTTTGTTTCATAGCCCTCACGATCTTTTAAGGTCTTAAACCTTTGATTGGCTGATGAAAAGCCTATTTCAATTTAAATGTTATAAATAAATTGCTTACTATTTTTTGTTTTTTTGTCTCACTCCCATTTCTTCTTTTTGCATTTTGAAACTCTACTTAGATCGAACAATGAAAAATGTAAACTCATGCAATTTTTCAACTGGTCTATAAAAGATTTCTAAAAGCTGTTTCTCAGGGGGAAAACCAGCTTTTATAAACCAAAGTGGTAGTATTTAGTGCAACCTCCCTTTGATATGTCTAACTTTTTTGTTCAGATTTATTGCATTAATTCTCTGATGTTTTATAATAGGTTTCATTTAACATGACAGATTAACTTTAACCTTTACAATCCATTTAGTGCAGTTTTAGTGTGTCTTTTAAGACTGTGAACATATTCACTTTATATTCTTGTTGTATCTGAAGAAAAGGCAATAAGAATTAAATATGTATGCTTATTTTCAGCCCTTCAAAAGCAAGAAGCTAAATGTGGAATAAGACTTCTGAACACCATGCTATGCATTTGCAAAACAAAATGTCCTTGTTTTATTTGCTAATTTTTGACAAAAAATTAGCTCCACACCACAAATGTGACTTGCCACTTTTGTGATCGTGTTGCATTCAGGGCACAGACCTGGTGTAGTTTTCCTCAGCTCCCCTCTCATCAGGATCTGGCTCATCGTTGCGTTCGTAGCTCAACATGTCAGAGGGAACGTCGTGGATCTGGACGCTGGGCGCGTGGTTCAGCATCTTCAAATTCTCGAACACTGTCTGACGGATCTGTTCCAAGTACTGCAGCGACAATTGAGCAAAGGTTTTACAGCATTATGTAATTTATTAACTTTACCTAATCAAACAGACACGACAGGCTGGCCCAAACATTTAAATCACACAGAAGAGAACAAACACTCACCTGTCTGGAGTTCTGGTTTTCTATCCTCGTGCTGACATCAGGGTGAAGTGTGAAGTCTGGAGCAAAGTACTCGAAATACTCTACAGACGACAACAAAAAACACAAGAAGAATCGGAAAGAAGGCAACCAAGTGATCATGTTAGTTTGTTTCTTTTTTTCCTTCTCTGGCTCAAAAATGTAGGAGTTTTCATGAGGTCAACTTTACAAGACAAATCTTTGGAATGTTCTTTATAAATTCATACATAATTTAAAAATGTCACATGGTGCAACCATGATTCATCTTAAACTTAATACGTTTCCTCCAAGTTCTCAGTAATACAACAAAGACAATGCATTTCATTTACGTTTGGTGGCAAATGAATGTGGAAATATAGGGGTGATGAAGCGCAAATAACAGGAAACTGGTAAAAAAAACGTTTAAAGAAGTGGAAAGGTAAGCATAGCATATATATTACCCCTCTGTATCCCATTCTAATTTAAAAAATGATGTGGTTTCCTGGTGTGTCCACACATACCACATGCCATGTTTCTTTTTAAACTCTTGTTCTTGGCTTGTTGTAATGTCCTTCAACATCGTTTTTTTAGTTCACCTGACTGTAGTTGCGAAAAAAGGTCTTTCCATTGCAGCTTTACATAACATACCAATTTCACAACAACTGAAAAACCACCTCTTCCCAGCGCAAAAACTTCTAATTGAAAAAAGAGAGTTTTGTTGAAATTGTCGTTTTTCCATTAGGTGAATTTTTATGCTCAAGTTATATTTGCAATATTCGAGGGTCAATGGAAAAGTGACGACTGATACCCAGGGATTAATTTTGAGTCTAAACTTTCAATCTTTTCAAACATTTTTAAAGAATGTAAAATCTGAGTGTGTGAAATATGTCTGAGATTTTTGTCCATTTCATTTCTAGGACAGTTTTCAGACAGAATCCTGGTATATTTACATAAATCTATATAAATACCATTTAATGTCTTAGTGTATGATATTTCAGCCACAGACATGGGACCATTTATTGCAAATTTGGTCAACTTTTTGTCATCACTGGTTACACCACATGATGTTTTAGAAAAATCAAAGTTTATTTGTATACTATATTAATAAAATACTGTAAATAGGGTTTGCACGAATATAGTCTGTTTGTCCAAACTGTAGCATGGTCAACATGTTAAAGCATTAACTCATTTATATTTGTAGTGGGAGGAGATTTATACATTATTTTAATTCATTGACTTCATGGACTGCAATGTTTTCCACCTGAGTACTGCACATGTTCAGTAATATCTGAAAAAGAGTTTGACAAACTAAATGGTATACTTGGGATTTAGCCACTCCTTGGCCGGTCACTTTTTATCAAGACTAATTTAAATCTTGTTTATACAGCATCACATCATAACGGAAGTTATCTTGTGACACTTTACATCTAGAGTTGGTCTAAACCACACACTTAAACTCTTTTTATTATTATTATTCCGATCAGGTTCATACTGTCTACTGTAAGCTGTTTTATCCAGTCTTGCCAGACAACAGGGGATGCCTATGCCCTCTGCTGTCTGGAATGTTGTCCTTTGTAGGACCTACGAAGGACAGCATCCCAAGTGTGGGTAAGGTGTAAGATTCCTCATCCCCGTTCATTATTAATTATTCATTCACTCCTGTCATGAAACAACACTTACGTTGGAGAAATAAGAAGAGCATTTAGTACAAGAAAAAAATAACACTAGAAAGAATGTGGGAAAGAGACATCAGCAAGACACAGAAAGCAAAGCTAAAGAAAGAGCAGAACAACAGAATCTGAAATTGGCCATAACAGATCATGGAAAAAGAGAAAAACACATTATGGGATGGAAAGAAGCCATGGCCATTTGCTCAGAAACCAACAAATACCACCAGTGGAATAGGGAGGCCACTGAGATCAGAAAACAGGCCCCGAGGACTATGAACAGGGATGAGGGTTCTTACACCTTATCCCAGACTTGGGATGCTGTCTTTCGTAGAATGCCAGACAGCAGGGGGCATAGTCATCCCCTGTTATCTGCCAAGTCTGGATAAAACAGTTGACAAGATATGTCACAGAGACGTGACCCCTCTGAGGAAGGCTACATGTGTAGCCGAAACATGTAAAAGTAAAAACTTTTTTTTTTAGAAAAATCAAGTTTTTTTTTTATCTGTTTGAAAAAAAGGAAACAGAATCTTTATCCTTCTTCTGAGTTTATTTTAGTTTAAAAAAGGAATTCTTCAGTTTTTTGTAAAGTTAAGTTTGTACATCTATGGGA
>JAPTYQ010000002.1:58746-78845 GCA_029814465.1 Ostorhinchus cyanosoma | reverse complement strand
TGTACTCAAAAAGTGCTTCATTTGTCTTATGCTAAAAACAGATAAAAGAAAAAATACAAATAATTTCTCATACCTTCCAGTATCAGATGGTGAAACATTCTTCACATACAGGGTCCCATTGGGGAAAACAAACAGCCTGCGTCCCAGAAACTGTGATGGCTTCACATAGACACCTGCTGGGAGTGTCCATTTTATGGCCGGTGGTGGTTCACCCTTCACAGAGCAGTGAACATATACACTCCTGCCTATTTAGACAGGATTTTATTAGATTACTGATAATATGTCTGGCAACATATTCTAATTTAAAAATGATTTACATAATGTACCTGGTTGGATGACTACAGTGTCCATTGCTTTTTCATTGATGCTTGGAGGCAAAGCTGCCACATGGAGATGATATGTAATTGTATCAGCACCTGCTGCATTGCTTGCAATGCATTTATAGTACCCTTTGCTGGAGAAATTGGCAGAATGAATTTGTAAGGTTCCATTCTGGAAGAGATGCACTGTTGAGAGGAAAGTGGGAACAGTCCCAACATCTCGAACAAATGTCCTATCTGGAAGAATCCAGGAAATTTGGGCTGTTGGCTTTCCAGAGGCAAAACAATCCAAAGTCACACTTTTCCCCATATAGACTGCTATATCTGTAGACTTTGGACGTTGGATTTGAGGTACCTGAGTCTGGACAGCTAAGGTGATGACCATACGATCTGATCCAAACCTGTTCTGGGCTGTGCAGAGGTACTGGCCCCTGTCCTGAAGCTGGATATTTTTGATTAGAAATGTTCCATTTCTGAAGACTTCAAAACGGTGACCATGTTTGGTATTGGCTGGAATAGTGGCACCTACAAGACAGACAAATAGACAATGTAGATCACTGAATTTAAGTTCTGAACCCATATTCCTATGCAACTCTAATATACTTTGAATACACAGTGCAATTTTGAAACTTTCATTCAATCTAAAAATATTTTCACAATTGGTATACTGACAAAACAACTTGCTACAAATAAATCAGTTCCTAGGACCTACAGGACCTACTGTCGAACTTGTTCTTAAAAAGTGAATGGTTAATAACTTACAGGGCACAGTGATGTCTACATTAATATAGTTTGGGTAGTGTTTTAGCATTATGTCAAACTCAAAAATTAGATTATCATTTTCAAATGAAGTCTAATACATACACTTCAATTTTCTCTTATTAAAGCTGACTTATTCTAATAAGTGAAAGTACTATACATACTCACATAGGTTTTGGTTTCAATGCTTTCAAAGGAATTATTTGTGATTCACCTTGTTTTATTGTTACATGTGAAATTTTTTACATCGGCCTGTCTAGGGACAACAGATGGAAATTAGCCTATGGCTATAATCTGACATATTTACATATATTATATGTTCATTAATATGTACTGTCCCTATTTAAATAAAGAGAAAAAAAAAGGTTAATGTAGGGTGCACTATATGCACTTGCAAATGATCTATGCTCCTCTATAAGGAAAAAATATCGTAACTGTGTGTTAGTGATTTGCACATTTTTCTTTCAAGATCCTTAGTGTTCACACCTTATTTTTCCTCCTACCTGTGGAGACCTTTGTCCACGCAATGTGGGGTTCAGGATTCCCTGTTGCTTTGCAGGGCAGAAACATGTCACTCTCTGCCAGCACAGACACACTTGCTGTGGTTACTGTGATGATTTGGGGTTTAACACCACCACCTTCACCTGCCGACACCCCTGGGAAGGGTGGTGCAGCTGTGGGGTGCCAAGACCTGATTCGTCCTGTTGCAGAATTAAACATATGATGTGATAAAATACACGAGAAATGTGTTAACCTGAAGATTTTGTTTTCTAATACAGTCCAAGGAATATCAGAGCAAAAACAAAAAACTAAAACTGTCATATGTAGTGTATGGACTTTCAAAAGGAGATTTACCTCCAACTGGCCAGCGACCTCCATACAGAATCCCTGGGGTGGTGTGGTATTGAGGGCGTGGGGTTGGGATGAAACCAGGAAATAATGATGATTTTGCATGGTTTGGAGGTTGTAGAGTGTAGGTGTAAAAAGCAGTGGGTGATGGCGGTTTGGGTGTATAGGGTCTGTGTGGGGACAGTGGCATGTGTTTAGGTGTGATTAGAATATTGTTGTTATTGGTGCGAGGTTTAGGTGTCACCATCTTCCCTAGCTGAGCAATACGATCAAGCTGTGCCTGAAAAAATACAAACAGATGAAAACTGTTGCACCAAATGACAATTTTTGACTGAGACTTACAACAAATATAAACCAAGATCATCTTCACATTGTAATATTTTTACAGGGGTGTTTGCAAAAAAAATATCAAGCAGGAAAATTTTTCTTCTGGTCAGGTCATGCAGAATGGGTCGTTGTTGGGCCTACATCCAGCTATTCGCAAGTCTGCATAGGTGCAAATTATGAAGTCATAGACCCCTGAGCAACAAGGTTTTGTGGCCACTCAACCATCCACCCTACGCTGAATATACGTCATGCAAAGGGGGGGTTTGGTGGCTCTCCCTAAAGAAAATTTTGAAATTTATAGTGCCTTTAAAGTGCCTTTTCATGCAATTTCAGATGGAAACTACTTGTTTGAGTGTTGCGCAAATACAATGCTACAGTGTTTCTGTGTATTAATCCACCCCTGGATCTGCATTAGGAAGTATGAGCTGAGTTTTCAACAGTGATGTAAAAATGCTTGGTTTGGACTTTCACTTCTCCATAAATAATAGGTCGGGGCCAAAACAACATTAATGCATGTAATGTTTTTTTGTGACTGCTGTTTAATTAATATTGGACAACTAACTCTATATCTAGAATCAAAATGAACGCATTTTTAAAATGTGCAAGACCAGTTCCATGTGGCTTCATCAATATTTAATCAGATGCTGCAATTGTTCAGCTTGTCTGCCACCTGTTTTCTTAAAGTGGGGTGCAATGTCATGTCTAATAAAACAACTGGATCCCTGTCGGGAGAGAGGAGCGCATTTTCGTCTTCTGCTAATTTTTTGCAGGGGCTCAGAACAGGCTGGAACAGAGTGAATGCCAAATCACATTCTGCTAAGAATTAACAGATGCAATTTTTTTACTCGACAACACGACTGGTCATGGAAGACAGGATATATGATGGAGTGGCTGTCGCTACTGGTAACTGGGTAACACTTGTGACACACAGCAGTTCTATGGCTAGGGTCAGCTTCATGCCGTGAAAGTACTTTTTTACCACTTGTCACATATTTCAATGTGTGTGAGCATAATGTACAGAAACAAACACCCCATTGTCTTAATGCTTTGCATCAACTGCTGTAAGGCTCTCCATCCATTCCCACATCCTCTATCCACACCCAACAACATTTATTTTTCAGTCCCCTGTCAACCAACAGGATGTCTTCATCAATCTTCATCTGTTTGCCCTCCATTTCTAAAGATGTCCCCACATACAGTTGGCTACTCTGAAGTTGTTGGCTCCAAACCAGTTTGTTCGTCTCCACAAGACCCACCTCCTCTCTATTACTGATAGGCTAGTAGCTGTAATTGGACTTCTTGGGAGTGAAAGCCATTGGTTGAGAGCAAGAGGTTTATCAAAGCCCTGGTTGGAGCCCTTGATATTGTACTGGCTCTAATCTTTTTGCATGCATGAGATATATCCTGAATTTCCCCCCTGCTGATTGCGGGCTGTAATCCTATTACCCATGTTTTTAGCCACTTAACAAATATAAACTGATTGCACCCCTTGAAGCTCTGTTTTTGGTCCAAACCATCTACAAGACTTTGTCAATTGGCACAGTCTCCTTTTCCCACAAAATCATACGTTTCTTAATTAAAGGGTAGTATATAGTCAGCGTTATTATGGGGATTTTGTTTGTTTTTTTCACTTTATGTCCTTTCAGATTAACACATCACTTATTATACCTGTCTGTATCTGTTCCTCAGTCTTGATAGAAACAAATGATCTCTTGTTTGGCCCCTGCCATCAACATGATGATTTTGATGATAATGAGATGACAGGTGGGGATTGGAGAATGTGAACCTGGAGCTTCCTGTTGAACCAGCAACTGTGGGTGTGGGTTTAACTGTTTCAGCTGTGATCTCAGGTCGATTGGTGACAACTGGGCCTTGAACCCACGGGTGATGGAAAGGCCACGGCTGATGTGTGGGCACAGGGTGTAACCCAGGACCTGTGGAAAACCAGCTTGTAATCAAATACATTTTAGTGCATGGAAGGAGAGCTGGACTGATTTTAGTCAGTTAAGTTTGCTCATGACTTTGAAACAGTCTTTAATGTTAAAACAGTTAGAAAGCCATTTTATTTTACCTTGCCTTGGATGAAGAAAAGACCTCTGACTTGGCCAAGATGGGTAGAAAGGGTAGGAATGATGAGGGTGTTGTGAAGACCAGTGTGAGGTTGGGGATATTTGAGGGGGCTGGGGCTGTCTGCCTGGCTTTACTTCACCCTGTTTTCCTCTACCTCTATCTTGATTTTTGATTGTAGAAGTGCTAATTTGCCCTCTTCCCTGATTGTGATGATGGAGCCAGGGGTGGATTGGTTCCATTATGGGGAAATTAGGCATCTCAGGCTTTGCGTTGGGCTTTTCCATTTCCATTTCAGCTTGTGGTGGGACATCCTCATGTAGCTTGCCTCTAGTTGATGGGATGACATTGAAAGATGAAGTTCTGGCTTGGGTTGATGTGTTTGGTTGGGTGTGAGGTCCGGATCTGTTTTGCGTTGTTAACTCGGTGCTATCATGAGTATTGTAGCTTGGTATGACCTTTTTAGAATTTTTTCTCTCTTTATCACTGCCTTTGGTGTCTATTTTGTGTTTTGATTGTTCCTCTTCTGCTGTTGCAACTTCCTTCTCCCTTTCTCGTGGAAGATGTCCCTTGTGTCTTCCCTCTCCTCTAAAATGTACATTTTGTTGATGGTCTGATTCAGTTAGTTTTCCAGCCTTCTCTCTTACCTCAATAGCACTATCTGTTGGATGAGACATGTTATGTGGTGTTGGATTAATAATGGGCTTGGAATCAGGTAAATCATATTTATCTGAAGAACTACCTAGATAGGGATCTTCATTTTTGGCTGGTAACAGTAAACTACTGTCATGATCTTGAGTAGTAGTAGCAGTAGTAGTAATAGCTGTTTCACTGGTTAAATCTTCATTTGTGTCTACTTGGCCATTACCCTTATCATCATATTCTTTGTAATAGTCACCTTCATCTACCTCTGGCTGATACTCAGTGCTGGATATTGTGGTTGGGGGTGGGGTTGTTGTTGTCATAACAGTAGTAGTGGTTGTAGTTGTTGTAGTTGGTGTGATAGTTCTTGTTGGGTAAACATTGTTATTGGACATATTTGATGAATGGTGCGGATGGATTCTTCGCATTGGTGGTTTTCTGCGTCTGTAAGGTAGACGTCTCCTATTTGGAAATAAGTTGGAGTTTGTTCTTCCTTCTCCATGGTGCTTATTTTCTGACACTTCTACTGAGTGAGGTATTACAACAGCTGGAGTGTCTGTGACAGATATTTGTTCACTAATTCTATCAGCGTTACCAATGGAGAGTTGTGTGGTTCTCACAGGGGGAGGATGTAAAACTGATGGATCTATATTTGCATTATGAATTGTTGCATGGGACAAAATATCAACATTAGGAGTAGCAAGAGGTGTAATTGCAAGTTTGGATTTTGTTGTTTTATGGCGTTCAGTGGTTATCATTTCAGTGCTGGGCTCAGGTAGGGACTGCTCTGTGGGCAAAGGAGCATTTGGCTTAGCATTAGCTTTTGCCAATATCTCTGCCCAGCGACTTGGATCTAATTCCTTGACTGATTTATTAGGTTTCCTTTTTGAATCTTTGAATCTTATTCTTTTGGACAGCCCATTTGAATTCCTTTGTTGTGATCCAACCTTTTTAGGGAACTGTGTTGCAAAAGGGTGCATGATTTCTTGGTAATCTCCACCTGAACCCTCCCCTTCCTCCAGAGTAACTGGTAAATTGTGCTGCTCCACAGCTTTCCTTGATTCTTCTTTGGATTTATCTGTCTCTACTTTAACTTCCACAATGTGTGATATCATGTCTGCTCCATATAAATTTGCAGTCAAACAGCTATATTCTCCGGCATCTTCTTGTGTCACCTTCTTTATGACCAAAGTCCCATTTTCCATCACTTCTGCCCGTCTTGTCTTTTGTGTAGGGAGGAAAGCCTGATTTTTGGGTAAGTACCACATAATTTGACTAGGCTGAACGGAGATTACCTCACAAGGGAGAGAAAGAGATTGTCCTTTTTCAAGTATAATTTTCTCACCATTAAAAGCAGTTGGACTGAGCAAGTGTTCTTTGATGGCAACTCGAAAAGGCATCAAGTCCACACCTGTTTTACTTCTCACCATGCAATGGTACAAGCCTGAGTCAGACAACGTAGCATTCAAAATAACAAGCTCCCCAATGTCAGAAACTTGTATTTTGTCAGTCCTACCCTCCAAAATTGACATATCTGGAAGCATCCATTCTACTTTAACATCAGGATCAGAAGTGACAACACTGCATTCAAGGCAAACTTTGGAACCTTCAAGAGCCATCTGAATCCGCCCTGGGGTTCCTCTTCGAATCAGAGCCCAGGAAAATTTGTCATCATCCTCCAGCCTTTGATAGCTGTTTATATGCTTGGTGATGACAGTAGTGAAATCCATAACCAATTTCTTTGTTGTTGTCTGCTGTCTGTTGAGCCTGAGAGTGACTTTGGGTTGCAACAGCCACGAAGGTGCTGCCACCAAATAACCCTTTAAGTCTGTAAAATATGGCGAATTGTCATTTACAACTTGTGCATATTGATAGGTTACTCTGCTTGCATTGCCTCTTTGCTGACCTCTCTCTAAGATAGCAGGGCTTTCATAATAATATGCAACCAGTTGCCACAGATTTTGCAATGTTTCTCGGTCAATCTCACATTCTAGGACAGTCACCAATGAGACGTTGACAGATATATCGCCAGGAGACTGAGGATTTCCTGTCCAAGATATTGGGGAACTCTCTCCAGGCTGACGCACGTCACATGCCACATGAGCATTGTTTGAATGGCTGTCAGAGAGAACAAAGCTCAGCTGGCCTAAAGGTTTCTCAAAGTCACGGGTGTATGGAATGTCAGGCTCTGCTTCAGATTCAGCCCACACTGGACTGTCCCACTGTTTGAGGGGGGATCTGAGAACTGGCCGTTCACAAAGTAGTTTGTCTGAGGTCAAGTCTAACAAACTTGTCCCATTTAGGGATTGAGGAGAGAAGCACTGGGGGCAAGTCTCACTGGCGCCTGGGTCACGTTCCTTCTTACACTTTATTACACCTGAGATAAAGAAAGGGATAAGGACACATGTGAAAAACCGAGGGAAAATGGAAAGGAAGGAGTGACAGAGCAATGTGCAAAATGGCTGGGAAAGGAAGGAAAAGTTTAAAAAAGGAATGAAAATCAAAGACGAAATAAAAAAAAAACTGGGACAGGAAGACTTGGAAAAATACACATAAAATTTTATGTCTGAGTTTGAGTTCAGTTAAGGCTTATTAATACATTTCTGGCAGTCAAAGACACATTTTCTGAGTCAGGCTATAAACATAACGATGCATTGTTAACTGCTCTGTTGACACAAATAGCTCACATATGGTATTGTTAACTACGTTAACTGATCACATCAGTTGGTCTTGCTTTTCAGTTGTGCTATTGTTGTTTTTTAAAGTCTTACTCATGGATCACAAACCATTACAAAATTATAAGTTCAATGTAAATTTACCACAAACAGCAGACAGTAACAGAGAGTAGATTGTGAACATAACTGTGTATCTAGCTATAAAGCCATCTCCATCCATTGGATGTTTAAAATTTTATATTGTCCTTCTTAGACTTTTCCAACTTCATTTTTACCACACTGCTGCATTTAAAAGTTGTTACATCAGAAAAATCTGTTTTGAATGTGTTCTCATGTGTCCTCACCTTCATGTGAGGAACTCCACTCTACCAGCCAGTGGAATTGACAGTCACAGATCCATGGATTACCATGCAGTGTCAGGAGCTCCAGCCGGGGAGCTGTCTTCAGTGTTGCAGCAGGGAGCTGCTCCAGGAGATTGTCTGACAGGTGTAAGTGTCTAAGACAAAAAAACAGTCTTTTAGAAGTTTTGGTGCTTCGTTACCACTACCTGACCTACATGCCCTTAGACTGGCAGAAACATTGCTGAAGTAGCTTATGTGCAAACACTACACCCATGAAATCAAAATTTAGGTTTTTAATGGGATATAACTTCTACTTCAACTCATCTTTATTTTTTTTGTTTTGTTTTGTTTTGGTTTTGTTTTGTTTTTTTGCCTAACTTAGAGGTATTGTAGAGGGACAGAAATTAAACTTTTTTTATAGCACGCTTTTCACAGACAGAAAGTCACAAAGTGCTTTACAGTGCTAGATACAATTAAAAACATTAAAAAATACAAATTAAAATACTGTTTTAAAATGCAGTTAAAATACAATTAAAATGCGCTAAATAGTGCAGTCAGTTGTGGCAGGCCTGAGTCAGTTGGATTTAAAATGCCATCTTGAACATTAGTGTCTTCAGATGTTTTTTAAAAGTCTCAACAGTCTGTGGGCTGTAGGTGTAAAAACATGGGCTCCAACTCAAACCTAAAAAACACAGGCTGGCTGGACCACATGCAGGTTTCTGTTGATCACAGCCAATTTTAAATACCCTACACTAAATAGAAAAACAGCCTCAAACAACAGTCTCAAAAACAGAAAGTAGCCTTAAAATTAAGTGAAAAACATGAAACTTTGGCAACAGTTAAGGATTTATTTAACAGATATAGGATTACAACAGGATTTTGACACCTTGAAGTAAAACATTAAAATCAGCCTTTCCTTTCAACTTAAGCATATTACAACACCACTGTATAACGCTACTCAAGAAACTACATCAAACAAACATCCAAGGTAGATCAAATTGGAAAAACTAGTGATGTAGTATGTTGGACACTATCAGCATATTCTGTGGTTAGGCAGTTGACCGGAAAAATCTTTTGTAAAAAGATATGTTATTAATATATACAAGGAAGACAAAATAGTTATGTTGTATTAAATTTGATCAGCAAACTGAAGCCTGTTTATGCATTATACTTCATGTGTGAGGTGTTGCTCGGCCAATTGCCAATGACATTGCATCTCTACATGGCTCCTACTGTCCGTGCAAAAGTAAACTATAAAGACCACAAAAGGTTTGTAGTTCTTGGGGATTGTCTGGAGTGTTTATTCCTAATTATAAGTCCTCAAGACTATTCACTGAAAAGTCTAATGAGAGCAGACTAAGCTTGTTACAACTTTAAATAAGTCCTCTGGAATTCTTACCTGAGTCCAGAAGTCCAGAAGCTTCCAAGTAGAGACACTGTTATGAATGTGTGAGGGTGGATCTCCTTGAGAATATTGCCCTCCAACTGCAGTAGCTTCAGGGAGGTGAGGCTGGAGAAGGAGTATGGTTCTATAAAGCTGATTAGGTTGTGGTCAAGATGGAGACGAATCAATCCAACTAGGCCCTCAAATAGACCAGGGTTCACCGACGTTAGCTTGTTGTAACTTAGCTTCAAAATCTAGAGATAAAATAGGAATTAAAAAAAAAATAATGCATTTGAGGGACACTGGAAAAAGACTCAAAGATCAATACATTTTTAAGACAAACTGCAGTGAAATACTAGACACATATAGTTTACCTGTAGTGATCTCAGGCTATAAAAGGCCCCAGGGTGAACTGTACTAATGTCATTGCCATGCAACATGAGCATTTCCAGTTGCTGTAGTGACCTGAATTCTGACCCCTCCACCGCCATCAGGCTGTTGTAACTGTTGTTGAAAGAAAATGAAAAGCACCAGTAACTAGTTTGAAAGAGTGAAGGGTAGGAAAGTCAACTGGGAGTTATTATTATTATAATTATTTCCTCCCTCTTAAACTTTTGCCATCTGCATAACTAAAGAAACACAAGAACCTTTATGTCTGTTTTATCCAGGTAGTAAAGTAGCAAAGAGAGGCGGAGATGTTGGCAATAATTTATAGTACATACTATAATTGAACTAAAAAGTTAAAAAAAAAAGAAACATTATGTCTTTCTGCGCATTCCAATAGATATCCTCCCAAGAACTAAGCATACCAGTAGATCACAAAGCTGAAGATGTCTCAAAGGAACACAGCTCAGCGTGCTGCTTATTGCCTGGCACTGATACAGAGTTAGCAGCAACGTATGATCTGCAGAGAGTTCCTAAGCTGTAAAGCACACAACATTCCCAGAGTGCAAAAACCTCTTCCTGATTGAACACATGTGGGATATTCTGGAGTTTGTGTTTTTTTCCACTGCCATCAATAAAAAAAAGCTAGCACTCAATATATCATTTAGTGGTGACTTTCATCCAGAGTGTCTTTCAGTTTCATGAGTGCACATATTTTTAATGTAGGCTTCCCCACAGGGAACTGAACCTCAATCCCTGGTAGTGTTCATGATTTACTCTAATACCATAGTGAAAGTTGTTGCATTCCTGCAGTTTCCAGTAGTTCCAGACATTAGTGGCTCTAAGTTTCAAACTAATTGAAAGTCTTTAATCCTATTACTGAGACAGTTTTTATTTGTGTTTTTCTTTTGGCAGTCTTGGGTCACTTGTCACTGCCCCTTGGGTTGCATAATTTTGGGTTGCAAAAATAGAACCTGTTTTGTTGTTAATACAAAATGGGTCAAATCACATTTGTAACACCAGCGGTCTCACTGACAGAAAGATGTTTTAATAGACAAAGATTGGCTGGGGATTTCTTTATTTATCTCTATTTACTGTCACTGTGGCTTACAGCTTGCTGCACTTGACAGTGAGAGACTCAGGATAGTATTATAAGGATCAGTATGCCTAAAACAAATACGTCTGCACCAACCACTTTTACACATTTTTCTCAATGGGCTTTATTGTACAATATACAACACCCTCTTTCTTTCAACTATTGGTTTGGGTAAGACCCACTCATTTTTGCAATACAGCAGTATTGGAAGCCCAGAGTTTCTCTTTAAAGCACTGTTTCAGCTTCAACTCATTTGTACATGCAATTTCAATAAAGAAAACCTTGAGAAAGAAATTCAAACCTTACATAGTCTTACATAATCAGACCTATGTCTACACATGATTAATCTATGCCAGCACTGGGGAATGGTCTCACTGAATCTATTATCATGCTAAAATAATAAGAAAAAAACCCTCCCTAGCTTGTTTGTATTTCTTTTAACCATTCACAGTCAACTTTGAGAATTCTAACTGAAGGTTGCAGAAACTGTTATTGTGAAAGGGGGTAACCAAGTTGTTTTGGTAGAACATTTTCATGTGGGTAGGCAAGCACTAGTATTGAAACATCAAAGAATGTTAGAGGCTTGATTTAGAGCATAATCCTAACTTTCATCAAAGCTTGCCAGTTTCAAGGTGTAGTTGTCGAGCATGGATGTTCCTATTGATTCACCTAGACAGGGAAAAATGATAGCACATCAAAAGTATGCTGACTGAAAATGGTCGCTCATTAGCAGGATAATTCTAGCAGACTACCAAATTTGTGGGACTAATTTATGTGCCCTCTTAAATGTCCTGTTGAAAAACTGCAATGGTGCAATCTGCAGGTCCTCTGAAGTATGCCAAGGATCTAAAGTTTTGACCACCTACACTTTTTTTCCAATTGCATTGACAAATGTGCTGTGCATGTAGCTTTAATTGATTGAATTGAAAGATTGATTTGAATAAAAGTGAAAACCTTGCAATCAGAAATTCATAGCAATCGAGATGAGCCAAATCAAGGCAAGCTAATTTAATTTGATTTAGTAGGACCTGCCGTCACTATCATATTAGCTCAACCGGACATGCTGATGAATTCCAAACCCAGTCTTCACAGTTGGTATTCCACAATTTCTTACAATAGCTGGTTTTACACAGAGAACCCATAAAAAAGGCAAGATGGTGATTGGTGATCTCACCTTTTTCTCCACCACTGACCAATTTACAGAGCCAAGCCAAAGCAGTAACAAAGAAGAGACAGGTTGGACTCCATATGCATCCGCTGTCTCTCAGGTGTGGAGGTCGCTATCATCAAAACATCACACCCTGCTTGTGGAACAAGAGGTGTTCCTTTAACATAGCATTCTGGAATCATGATTCCACCTCTACTACCATTCTGTTACTACCTCCAGAGGTGCTACAAAGCCGTGATAAAGGTGGGACCAAATGATCCCACCATTTCGTTTACACAGATGTTGTTCTGGAATAAAGGTGAAATACACCCATAACACATGCGCTATGTAAAAGGGGCTATTGACAGAGTGCCCCACATTTATAAGGAGATAGATGCTGACAACTGGAGTCAACAACCACGATTGTGCAACTATAAATCATTGTATTGTGGGCTGTTCCTTGTAGGTGGTCCATATGAATAATCACCAAAACAGTTCCCTTGAAAGAAGATGAAAAGCTGTTATTATTAGTACAGTGTATTCTTTAATTCAATCAACATTGCTCTGAACCTAAAATAATACCACACAGGCCCTGGAGTGTAAATAAAATGTTGCAAACATGTCTGGTGTGAACATATACCAAAAGCTTTGCATTAGGAACATAAGCCCCTGAACAACACACCCAGTCAGGCGGGTGGTCCAGCATGTGTAGAATCCCAGGAGATTAGGGTCTGCTTTGCTTCAGGGTCTTTAAGAAACACTTTCCTCTGCTCGACACAGCAACACCCTCATCAGTGATCGATTGAGAATGAAAGAATTGTATAATAAGTGTTCATGACGTAACAAGTGATTGATTCTCTGCAAGGTTTAAGTGGAAAAGTGTCAGAAGTGGATAGAACATTCATGTGGAATGAGGAAATGGATTTCCACCAGTTTCTAAAACTTCAAATGTTACACAGTACTCACATTATATTCATACATCATGTTCCATGGACCTGGTAATATGTTTCAAGGGTGTTTCAGCCATGTAGGTATCAATTTCCTTATTCAGTTTCACCTTAAGAGGGTTGTGTAATTTAACACTGTTCTCTGTACTGGAAAGCTGACAGTATATGCATTTAGCTCTGGTTTAAAGTATTATCTGGAATAGATTGATAAAGTACAGGAGCACATATGGAGACAGTTTATCTTCTGTGGGCTGATGCTTAGTACAAAATACTGCCCAAATGTCCCTCCACAGCAGCAGCCTTTGGCCTGTTTAAACACATTTTCATAGTTGATGTGTTTTGGGAGGTATTACCATGGTAATCACAGCAGAGTTTGGCCCAAAACAACATAACTAAGATCAATTAGCATGTTTGTCCAAGTCCAAATCAGTACCAGTCCAATCATAAATTTGTAGCATTGGGTTGATTTCTTTTTGCTAAGGAATCAAAATGAACCAAAATGCATTATTACAAACCACATGACAGTCTGCACTTAGCTGATCAGTCAGATGTGTCTGGATCAGGAGCAACAATGTCTGGAAGGTGGGTCTCAAACTAGTGCGTATTTCAGTGAGAGAAACATCACAACTTGTTTTGTCTCTGAGTAATGCTATTATTAGTACACAAAATGCTCTTTGTATACTCTGCAACACTCATTTATGTAAATCATACATGGTTGCAGGGGCTTTTTATGTCAACTTGAGAAGTAGCCCAGGTAGCTTATTTCAGTGTAGGGTGGATCACATTTCCACCTCAATTAAACTGTTAACTGTTAAACTGTTCCACACTTAAAAAAAAAACTAGTCAAGACCACCTCTTCGAAAGGCCAGCAGTGAATTGGCTTCGTTCCATATGAAAAGTAGACAAATCTGAGCAAAGTGATCACGTGAAGGTGAAAAATGCACTACAGTGTTTTCTTAAATGTGGAAACACCTTTAGAGGAGTTTGCTTTGGTGCAAATTGGTTAATGAGTTTGTAAACTTGGAATGTTTCCTCCTTAGTTTAGGTTTTCACATGATAAGACTCCTAAGTCAACATAAAAGTGTCACTACAATCCACAAGAGTTTTTACTTTGCTAACTGGGCACAGTTAACATATTCTGATGACCACCAGAGTTCAGTTTGGAGTTTGCTGAGACTGCCTCTTCTGAGCAGTCCTGGTGCTGTTCGTTTCATCCACACCTGAGTGCAGTTACTGTGTTCATACCTTCCCAAACAAATTGCACCAAGCTAGAAAATGAACTTAAATTTTATTCCAACAGACTAAAGGCTGAAGCTATGAAGGCACCATTAGAAGAAGTAATCCTGGTCTAGTCACAAACAAATTCAGGGTGGTTTGTTTGTGGTGGGAATGTGATCCAACATCAATCCAACCCAGCTACAAGTTGAACCCTGCAAGTTTGAACTAAACACTTTGAATGGGCAGAAGTGCTTTGCATTTTAGGATAAGGCAGAGCAAATAAACTTTAGCTTCTTGTGTAGTGGAGGCAACTGTAGAATGAACTGAGATTCCTGTAACAGAATTATCCAAGAGTCTGCAAAATTCTAACTTTATATTGTATTTATGTTCTTGCTCCAAACTAAGACATATCTGTCCAAATGGACAGAAACTGGACCAATTGGAAAAGCTCATCAACTGGATTGGCTCAAGCAACCAATAGGGATCAAATGCCCAATTAGCTCTTGTGGCTACTCACTAAAATACTCCCAACATATCAAAGCATTACATTGGGCAATGATTAGCTGTAGAACAAATCTAAGCACAAGGTAATGGGCCTGAAATACCTTGATAATACAAATGGAAAGCATACTGCAAAAAGCAGTGTAGCTGTAGTCATTGCTTGCCAAGTGTTCACCATGTGAGCATGTATTGTTTGGAGTCAATTATTAGACCAGGCAATTTGTTATATACAAAACAGTGGCTGGGTAATGTCTCCACAGTGCTGGGGGGCAGTTAGAGGTCCATCCAAAACATCAAGACCCACATGGAAGAGATTAGGTGATTTCTTCCCTCTGCAGGCAGTTCACTACCACATGCTTGTGCTAAGCCCTTATCTTCAGGGTTTTAAGCAAATGTTTGCAAACTAAATGCTCCAAGGCCTGTTTGCTGATGACTTCTCTGATGAGACTGCTTATTTTGGGTGTGAATTTGTCTTCCTTTGTATGATGAAGAGACGGTAAGTAGCAGTATGTTTTCATGGCCCCGCTTCCAGTAGTAAATAATTTCTGAGTATAATCTATTGCATGAAATGAATAATGAATGAGTTTAAGGTTTTTATATCACACGTGTTGCACATATTTTAATTTGCACAGTATTTTATGTTTTAAAACATGTCTTTGTCTTTTGTGTTGTTACTTAGATGTAAGTGCACTGTCGTTGGCAGACCACCTTTGTTTTCGTTGCACAACTGGTGTAATGACAATAAAGCCTATTCTATTCTATTCTATTCTATTCTATTCTATTCTATTCTATTCTTAAGGCAATGTATGATGTTCGTCACCAATTTTCATCAAATCTGTAAAACCCGAGTGATAGCCTAAGTATCACGAGCCATTAGTCTTTCCGTGGTAACGCATCTGAACCACTTTCCTCATGGTGAACAACTTTGAAGTTGACTAAATCACAAGCAGTCCATTTGTTTACATACCAAATCGATATGTCACTTAGGCCTTTTTGGAAATTTTTTTTTGCAAAGTACAGTGTGTGAATTCATTTTTGATAATGTGACTCTGTTTATTATCAATATACACTTTTTCATATATACTTTTTTGATTGTTTATGGTGAACAGGTGACCTGTAATGTAGAAACAATATTTAGACATAGCAGTAATATGTATAAATGCATATAAATCACATTTCATTTGTGTTTGATACAAACATGAATAATATTAAATGACTGCAGTGTTTTGCAGAGTTTTGTTGAAGTTATTAACCTCTTTTTGAGCAGTTTTGGTGTCCTAAAAGAAATGTGTACGTTTATCAGATTGGACTGTATTTAACACTTGAGACAAATAACTGGCCAAAAACAGAGCTATTTTCCTGCCAATGAAAGACTTATTCCTCTAATCTCTGTATCTAAAGTTTTGGCTACTGTCAAGAAACTGACAACTGATAAGAACTTAAAGTTAAGTTTTCTTCAATGACAACTTCAGTACATAGCAGCAGAAACAAAACTGCTATTTTTTTTTCTGAAACCTGTAATCAAGAAACCTTCTTTGCTTCAATACCTTGTTGTTGAGAGGTTGTAATGTTCCCATGGGGGTGTGTGTGGTTTTGGCAACAGGGGCTCCTGGGTTCAGTGACTATGCCTCCATTATCTAACACCTTGCAAGCAAGTTTTTTCCAACTTAATAATACAATGTTCATTGAAATGATTGGCCAAAAAAATATACATTTCTGCTTTACACTAAGAAGACTAAGAAAATGTTTTTGCAAAGAAATTGCACTTTCCTCAGCATTGTGGTTTGTGATATACTGGAGGCAATGTTGGTCATTTCTTATCTTAAGAAAACTGACACCTCACCTGCTCCACATTCCAAACTCTTTCCTGTTGACTGTTTAGTTTTCTTCCCCTTGCACTGCCACCAACAACGTTGCCTAATTTTTGCTGTATGCATGTGTACACATGAGCTGAATGTGGTACTTACCCCAGATTGAGCCTCTGTGTGTCTTTAGGAAAGGTTTTTGGGATGGCGGTGAGGTGCCTAAATGTACAGTGCACCTCTTTAGCACCAGGGCAACTACAGCTCCTTGGGCAAGATGGAAGGGTGTAGACCGGCGCGATCTGTAGATGAAAGAGAGGATGTACACAAAACAGAGCATGTTCAATGCTTCTAGGAGTTGAAAGAGTAGGATATGCATACAAATAAGTTCAGACGTGTAGCGGCACTGAAAAGTTGGAAAGGAATCAATCCTGGAGTAAAAAAAACTTGCCTTATCTGATTTCAAAGAGGACCAGGTGCTCTGCCCTGTAGTTGCCTGTTTTCATGGGGGGAAGTTTTTAAGATTGTTCATTGATTATAGATTCTGACATTTTTTATATGAAAAGCACAGGTGTTACCAGCAATATGATTATGATAAATAATAAATAAAAAATTATATAGAATTAGTCTTTCGAACTTTTGAAATGCACCTGTGATTTTGATACTATTATGTATATTGAAAACAGGCTCTTTAGAAGAACAAAGGGTATTACTTACTATGTTACTGAAAATAGTAGGAACTATTTTGCAAGACATGCTGAAGGGTTAGGGTTAGGGAAGTCAACACAATTTGAACAACAAAATGATGGCCCTGATGGGAACAGTATTACTATGTCTATTCTAGCAAAGAACTTACACTGACCTTCTCTCCAAAAGTACTGAGTAAATAATTGCTTTTCCAGGAATCATACCACTCTAATTGTTTTATTTGGACACTGTACCCTACTTGGACTTACTTGGACTTGTTGATAACATTACATTGACAACGACAACAGGAGGAAAAATCTGGAGGACAAGCTGCTGGTAACCTGCTATAGATACTCCATTGAAAGCCAACTGACTTACTGCATCTCAGTGTGGTACGCTAACTGCACTGAGGCAGATAAGAAGAGGCTACAGAGAGTAGTCAAAATAGCACAGAGGATCATCAGCCACCCCCGCCCTGTCTGACAAACAGAGCCCAGAACATAGTTCGGGACAGTTCACACCCAGTTCAATCTGCTGCCCTCCGGATGGTGCTACAGGTGCATCAAACCAACAGATTAAAACAACAGCTTCTATCCCAAAGCCATCACAACAGTCATCTTTACTCATCACCACACATTTGTACTGTCATTTTACTCAGTTGTTTACATCTGCAAATGGACGTCCATCAGTCCTGGTGCATCTACAGTCTGTCCGTCCATGGGAATGGATCTCTCCTTCACTGTGGTTCTTCCCGAGGTTTCTTTTTTCCCACTGGGTTTTTGGAGTTTTTCCTTGCCGAGAACGAGGGTCTAAAGACGGGGGATGCCCAGGACATTAATGCATTTCCTTCATTTGCTGTTTATTTGACTGTTGTTTGTTTACATCCAATTAAGTCTGTAAAGCCCTGTGAGATAACCTTGTTGAGATACAGGGCTCTACAAATAAAACTGAATTGAATTATTGTTAATTGTAGAAAAATAAAAACATTCATGAATTGAATGGAAAAAGATTTAAGGTATGGAGAAGCCCACCTCGTTCTGCAGGCGACTACTTCGATTTTTGTCCTTTTTTTTGGTTGATACTGGCGGTGCCCGGCCCTTCATGATAGCCTATGTATCTTTAAATGGGTTTTTCAAGGTTAAATATAATCAATCTAATTGTTTTTTGTTTTGTTTTTTTTCAGTTATTGGAAAGAACACTAAAAATCTTACACACTCAACCCTTAATGCTATAAACTATCTGATAATCTTGGAAAAAAAAAAAAGAAGTAAACTCTAACCGACTGTGGAAAGATGACAATGCAACATGGTTAACTCCATGCAAAGGGAAATGTTTTAGTGAACATTTTAAAGCTCATTTTAAGGTAACACAAACCCAGTGATTCTTTTCAGGTTTTATTTTCACTTTGATGATAATAAGCTGTAAAATTAGAGTGTTGCCACTTTCCTGAGGAGGAAACAACCTCCTAACTAACCAACCATAGCATTTTTTAAATAAAACAGTTTTCAGGTCAATTAACATTTGGGGTGAGCTTTAGTGTATTCATTTATAAATGAGGCCAGTGTCTCTTTATGTGAAAATCATTAGAGTGACTCCCAGCCAAATCACAGCTGCTTTATTCAGTTAACACATGTCAACAGAGGACTACAACATGATCTCCATATGTTTTCCATTGAAGTATGTTATGTCGTTCATGTATTATGATCCAGATATCTCAGCATGGTGCATTTCACTCCTTCTTCAGTGAGTTAACAACATCAGTTACATCAGTGGCTAAATTTATTCTCTACTGATGTCACTTTTTTCAGTTACGAGAACACATCAAGTTAACTTTGGATTTATATAACTATTCAAGTTGCATCCTCTTCTTTTTGTTGTTTGTTGTCACATAGAATTTTCACATTTTCAACAGTGGCGGCTCTTCAACAGAGGGCACTGGGGCTTCGCTCCAACTATCTCACATGAAGAAGAAAACAATAGGAATCAACTAATAATCTATAATAATAATAGTCAATAAAATAACAAAAAAAAGTCTTTTGTTTGTTTAACAAAAACATTAATATTTAATTAAACAAGCTATACATGATACAGCCCATGAGTAATCTGCATTCAAGTATGGTAAACGGACTGAGCTTATATAGCGCATTTTATACACCTTCACGGTGCCCAAAGCACTTTACAATTCCTCACATTCTCCCATTCACCCACATATTCACACACCAGTAAGCGGCTACTGCCATGCAAGGCACTGCCAGACCCTACTGGGAGCATTTTAGGATTCAGTGTCTTGCCCAAGGACACTTCGACACTACCCCCTAAGACGTGGAAGGGGAGGTTCAGCTCCCAGTTCGAGTTGTAACTTTGAAATCTTTTACATTACCTTGATTTTCTATTCTTATAATGCCATGCGATCTACCTGCACTACCTTCGCCCCTGGTCTAAATGCATTGGCCATACATACTATCAGTGGAAAAGACACTTCTCAGGGACATGCCTGATTTTAACAATAGAATAATGGAAAAATATCCGTGTTTGAAGGATAGATTGGAGAAAAATATATGACTGACAACACATACTGTGTATTTTTATTTTTATTTTACCCATAAAAACCCAAACAGCTACTGGCAACCCAAAGTATCTACTGATCTAAACTGTTTACTACCTGTTGATCCACTATTCCTATAAATCCCTGTAAATAACTGTTGTAAAATGTAGTTTGTCATCTTTTCATGGTCATCAGATATGCCCCATTTGTATGTTCAGAGGCTCTGTAGTTACCATGGAAACACTGTCATCTTCTACAACAGTGCTTCTCAAACTTTTTAACATCACGTACCCCTTAGAGCATTTCATCCCCATCCGCGTACCCCCCCCCGACAGCGCGTGTTGCCAGTTCAGGATACTCTGTGCGCAACCCTATCCAGAAATCTGCAAGAGGCTTGTGGATGAAATC
>JAPTYQ010000002.1:29821-39879 GCA_029814465.1 Ostorhinchus cyanosoma | reverse complement strand
ATAAGGAGGATTTTAAATCTAATTCTAAACTCGACTGGAAGCCAGTGAAGGGCTTCTAGCACAGGGGTGATATGTTCCCTTCTATTGGTTCCTGTTAATAGTCTAGCTGCTGCATTTTGAACCAATTGGAAACTTTTTAGAGAATTTTTAGGAGACGCTGCGAGTAGGGAGTTACAGTAATCTAATCTAGATGTAACAAACGCATGAATTAATTTTTCTGCATCAAACTGTCCTTAATATATTGGATACAGGTCACATATGGGCAAAAATTTTTTGATTTGGGCCACGTTTGCCTGCCATCTGAACGTAGTCTAAGAGAGCCACGCAGGATATTTTTGTGTAATGAAAATGAGAAAGCAAAGGATGTGGTGCAGGACAACTAATATACCAGGCTGTGGAACAAAGATCTGAATACTTTACAAAAGGACACAGCATGGAATATCCATTCTCTGTTTAACACCTCTATGGTTATGTGCCTTTGTTCAGACATCTCCAGACAAGGTGGACTACGAGTACAGTGAACTGTTACTGTATCAGAACCAGGTCCTGAGGGAGGCGGGTCTGCATAAAGAGGCCCTTGATCACCTCAAAAACTATGAGAAGCAGATCTGTGACAAACTGGCTGTGGAGGAAACCAGAGGTGGGTCTACTGTAGCAACCACGGCTCTGTTCACACCTCACATCATTCATCCGCAGATATCCTACCTGACATTACTACATTACTACTAAAGTACCAATAAAATGCATCCCCTAATGGGTTTCTTGTGATCACTTGAAATCTGACATAAGTTGATGTCCTCAGTATGCAAATAAAGAGGCTCATCCGTCACCTAAAAAATAACAGACTTTCATTTCAATGTGAAGAGGCTAAGATGAGCGTGGGGATGCTGTGAAGAAGTAAATACAGTTTAACTATTTTATGATGACTTTGATCAGGTTGTTTGGTTTTATTGTCTATTTTAAGACATTTTGATGATTGAATTGTCAAGCAACTAATTTATTTATTTCTGCTGTATTATGTGACCTTTGGATATTCCTCACAGAAAAAAAATAATGTTGGATGTTAATGTTAATTAGATGTTAATGCCTGGTCTACAAATGTCTTGTCATTTTTAATCTCTGGAACTTCTTAAAATCAACTGTTCCCCTCTCTTTCCTAAAGAAGAAATGTGTAACTCTTCAGTGTCATTGACGTACAGAAGAGTAAACTGATAATTTCAGAGTTATTTTGGTTTATTTTTCAGGTAGGTTGGTAAAGGAAGGGTGAACCATATGAGGTCAAGTTCTGTCAGGACCCAACATGCACACATGAATGTTTTAAAGACAATATTGGTCATAATATATTAGTCCCCATCTGTGTAGGGACATTTCCCATGAGGTGATGCATTAATGTGGCTTTATTGCAGGTAATTCATTTATCAAGACAGGGGCAGTTGTTTGTTTACCTGTCTTACTAGTTTTTCAGGTACTTCCTGTAGCCTTCGTCAGAAGCGTCACAATGATGTAGCTGTGACATGTCTTATAGGCTGCTCAGGAGAGTTGGCCAGACAGCAGGGAGGGTTTAAAGCAGATAAACAACTACCCCTGTCTTGATAAATGAATTACCTGCAATAATTTTATGTGGAAGACAGTATGAACCTTTACCAGAATGTGGCTTTGTTTTCTATGTGTGTAGGAGAACTGCTGCTGAAGCTGCAAAGACCTGAGGAGGCCTTAGAAGTCTACAGGAGACTCCAGGAGAGAAACCCTGAGAACTGGGCCTACTACCAGGGTCTGGAAAAGGCTTTAAAGCCTGGTGAGCTGTACATTCCCCATATTGCCACAATAGAAGTGTCATCAGTGTGTTTGTGGTTGTGTCAAGACTCAGAGTTACGCTAGAAAAAGCTCCAGGGCTACTCATAATTGAACCCTAGCCCAGCAGTCTTGGGGGCACCCCCCAGTACAATTGTAGGGGAAACTCTCAGTACGTTTACATGCACATCTAAATCGACCTATTGGCAATAACCGAGCTAAGAACTTAACTGGAGTTTGAGAAATCCGAGTACTCATTGCTCAGCGAGAGAATTGAATTATTGAGTGAGGGACATTAGACCTTTTCATTGGCATTCTTCTGGTTGGTGTCATGGATAAAATTAGTAAACAAACGCAGCAGACGTTGTAGAAGGAGGACAACACCACTGAGCGAGAATATGGACGACTATGATGCAGCAGCCCAGTACATTTGGTACATACTGGACACCCTGATCGGGTTACACGTAAGCTGCACACAAAGTCTTGTGGCGATGATATTAGCAGAAGGCTAATACCCCCTGTTAGGGTATTGTCATGCCGTGACCCTCGTCACTTCCGGAAGGGGGCGTGCCCAGGTCACTCAGTAGTCCGGCTAACCGTGGTTTGCATATACATGCGGGCATAACTTGATTTAGAACCGCATTATCTGGTACGAATAGTCCAATTTCTAAAACTCCAGTTCGGTTTGATCCCAGTCCGACTAAAGGGGTTTACACGGCTTTTAAAACTTCAATATTAGCCGGACTAAACCAATATGTCAATTTTCTCTAAGTGCATGTAAACATACTGACTGATATATCGGCCAATATGTTGGTTATCGGCTGATAGATATCAGCTTTTTTTAGCTCCCAATATCGGTATTGACATCAGCCCCAAAAATCCCATATTGGGATATATACAGTTTCCTCCAGATGTTAGTAGGCTCAGTATGTTGTGGGTAAGACGTCATCCACTCCAAGATGTTCTTTACATTGCAAGTTGCTTTAGCTCAGTTGATTGGTCACTTGGCTGAAGAACAAAAGGATTTCAATAAAAAGAATTGAAGCAGGATGTCTGTGTCCTCAGTGATGACAACAAGAGAAGGCAGCATGTGTATTCATTCTATAAAGCTGAGACTGCACTGATAGTTTTAGTGGTTCATTTAAGTTCATTATGGATATTTTGTACGTTTTAATGGAATTTTAATTAAGTTTTGTAGTTGAAAAAACAGATGAAAAAACAGGCAGTGATTTTAGTCGAAGCTTAACATTTTTGAGTTTCTCAATAATCCTGTTCAGTGTTTTTAAATACACTGCCTGTCCAAAAATATACTATAATGATATTAAAAATATTTTGTAAATAATGGTATTTAATATTTCGTTGGACCTTTAGCTGTGATAACATGATGCATTCACTGTAACATCATTTCATTGCTTCTGCAATGTCACATTTATTTCTGTGTGAATTTTTCAAGGTGGCCACTGACACAGTACAATGGCATGAAATATCAGTTTGTCTATTACCACAGAGGCATTTGGTGTCCCTGCTATATCATGTCTAGACTAATAACTTGTTACATCCTTAAAGACAGTGGAGATGTATCTCACTTGGTAATGTATCATACTGCAACACAGAAGACTTGAGTTCAATTCCCAGTCGAAGTAGCCTTTTTTTTGTTTTGTTTTTTTTTTTTTTATGTGTGTGAAGATTTTCAAATGGGACAGGAGCAGTGGGGCACCCTTAGGTAAATCCAACATTGATATACATCAGCCATTGGGACAATGATCACAGTACAGAATTCAAACCACAGCACTCAATAAAGTGAAATGACACAGAACTGAGAAGTCACTCTGCACACTGCCCCATCAAACTTGTAGCTCTGCCCACCTTCTCCAGCTTCACTGACTGCACAGAGCAAAGAACACCATAAAACAACATATAGAGCACTTAGAACAGTAATTTCTATTCTATATTATATGCTTTCATTAATTTGTTGTTGCTTCCATCAATTGCCACAGTACTGTGGTAGCAAAATGCACTGAAGTATATACCATATATCACCACAGTACTGTGGCAGCAAGAGTCTAATGAGTTCATGTAACAGTAGCCATGACTGGCTCGAGTACAAATGCTAACATTTGATTGGCTCTGTGGCAATGGACAAATTGAAATTTTGTGCCACAGTACCGTCTAACAACTGAAGGGTTGGCGGTTTGAATCCTGCTCTGTCCTAGTCATGTGGTGTTGTGTCCTTGGGCAAGACACTTCACTGGTGTATGAATGTTTGGTTTGGAGGGGCCATAAGCGTGAATTGACAGCCACGCTTCTGTCAGTCTGCCCCAGGGCAGCTGTGGCTACATATGTAGTTTACCACCACCAGAGGGAGACTGTGAGTGAATGAATGAATAATGGATCCACTGTACGCGCTTTGAGTATACATTGAATAGAAGAGCACTATATAAATCTAATTCATTATATTATTAATTTTTTCCCAAGAACTTGTATTGATGATAGGAGAGTCAGATAGCTGTGCGAAGTCTTCCCAAAGATTCTTACGGGGGTTCAGGTCTGGAATCTGTGAGCCTGACGAATCCTAGTGCTGTCATCTTGGAATATGCCCGTGTCATCAATTGGAAAAAAAACCCCCCACTAATATTCATTCTGGTCATTAAGTTTATTCAGATTCAGATGAAATCATTACTTTGACACATGTGCCATGCTGGTGAACCCAGACCTGAACAAACCCAGATCATAATACTGCCCTCACAGGCTTGGACTGTAGGCACAAGGCATAATGGGTAATCACTGACCCCACAGACTCATACCATATTCCAGGGGTGGCCAACCCTGGCCCTGGAGAGCCACAATCCTGCATGTTTTAGATGTATCCCTCTTCCAACTCACCTGATTCAAATGATCAGCCTATCATCAAGCTCTGCAGAAGCCTGATAACAACCATCAGGTGTGCTGGAAGAGGGAAACATCTAAAGCATGCAGGATAGTGGCTCTCCAGGACCAGGGTTGGCCACCCCTGCCATAGTCACTAGGCATGATGGGTAATCCCTCTGAACCAGGGTCAGTGTGGACTCAACAGTTTGCATTACTTTTATCCATTAAACACAGTCCAATCTTTATGCTTCCTAGTAAATTGAAGCCTATTTTTTTCCGGATCATCCTCACTAAGTGATTTTCTTAAGGCTACACTGTTGTAATTATCCAAATGATGTCCAAAAATAACGAAGAGAGACTGTTTAAAAAAAAAACGTATTCCTTACTGCGTCACTTAAAACATACATTTCAACTTTTACAACTCGTGGCGTACATCACTTTTTCTCTTCTGTGAAAATTCCATAAGCTTATGGGTAATGCTAAGTATCATGGGAAACGTAGGAATCTTAATACAAAATCTTAGCTTTCACTATTGCTTATTTTAACTCCACTTTTAACACAAATCACAAATTAAATGTGCTGTCTTTTACTCAAATAAATTAACTGCAATTGCATGTGCATTATGAAATTTGAATAATTCCAAACACCAATTACTTTAATCTTTTCCAATTAAAGTCACAACTTACACAGTTATTTAGTTCTAATCTCTTGAGTTCCTTTCACACTGAGGGTGTGGAAATGCTCTTACTTTCAGTATTAAACATAGCTGAGAGTACTGTTGTTTTTTTATGATTTGATTTCACCAAATATCTAATTGCTAATCACAATTATTCCAGATTAGTTTTTTTTCCTTGAAGATGATGGTTCCCCACAATCCCTCCAGTTTTTTCCCCTCGGCCAACTTCAGGCCAAAGGTGTGTTGTAATCGTTTTGTCGTCTGTCTGTCCATCTCTGTCGATTCAACAACATAATTGTGTTATCTGATGAATGCATTGACATATCTACATTAAATTTATACTGTGGAAGCATTTTAGCATGGAGCAGAAGCCTATTGAAAATAGGTCAACTTGACCTACGATTTCAAGGTCAAATGGCAACATGTCCTTTCAGTGATGTAATTACATTGTGTCAGCTGGAATCTGACACTATATTTGGCCGAGGGGTATTAAAAGTGCACAGCACATTATGTTAAATCATGGATTGGACAGTTCTTAACCCAATATTAGTCGTTTCATCAGTCTCCTAGATGTTTTCTTTACTTTATGCCATTAGTTGACCCTTCTGAAACTGATGAGTAATCTTTACCATGACCACAGGATTTGTCTTTCAACAGGGTTGTTTAAGAAATGAGAACTTTCTAACTCCATCAGTTAGGGGTAAATAACTTGTTTCCAGCTGAAACATTATCACCCATGTAGTAATAATATCCCCGAATGGAGTTTAAGGGATCTTATGTTTTTGGTCCGGCTGCCGCTGCCCCCAGGTATCCCTCATGTGAATGTGATAACTTGAAAAATATTCGGTTTAGAAATTCCGTATTTTACATATCAATGAATATCATGGAGAGGAAGAACTGATTCGATTTTGGATGAGTTACCATTTCTTTCTTTCATTATTTCAAAAGTTTAAAATCACTAAACACTCTTGTTCATATCTCTGGAACTATTTGTCTGATTGACTTAAAATCAAGTGCAAATAAAAGGTCATGACCGGGGGATGCCTCATGTCATGACATCATAGCTGTCTGGTTAAGTATTGGGGGCGTTTGGGGATATACTCCTCGCCGTCGCTTCCGACTGCGTAAGTCTAGTTATCTAATGAGAGGCATTTACCTATTGGCTTGGTTAAATCCAGGTAGTGACTTTTTTTGCTGGGCAGTATATTTTAATTTCTTAAATGAACATTTTGCTCTTTTAAACAGCAGTACCAGAAACTTATCAAACATGATTCCCGAAACTGAGAAACTCTCCTCATTCTGAATCTTGTACCGTCATTGTGCATTTGGCCATAAGTCTGTATAGTCTGTAATTGTGCTTGGCGAAACAATTGACTACTGCATTAGTTACACCTGATTAGTTTACTGTTGGCTGGTTTTTCATTATGCAGGCAGCATAGAAGAGTGTCAGAGCATTTATGAAGAGGCCTGGGTGAAGTTTCCTAAAGGACTGGTTCCCCGAAGGCTCCCTCTGAACTTTCTCACAGGTAAGTGCGATGCAGCATCACCACCTCAGCAATGAGTTTTTAAAGGACTAACAACATCAAACCCTGCTTTTATTACACATTTATCAGTGTTGAATTACAGTATTTGTATTCATTGTCTGTAGCTAATATAAAGTAACTACTAGTGTCTTATAAAGGTTGGGCAAGGTTCTGAACTTTTATACTTTTATGTCCAAACTGCTGACATACGATCAACGAGTGCAAAGGAACCTTTACTCTTCATTTGTAAATGATGTAGGAGTACATTTCCAAAGAAGTAAATCTTGTACGCCAAGATGTAATGATACAGGTTATTATCTAACTAGGGCTTCAACTATTCAGTATTTCAGTATTCGAGTACTCTACTGAAAATTCCTTTGATTAATCGAGTGTATTTTGCCAAAATTGGGTTGTGACAAGAGAAAACTGTCAGCAAGCCATGCCCCATTTTGGCGGTGCTTTTGGGAAATGAACGGTGCAAATCACGGATGCATGGCTTGCTGCTGTAATCTATGCTTGTCACAATTTTAATGAACAGCCACACATTCGCCATAATTAAAAGAAACCTAGCCCTCCGCAAGGCTAACATTATGTTAGTAAGGTACATCACTGTTAATCTCATTGATTTGTGCTACATTAATTTTATTTTATCTCGGGTCTTCTGCTCCATTCTGGGTGTCTTCGGAGAACATGTCAGATCACAGATCACTGATGTGCTGTTGAGGTATGGAAGGGCCATGTTACAGCAGATACATGTACCGGTGTTCACCTTAGTGAGCAGTCTGAATTGCTTCCACACTTTCGACATTTTCTGTCTTTTCTTACTGTGGTTTTTTTCTTTTTTTTGACTTTCTTCGTTTTCAGTCGTTTCTTCCATCCTCCTGCTGCTTCAACCAAACACTTCCGCGTCCTCAGTTATCATCCTTTGCGTGAGTGACGTAAGCGCATTGTGCCACATTAAGTAGTCTGTGTGAAATGCCGTGCTTTGAGCTTTACAATTAAATAAGAGATTCCTCGAGGCAGAGAAAATTCCTCGATCATTTTTTGTAATCGAGGTACTCGAATTACTCAAGGAATCGTTTTACCCCTATATCTAACACAGTCTTACTCAAATGGGGGTACTTGAATTTTTTGGGGAAAAATACGGTAACAAAATACATTAAATCATCATGTGCTCAATATAAAATAATGAGAATTAATGCTGAAAAATAAAACACAATAAATACATTCATATCATAAAATTAACACTCCTGACCTTATGTAATTTCAATATTTTTTAAAACTTGGTGGCCCCCTTACCCCCACTGTCTGCATAGTTTGACCCAACTTATGCAACTACTTATGTAAGACCTCTTTTTCTGCCAATATGGCAGAGAAAGAGGCCTTACATAAGTAGTTGTTTAAGTGATTGATAGTGTGATTAAAACAAAGCAGAGAAACAGACTGTGCCTCAAATGCCTCGATAACTGCAGTTGCCACCTTACCACCAAGAATGTTAAAGATCATCAGTGAAGTACAAACCTATGTTTCCCACTAAAACGTTCAAACGACTCACAGATCACATGCAATGAAATTTTGGGCTGACAGGGTTAGTTTTATTGTCAGTCATCTTGTTTAAACTTAGGTAACATTTTAAGAACACTTCTATTTTATATTACCTCCGCCAAGGAGGTTATTTTTTTTCATTGGGGTTTGTTTGTTAGCAAGATAACTCAAAAAGTTATGGATGGATTTTGATGAAATTTTAAGGAAATGATACTGGCACAAGAAACAAATGATTCAATTTTGGTGGTGATTGGGCATGTTTTTTTGTCTGTCTGTTAGCAAGATAACTCAAAAAGTTAAGGAAGGATTCTGCTGAAATTTTCAGGAAACGTTCATACTGGTACAGGGAACAAATGACTACATTTCTGAGGTGATCTGGGGGACGGACTGATCTGTCTTTGCAGAGGTCTGTGAAATCTGAGTGCTTTTCTAGTTCAAGATGAGTTTGAGTACCGTATTTTTCGGATTATAAGTCGCAGTTTTTTTCATAGTTTGGCCGGGGGTGCAACTTATACTCTGGTGCGACTTATGTGTGAAATTATTAACACATTATTATATCATTTCACATGTTATTTTCACACTAAACCGCAAGAGGGCGCTCTAGGCCTGTGTTGATAATTTCAACATTGCCGGTAATTTATAAAAACAACTGAGAAGGGCTGAACAAAAATGGCACCGAAAAGAAAATCATATTCTGCAGATTACAAGCTGCAAATAGTAAAATATGCAGCCGAAAACGGAACTGCAACTGACGATGAGTCTGACGTAAGCGACTTAGAAGAGGAAGCGGCGCATCGTCTACCTCCTGAGTTGGGGGAGTTTAAAAGTGACACCGAGGATGAAGATTTCATTGGATTTAGTGATTTGGAGTGAAACTGATAGTTTGGTAAACTTCTTAGCATGTTCTTTATGCTAGAGTTATCTGAATAAGTCTTAATATGTTACGTCGTTACTGACATTACCAGGCATGTCAGTCATGTAACGTTAGTATACCGTACACTTATTCAGCCTGTTGTTCTCTATTTTATTTTTATTTTAAATTGCCTTTCAAGATGACATGTATGTTTTTGGTGTTGGATTTTATCAAATAAATTTCCCCCAAAAATGCGACTTATACTCCAGTGCGACTTATATATGTTTTTTCCTTCTTAATCATGCATTTTTTGGCTGGTGCGACTTATAATCCGGAGCGACGTATAATCCGAAAAATACGGTAATTGAATAATTATTTTTTGTTGATGAAAGGTTCATTTATTCATTAAAGACCACTTAAACTATTTGTCTTATCCCCCTAAGGGGATGCAAGGGGTATTGTTTTTGGTTTGGTTTGTTTGTTAACACTCTAGCAGCACAACTCTTGGTTGAATTCATACCAAACTGGCTTTATAAATTGCCAGTGACCCAGAAAAGATCTGATTTCATTTTGAGAATCGTAGGTCAAAGTTCAAATTTTTAACGAATTTTTAAAATCTTTTTTTCGTTTCCGGTTTACTTATAATGGACAAAATTTCAAACGCCTATAAAACAATAATTTTGTTTCTATTTATTTCAAACTTGGCATGTATATATATAAATATATACCGTATTTTCCGCACTATAAGGCGCACTGCATTATAAGGCGCACCTTCAATGAATGGCCTATTTTAAAACTTTGT
>JAPTYQ010000002.1:0-20503 GCA_029814465.1 Ostorhinchus cyanosoma | reverse complement strand
GATTGGTCAGAGTTTTCCTCTGATTACACCCTCTAGACCGGACCAAAATGTTTCGGGTTTTTTGCAAACATTCTATTCTAGTGTGTGCAATGGGAATGTGAAAAGGTTTTCAGGCAATATTTTTTAAAAATGCTGCAAAAAAGAATCACCTACCAAACCTTTAAGGCCTGAGCTCATTGCTATTCATGAGCTTGCCTGGATGAGACCACGACCACAGAATTTGTCTAGCTCACTTACAGTTTTCCTATAGAGCAAGCTGGGGCCCCATAAAGGGAAGTTAAACACAAATTTGTGGAATCCACCATTCCTAGGGGGCCAAGTGGATACAGATTAGAAGTTGTGAAAATTCCATCTAAGGTCCACTCTTAAATGGTATATGGACTGAACTTATATTGCACATTAGCGGTTAGCCAATCAGAGTCAAGCAGATTAGCATGTTGAATGTTCATGAGAACTGGCACAAATCGAGCTGAGTCTTCCGGCAATCTTTCTATACAACATTTGAATAGCTTGAAATTTGGTAACCAAGGCATTTTTTCCATAAAATGTGTTAGTTTACGGTAGAACTTCAGAGATTACTGCTAAAGTAATTGAAATGTGTGGCTGGGCACCTTTAAGGGGACATTGCCCTCCTTTAGATTGGATGAGGACATCCTTAATGAGGACTGTATATTAGTGTATGAAGATTGTATGAATACAACTATATGAGTACTAAGAGTACTACTATATGAGCACTAGTACATGAGTACTATATGAGGACTAAATGAGAACTACAATATGAGTACCTCTGTAGAGAAACAAATCATCATCTTCTTCAATGGCAAGGGGATAAAAGTGAAGAGCAAGGATATAGAGGGGTGTTGCTCTCTTCCAAGAAAAATAAAACCCTGCCATTATCATCCGTTTTAATAGGGAAAAAAAGAAAGAGTTGCTAAAACAGAAAAGAAAGCTAAAAGGAACCAATGTTTATGTCAATGAAAACCTTATCAAGAAAAATGCAGATATTGCATGACAGTTAAGAAAACTGAAAAATCAGCACTGTACATAAAGACTTCAATTATAAAAAAGTGGAAAGGATGATGACTATTGTTGACGAAGAGATGGAATGCATAACACTTTAAATTTCTTTGGAAACAAAAAAACCACCATAATTTTAATTTGAATATATAGAATATTAGGATCCAAGATTGAAACTTAGCAATGGAGGAATTATATACTAATGTAAACCTGAAAGAGGTATTTGTTTGTGGTGACTTTAATATAGACCTGCTAAATCCAAATCATAACCTTATGAATCGAAATCGCATCAATTAAGGAAATTGGCCATGATACCCAGGTCTATACAGGTCCTTTGCATTACTTGTAGAATTATCTACTGAGGTCCGGATTGAGGTCTATGAGCGGGGGGCATCCGGCACATCATTCATCTATCTGTATGTGCAAGAACCTTGGTGTGGACTGAAGGCGGACGATTTTCAAATATGCGCTCATTTTGTTTTAAGTTGTGATACCATGAGGAGCTGTACACTCACTGTGGACTGTCCAGTTCATTTTGGAAGATCAAATTGCTGTCGTATCATCATATCATTGACACTGCCATATCACGTCATCGCACTAGTTCTGCTTCTGCAGAGTTAAACCAGTGTCAGAATAAGCCATTGTTAGTAATTCTATGCCTTGGTCCTATTGACAGTGTTAACCCAGTTCATGTTTTGGGTTATCTTTTACTTGTTAGCACACCACGTCAGTAGCATTTTCAGAATTTTGTATTTTTTTTAAATTGCCATTTTGAACTTGAGCCAAAGGACAAAGTCATAATGACTTACAAAACACAATCATGACATGGGTGACTTAATCTGACATTTTTAGGTTAATACTGATTGCTTGGCTTTGGAACTGATTTGCTACAAGTGGTACATTAATAAACAGCACTTTAATATCATTATTTGTAAAATAGTAAATGATTATCCACCAACAACTTGTTAAAACTCTTTTGGATATATTGGTGTGAAAGGGTTCTCCAATGCAGACCCTGGGTGGGTTACTGTAAGAGATGGAGGAGTTTATTTTGTGGAGAACTTAATTTAAACTGTTAGATATTTGTTGGTTCTTAGATTTTTATCAGTTGGGTTATTATTGTTTTCTGTTTGTATGAGACTGTTTAGAATGGCAGAGTTGCATAGTGCACATACATACAAAAAGAGAACTGATTCACTGGTGTTAATACCTGGGCAGTTTTTTATGTTTAGTTTAGGTTCATTTGAAACAGGTATTGGAAATATTGTCCACTCCTATTTCAGTGTCTTCATTACATGATATGAAATATGCCATAAATTTGCAGTCCACTGGTCATTAGCTGCTCTGGTTATGGTTCATTGTGGCACATTTGTGTTAGATCCTAACCCTTGTTTCTTTTTTCTTTTTTCCTGCAGTCAAAGATGAGGAAGATGGTAAGAAGATGCATGCATAACTTTTTTTTCTGAATCACTGCCTGAGAACCTGTGGTCACTGAAATGTTGACCTGGGTATAAGGAAATGTTGGCATGGGTTTGAATGTATTTCTAACAATTTAACTATTCTGATTCTTTTATTAGTTCAAATTAGGGGTCAACGATATGGCCAAAACTTGTATCACGATATATTGCTCAATTTCAGTCAATACGATATAATTCCGATATCAATATAAACAATATAAAAGCCTCAGAAAATCTAACAAGAATGCCCACAACAGATGCCTGTAAAACAAAATTTTGCCAAGTCTTTGAAACTCCTCCAGAATAACATTTTAGAAATAAAAATTGCACAAGTAAATTAATGTTCACCTTTTATTTATAGTTAGTTTTCAAATGAAGAAATTTGAAATCACTGTCAAATGAACATAAAACTCTCAACTTTGTCAATATTAATGGCTTTAACTTTAAACTACAACATAGGCTTATTATGTTATTCTTATAGATTTAAACAAAGGTGCTTCAAAAGAGAGTAAGCAACAACAAACACAAATGTTGCTGGACTCTCAGCATATTCCATCGAGTGGAAATTCTTCAGATGGTGGAACAGGTTGGGTGTGGGGGCAGCAATGCTCTGTGATTGTTGGTTGGTGCGTTGGATGGGGGGCGGGGGGTAGCAGCAGTAGCGGTCCATCATTGTTGCTTTCCTGTTCCTGTGACTTCACATTCAGTGTGGATTGAAGTTAATATCCCTAGAATGATCGACTTCCATGACTCAGCTTGGAGAGGCTCCGGGCGGACAGTTCTTCCGCACTGGGGTTCCAGTTTGAGGCCGGAGGATCCCCCGCGGAGGGATTTTCCACACACTTCCTCCGTGTCCCTCCCGTGGCAGAACCGTCCAGAGTGACATTGACATGCCCCGTCTTCCCCAGGGGCTTGCAGGACAGAGCCAGTTTGATACATTTTAGAACGTTAAACCCATCTCGTTCCGTCTGTGCGCAGTGCTCTCCTTATTTAATATGTGCGACTGTTATGTTTTCTTGGGTCACATGCCGAAATATTTGCTCGCAAAATGTGATTAAAACTTATATCACCATTATTGAACAAAAGTATATCGTGATATATATTGATACTGAATTATTGACCGGCTCTAAGTTCAAATAGATCGTATTTACCCTGATTACATCCTTTATAATCAACCATATGCAGTAGAATCGCATAGTACGAGTTTAATTTGTTTCCTGACCAAGATTCCTTTTGCATTTACTCATTTTACAAATCCATTTCCCCTATTGAAATTAACTGAAATGTAATCATTCCCTTTAAGCCCCCCAAAAACACCTCCAATTATTTTTAAATGGTTTTTAAAACCGAAAAAGTGTGCCGTTAGAAAGAAAATAACAATTATAAAAACGCAATAAAAGAGAATGCAAAAAATAAACAATTTGTTTTATTAACTTATGTACCTTAAAGATGATACGATCTGTGCGAGAGCAAGACTGTGGACGAGGAGGACGATTATTTTTACCATGCCTCTCCCTGAAGGAGAGGCAAGAGGTATTGTTTTTGGTTGGGGTTTTTTTTCTTTGATTATTAACACTCAAGCAGCAAAACTATTCGTTGAATTCATACCAAATTGGGTTTATAGATCACCAGTGACCCAGAATAGATGTCATTACATTTTGGGAAAAGTGGGTCATAGTTTACATTTTTTATGAATTTTTAAATTAAATCGTTTTGGAGTCCACTCATTTTTGAAGTGCACTTCGGACGGAGTCACAAGTGGTAGGGAAGTTCTACGGACACAATGGGACACTGACATCATCAATAAGTGAGGTCGCGTATATGCGGAAGTTGACAGTAAATATAGTGGTACATGAATCCACATGATGAGAGCCCAAAACTACACCATGGTTGGTCCAGGAGATTCAGTCTGTGGTGTCCGACGTAAAAATTCAGACGAGACAACAAGTAACGAGCGAGTTTATCAACAATTCCCTGAGCAGAAAACACGGAAGTACGCACTGCCTGCTTTCACTTTCAGATAAAGCCAGTTCTATTCTGTTATTGGAAATGCTCCAGAAATACGGAGCTGAGCCGAGTCGGTACCAGTGGAAAAGCGGTATTACATTTGTGTGATTCCTTTCCCGATCCTGTTGGCATGTTTACCATATTTTAATCATGTGTACGCTGGAAAAGTGGAAGCGTTCATAAAGCACTGTGGGCAGGGCAAAGTGGCAGATTCTTCCCCTCCGTTTGAAGCAAATGCAGCGAGTCTGCATCCAAGCGTACTCGTTTTCAAGGGACAGAATGTCCATTCCCCCTCGATGCTAAAGAGAAATGGGACACACTACCCCTCCAAAACTTCACTTGAAATGTAGGGGTAGGGAAGAAATGTAAGGGAAGGTGGAACTTTAGGATGGGTCCCTAAGGCGCCTCACGATTTGATTCAATTACGATATAGGGTCCTACGATTCAATTAACAATTATCACAATAATGAGTATTACGATTATTGCTATTATTTTTATTTTTTATTTAACCAGGAGAACCTCATTCAGAGTAAAAATGTCTTTTCTTACAGTGTCCTGGCCAAGACAGACAGTAGTACAATGAATAGTTACAGACAGATACAAACTTTCATGCATAAAAATGTACTCATTACGATTATAAAGACTTTCGATGCATCTTTTTGTTCCCCATTTAGGATTTTTTTCTCCCTCTGTGGCTACGTCATACTTTTAAACAAGTTATATTTATCAGCAAACATAAATTCAAGTAATCAAACCAATTTGCCTCCATTGTGTTTTACTTGTGTCAAACCACTGAATGATCTAACATATTTTCCACCAGGGAACCAACAGGAAAAAGGTAGCTGGGGTATATACAGCAAAAGCTGCTTATTCACAAATAGACTTACAGTTACCTGTAAAACATTTGCTGTATCAAAGCAATACTTTTCAAAAATATATACCCATTAACAATACACACAAAACATGGTGGAATGAAGTCCACATGTTTTTAGGAAAACAAATAATAAAGTGTCTTTAGAAATAAATAAGACATTTCAATCAAAAGTGGTTTTCACAGATTTCTGTACAAGTCTAATAAAAAATAGGTCATTTAGTTTTTCTGGCCCCTCAAAAGCTCCCCAGGGACCTACTCAAAACTCTCAGACCCTTCCCACACATGCTTCTGTACAAAACCTGTAGGAAACAGCTAATTCAGTCTGAACCAACACAAGCCCTAACTTATTCAGTCATAATAAATGATATACAAACAAAATCTTCAATGAGCAGCATGAATCCCACAACAAAGGAAATATTTTGCTATCCACAATCAAAACATGGATCACATGTCGCAGTTATCCACCATGCTTTCCTCAGTGATTACACTACTTTGGTTTTGGTCTCATTGTTCAAGTCAGGATCTCCGAGTTCAAGGCTGGAGGTCCTTGTTGCAAAGTGGGGCCAGTTTGAAGTACTCTGACCTCACCACAAACTACAACATGATGTCAACACAACAATGGTGGAGCACAGTGTGCAACTTTGCAATAAAAAAAAACAAACTTCAGTCTATGATTAGCTCATTCGTCATTTTGCTTCTTCCATCTTGTTTGAGTATATGAGAACACTGCATTGTCGACAGTCAAAATGCCTCTAAAGTAACAAAGCAAATAGGAGCTTAGATCTGCAATCTCCATATTTGTTTATGTTCAACATGGATCACCTGGAATACTTTGAGGTGGGATGTAGTTAACTCCAAGTGAGATATCTTCTACCTCCCAGGACTCTGGAATGCAGCATTAGACTTGTTGTTACAGGAAATTAGTCTCAACATGACTACAAAATAAATCACAAGCCCAAATCAAACCAAGTATTGTGTTTTCCAAAATGTCTATATTTTTATTGAAACTAATTTGTAAGTCTTTTACCCTTATGCACATGGGGCCATGATTGCAAAGATGAGTTTAGATTTCCAGAGGCTTTCACCTTTTGTTAATGTATATTTGCACTCCAGTTGTTGATCCTGTGTTTGCAGAGGTTGGTCAGATTTGTTCAAATGTCCTTGACAAATGTGTGTGACCCTAATGTCACCTCATCTGTCTTTATCTTATTTATTTGATACCACTCTTTCCCTCCTCTTCTTCACTGTTTTCCTCAAACCCTGACATGTTTCTCCATCTGAAAATGAAAACCAAACTATAGAAACCAATTAATTTTCAGACCGATGACAAGGACAAACTGTTCTTTCATTCTCTTGAAGCACCACTGACCTAACCAGTGCCTTTTCCTAGTAGCCAAATATCCACTTGTAGATAATCCCGCATGCTTCACATCTGTAACTGAGTTAACATTGATAGTGACATTGTAAGGCAAGTTATTTTCCCTTTCTCTAACTCTGTGTCTTTACTCTTTTCAGTGTAATGGTAAATCTAAAGGTCCTCTGTGGCCGCATGGATATTCATCCTAGAACTGGACTCTGTGGATCTGAACAGGAAAACAAAATCCCTCCCTCCTCCTTTCCTCCTGTCCTGTACTAAGAAAGACGAAGTCCTTTACTCGAAACTAATGGACAAGATTCTGAAGAATATTGATTTCTGGACACATTTGTGTTGTTGCTTTTGACTGCTAATGTTAACCAGTTTGCAACAGGATAAAGTAGGACTTTATTGAACTAGCCAGATATTTGTTTGTTTGTTTGTACAGACTTATCAAATTACACTAGGTACTGTGTTTTTTTGGGAGACTGGCTTTGGATTAGCTGTTGACTATGGTAGCCAACACATAAACACACACTTCTGTGGATGGTAGCATTTCATTGGTTCAACTTATACCAACTCTATTTGCAGTTCATTTTGACTGAATTTTGCAACAGTATTATACATCTAACAATAGGTGAATTGTGATTTAACAAGGTAATGTACAAGCATTGTAAGAAAAGAAGTCCGTATTCAAAAGTACACACAAATGTGCTCTTTTTAAATCACAACAACAGAAGCTCTCCAAATGACCCTGATCAAATGTTTACATGCCCTAGTTCTTAATCCTCCGTATTGTCCCCTTTAACATCAATAACGGCTTGAAGTCTTTCGTGGTAGTTGTGGATGAGACACTTTTTTTTTTCAGATGGTAAAGCTGCCCATTCTTGGCAAAAGCCTCCAGTTCCTTTAAGTTCTTGGGCTGTCTAGCATAAACTGCGTGTTTGAGATCTCCCCAAAGTGGCTCAATGATATTGAGGTCAGGAGATTGAGATGGCCACTCCAGTACTTTGACTTTTTCTGTTGTAGCCAATGACAGGTTGACTTGGTCTTGTGTTTTGGGTCATTGTCAAGTTGGAACATCCAAGACCGTCCCATGCGCAGCTTCTGGGCTGATGAGAGCAGGTTTCCCTCCAGTATTTTCTGAAAACATGCTGCTTTCATTTTACCATCATCTTTGGCCAAGTTCCCTGTGCCTTTGTAGCTCACACATCCCCAAAACATCAGTGATCCACCTCTGTGTTTCACAGTAGGAAGGGTGGACCTTTCATCATAGACCTTGTTGACTCCTCTCCAAATGTAGTGTTTATGGTTGTGGCCAAAAAGTTCAATTTTGGTCTCATCACTCCAAATGACCTTGTTCCAGAAGTTTTGAGGCTTGTCTCTGTGCTGTTTGGCATATTGTAATTGAGCTGCTTTGTGGCACTGGTGTAGTAAAGGCTTTCTTCTGGCAACTCTTTATTCAAGTGCCTCTTTATTGTGCAGCTTGAAACAGCCACACCACTTTATTTTCAGAGACTCTTGAATGTCAGCTGAAGTTATTTGTTGGTTTTCTTTGCATCCCAAACAATTTTCCTGGCAGTTGTGACTGACAACTTTGGTCTACCTGACTGTGGCTTGGTTTCAATAGAATTCCTCATTTTCCACTTCTTTATTAGAGTTTGAACACTGCTGATTGGCATTCTCAACTCCTTGGAAATCTTTTTATATCCTCTTCCTGCTTTATGCAGTTCAATTACCTTTTCCCACAGATCCTTTGATAATTCCTTTGCTCTCCCTATGACTCAGTATTCAGACATGTCACGCAGCACTGAAAGGAACATGCAGGGGTCTGTCAGGAACCCAGAAAGTCACTGACTTTTTATACACACACATTAATGACAAACAGATTACAGGTGAGGATGGTTACCTTTTTATAACCATTTAAACTCATGTGTCAGCTTGTGTGTATGTCATAAGGCCAAAACCTCCATGGTATGTAAACCTTTGATCATGTCATTTGGATAGTTTCTGTTGTCATGATTTAAAAAGAGCAAACACGTTTGTTTGATCATAAATGGATTCACCAAGCCACTAACCATCAGTGACAAAAGTTTTGTATTATCGTTCATGTTCTCTGAAAAATGGCTAAAAAATGTAATATTCTGCTAGGGTATGTAAACTTGTGTAAAAAAAAAAAAAGTAGACTCTCTGAAAAGTATCCACCAAATTTACAAATGAACATTTAGCATATGTTGGTATGGACATCCTGCTTCGGTCCATATAAAAAATTATTGCATAATTGCAAGCACGACTAAACACAGGCCCAGGTCCTGGTGGGCAAAACAATTTTTTCCTCCAAAAAATTAAAGGCTTCAAATTGGATGAAAAGTCTTGACCTTTGATGCAAAATGTGAATTTAGTTTTTTTTCCACTGCAATACTCAGCTTAACCCTTTGTTTCCTCCTATTTGCACTGGGGCAGTGGGTGTAGCCCTCCTTATTCAAGTTATGACTTTTCCCTGTTGCCTTGTACTTCTTGACATTTTTAAATACAGTTGCTTGTGAAGGACACTGAACATTTTGAAATTTCCAACGAAAACGCCTTAGAACTTCTGTACCACTTTTGATATCATGGTATTCGTTCACCATGAATGCGCGCTATTGTGGTGTAAACTGTGGATGAACCGTCTTGCAAATGCGTGAAGCCAATGGCCCTACCCATTTTTAATCCACAGCTGAATGAAAGGAGTTCTGTTAAAAACGTCAGAAGTATGAAGCCCACATTATGCTGTGACACAAACACTATCACTTTAGTGATAAAGGTGTAAAGAATTTCTGGTTGTCATTTTTCTTGTTGGCCTGTGTTCAGTTGGTTACACAACCAATCTGACCCCAATCTCAGACCTCATACAGGTGATTAGGTGGAAACCATACCACGCCCCTCTGGCATGTCCGATGCGTCCCAGTGTACATGTCCAAGCACATGAAAGGCTGTCCACTGCATGAGTGCAAATGGCAGGAAACAAAGGGTTAATCTGAGTATTGCAGCAGAAAAAAAACAAAATTGACATTTTACATCACAGTTTAAGACTTTTCATCTAATTTTAAATCCTTTAATTCTTTGGAGGAAATTTTTTTTTGACCAGCCAGAAAATGAGCCTGTGTTCAGTCATGCATGAAAGTATGGAAGGAATTTTGGTACAGACTGAAGCAGGATGTCCAGACCAACATATGCAAACAAAGAAATTTCATGAAAATATTCTATTGTAAATTTGGTGGATACTTTTCAGAGAGTCTACTTTTTTTTGATACACCGTGTGTGTGTATAGTAGGGACAGTGTTAGTCCATTGATATCAGTGTTGCAACTCTGCCACTGTCCATTCTGAGTTTTCTAGGTTTGTGTTTAGCATTAGTGTCAAAGCTGATGCAGGGGCCAGTCTCTCACCGCTCGGTGCATTACAGTTGGTGAAAAAATGTGAAATAATGGTACAGATCTGTGAGTTTACAATTAAAGATGCACAACCTTCCTGGGCTGCCTATGTGTGTCTACCTGTCAGACTTGCAGAGTTCCAGATAACTGATAGCATGTTAATTGGTAAGAACCGAGACTCAACTTCACCCCCTCTGCCCTGCACCTGACCCCCTCCTCCCTGTTTTCTTTGACTTTGCATGTTTGTGCAGTGAATGTCTTTTCTTTTTTTTTCTTTTTCAGATGAAGTATTCAGAGGCAGTGGTACTGTAATATTGGCAGAGCAGCCAGACAACACATGGCTGTGTTTCCATCCATCTGTGTATCTATCAGCACCATTTATATATTGAGATTAGTTTAGTTTTCCCCTAGTGAGCAAAGAATGCAACAGACATACTATCTGATTCAACTAGTACGAGATAATGTCACAAATACATTTCCTTTAATGTTTCAGTATTTTCACCATCTTTTCTCCAAATACACTGGACTGAAACAGAACTTGAATAGACTTTATATGTTGAATGGATGCTTATGTTTTCTGTGGGCTTCTATACCAAGTGGATTATGGAGTGAAAGATGCCATGACAGTTTGTTATCCTTGTGGAAATGAGGAGGGCCTTTGAATGTGTTACTTCATCAACAGACATGGTTTAGAGCCATGTAGATCATACTTGACCAGATTTATTGTAATTTTAACTTAATCTTGTTATACATATAGTTTGCAGGTATTAGAGATGTAACAACTGAAAAGGTTCTGGGCTGATATTGATGTTTAAATAAGGATTTGGCTTGTGGTTGATGCAGCAGTATTTTGAATGGAATTTTACTAGGGTTTTTTTTTCATATTTTTGTTATGCTAACCACTAGCATGCTAATTGTTGGCAGGATAAATTCAGTTGCAGTTTCATTTGACTTAAAGCTGCACAAACTGAAACACCAGATTTTGTTGATGCACCCATTCCCTCTGTCCAAATCAAAGGACTACATACACATCTAGGTGCCATGGAGTAGAATAGCAGAGACATGCCTAACTGAATCGTAAGTGTTCGTAAGAAGTCTAGAGAAGAACTCTGTATTCAACTCAAAGTGGTTTTATTTCTTTTCACACCACTTCTATTGCAATATGTGAAAGGTAATCATTTAATTTTCATCCAAAGATGCCAAAGCAAACTGTCAAGTACTGTAACTTTAACTTTCAATTTGAAAACTTACAACTTGAGATGTTCACAGGTCAGATGCAGGCAAGATACTGTACTTGAGATGCTTTTATAACATATTAAACCTGACTCAAAATTAAAGTAAAAGGAGTGTGGTTACACCCAGCTGGGCTCATGCAGGGGCCAGATAAACAATGGCCACTGGGGGAAACCTCTTCACATGGAAACCTCTACACATGTTCAGACATATTCTGTAATACACTCCAGATCAAAATTTCAAGACCAGTTGAAAAATTGCAAGAATTCCCATTTTGCACTGTTGGATCTTAAAAAAGGTTCTAAGTAGAGTTTCAAGATGCAAAAAGAAGAAATGGGAGTGAGAAAAAAAAATGAAGTAAGCATTTTTTTGGAAACTACAATTAAACTGAAATAGGCAGTTCATCAAAGTTGAAGACCACAGCTCAAAAAAACCCGAAACCCCCTAAAATAGAATTAAGTTTCAAAAAAGGACTTGGTAATAAGTAGCTCCACCGTTCTTGTTGATCACTTCAAAAATTAGTTTCGGCATGCTTGATGTGAGTGTTTCAAGTTTTTGGATTTAGATCAGGGGAACATGCAGGATGGTCCAAAAGAGTGACATTATTCCTCTGTAAGACGTCCTTTGTCAGGCAGGAATTGTAAACTACAACGGTGTCCTGTTGAAATACCCATTCATTACCACACAAATGATGGCCCTCAGTCATGAGGGATACCCCCTGCAACATCTCCACATTGCTAGCCACTGTTTGAAGCTCCATTGTTCCACTGAAGGAAAAAGCACCCCAGATCATGATGGCCCCCCCCCCCTGTGCCGCATAGAAAAAGTCTGAAGTGGGATCTCCTTGTCATGTTGGAAGCCATCAGGACTGTCAAGGTTAAATTCTTTTTTCATAAGAGAAGAAAACTTTCTTCCACCTCTTGCAAAGTCCAAACAGGTGATTTTGTGGCGTTGAAGGAGACGAGGCCTTTTGAAGATGTTTTTTGTTCTTTAAGCCCTTCTCTGGCAGATGCCAGCTGATGTTTATTGGGCCACAGTCAGCACCAGTCACAGCCTTAATTTGGGTCGAGGATCATCCTGTGTTTTGACGGACTGCCAAATGGCAATTTTTTGGGTCTACCACTTGACCTTTTTGTTCTATAACCCTCAGGATCTTTTAAGGAATTGAAAATGACCGTCTGTGTTCAACCTCAGCAGCGATGGCATGTTGCTTATGCAGCTCAATAATCTGACCACATTCAGAAAGCCAAGGCAAAAAATTTTCTATCAGGAGGTCAACATAGTATGAATACCTGACAGAAAATGACAATGAATCCACATTTTTGCACAGATTTTGCCTTTTGGCAGATATTGACACCTGCCTGTCCTTTGGTCAACAATGGACTCTGGATACAAGATGGCACAACAGCCCCTTCACCTGCTCAGGAAGCTCAGATGCTTTCACATCAGCAAAGACATTGTAACCCTTGTGTACAGATCACTCATCAAATCCATCCTCACCGATAACATCTCAACCTGGTCAACTTTCTCACCATCAAACACAAAACAAAACTATCCTGAATAATAAACCAGGCCAGTAAAATGACTCAAACAGCCCAATCCCCTCTGTGTGAACTGTACAGACGCTTAGTGATGAGAAAAGCCACCTTCATCCCCTCCCATCCCCTCCACCACTGCTTCATGCTGCTGCCATCAGGCAGATGCTACAGAACCCCACTGGCCAGGAAAAATATCTACAGAAAATATTTCATCCCCCCTGCAATAGCTGCTCTTAGTAAGATAAAATAGACTGCACTGAGATTTTACTCATTTTATGCGTTTTTTTTTACTTGTTTTTATCCATTGTATTGTGTTTTTGAGTGTGTTAGGGTATTTTTAATGTCTGAGTGTGGTTTTTAAATTTTGTCTTACAACCATGACAAAAGAGGAATATCTGTTTTTTCTTAGAGACTTAATTATCTGTTCCATCCATCTATCTATCTATCTGGCTGTGGTCTTAAATTTTTGCTCAGCTGATGAACAGCCTATTTGTTTGTTGTTTTCAATTAATTGCTTACTCAAATTTTTTTTTTTGGCTCACTCCCATTTCTTTTTTTGGCATTTTGAAGCTCAACTTAGAACCTTCTTAAGATCCAATAGTGCAAAATGTAAATTCATGCAATTTTTCAACTGGTCTTAAGATTTTGATCAGGTGTGTATGTGCATCCCTGGTTGATGCAAAACAATTTTCTCCTTGTTGTAGTTACACATCTCACTGGATGGAAACTCAGTTTTATATCTTTTAAATGCACTTGTAGTGGTTAAAAGTTCTAAACTGCTATACAGGGTATATCAGAAAAAGTAGACTCTCAGAAAAAATATATAAAACCAAAAATGCAACGACCTTTTGAAAATCTGGTCATATATGTTTGACTGTAATTCTCCTTTGACACCAGTGTCCAGGGTCAGTTTTCATGCTACAGGGAACGCTAATTTGGAATTATGCAAAATAAGTCTTTTGCACATGGAAGTGTAAGGATTAATATGAAGTCTGTCGCCATTGATGACGAGTTCCATTAGTCTTTTACTTGCATACATAAAACAGGAAAAAAATTATTACATGTTAACCCCATACCATGGATACAAAGATTTCACACAAAGGTGAGAAACTGAAACAGATTTTGGTTTTACACTTCAGGATTTTAATTGAAGGCACACACTTCCATTAGTCGAAGGATTCCTGCACGTTTAGTCTTCCATATGGGCCCCATTTCTTGTCACACAAATTTGTGCCCTCCTCAACATATCTGTGACGGCATGCTTCATCATGCCCATCCTGCCTCGGGAGTCCCACTTCAGCAGTGACGATGCAACGATTTACGTATGCTGACGGAAATGTTTAAAATTTCAAACGGTCTGCTTAAAACAAGCTTAAAGAATCCTCACTAACAACATTAACCCCTCGTGTTTGGCATGATAGACTCAAACCTGTCAATGTGATATATTTTTAGCGATGGTAGGGGTTTAACTTGTAATTGTGTTTTTCATGGTTTATGCATGCAAGTTAAAGACCAAAGGAACTTGTTATCCATGACGATAGATCTCATATTAACCCTCACACTTCCATGCGCAAAAGACTTTTATTTTGCACAATTAAAATTTGCGTTCACTGAAGCATTGAAACTGACACTGGTGTTAATCAAGGGAGAACTGCATGGTCAATAAACACATATGACCAGATTTTCAAAATGTCTTCGCATTTTGGGTTTATGTTGATTCTACTTTTTTCTGATGCACCCTGTAGTGGGTTGCTTGGGGGTTGTAATATGTAGGCTACTGGCTGCTCACTGCTCTATAGTATTGTGCATAATATTTTCTTGATCCATGTTGACAGTCTTTCCTCTGGTTGTTGTATTACAGGTGGAGAGGAGGAGGAGGCAGCAAGTGAGGCTGAGGATGTCACCGCTGAGGACGTCGCTGTTGAGGACGTTGCTGCTGAGGAGGTGGCTGCAGAACCTGAGGCTGCTGAGGTGGCTGCAGCTGCTGGCAGTGAGCCAGAGACTGTAGTTGAAGCTGCAGCTGAAGCTGTGGCTGAGGTTGCCGAAGTTGTTGAAGAGGTGGCCGAGGTAGTTGCCCTGGCTGCACAGGAAGTGGAGGCTGTTGCAGAGGAAGTGGCTAAAGTGGCAGAGGCTGTTGAGGAAGCTGCCGAGGCTGTGGCTGATCCAGCTGTCGCTACTGCTGCTGAGGAGCCTGAAAGCAATGGTACGACTTCTTCATCTGAGGAGGAGGCAGGTGCCTTGGAGGCCTGAAGGCGCACTCATTCACTGCAGGGAGACGCACACTTACTAGACGCATACTTACCAGAAACACATTTAGATTAGATAGAACTTTATTGATCCTTTGGGCAGAGCCCTCAGGAAATTGAGGAGACCAGACACATACTTACCAGAGACGCTTGACTATCTGACCTCTTCTAAAAAGCCCCTGACAGCAGGTCTTTACTCCCATACAACACTGGGAACAATAAAAACGGGTAATGTCCAGTCACTGTCTTTAGAACCACTAGGGCTTTGCTGCTACTCTTTAGGTATCTGACTTCACCTGTTACCAGTCATTCTGTTCTGTCTTCCTGAAAGTGTACCTATATTGACTCTTATATTTATTGGAGTGTGTATAAAGGGCTTCCGTTAGTGCAAGTGAAGTGTGAAAAGGAAGACAATGCAGTTTATTCTGTTTTGTCTTCACATAATGAAGACTTGAATTTTTCTTTTTGTTTGCAGCATCGATCAATGTGTTTGATGCCTATTATTGTGTGGCCTGATTGCTAAAAACCAGCAAGGCCATCTTTACAACAGGCTCTTTCATTAATTCATGTCTGTGTGACCCAATCACATATTTCCAAAATAGCAGTGAGGTCTCTACGTGACGCTCTTTTACAGTTATGGGTGAAATAAATGTGATCACTATGTAAAAACAAACCCATTTGTCATATGAATTGACTTTTCGCACACCTTCATATTCTATAGGTTTAGAGATTCATCCAAACACAACTATATAGAGGACAGGTGGCAGGAGAAAAGAAACACCCCTTAAAAATACTGTGAAATAGTTGTAAATTTTTTGGTACAAAGCCACTAATGGTAGTTTCCAACTCTAACCCAACACTGTAAACCTCTATTATTGCTTCTCTTTACCAGAGAAAAGTAAATACCTGTTTATCCACAGTTGTGCAACTACAGCATGATGAGATGGCCCTGGCTTTGTGAACAAACTCTAACTGTAAAACTGTACAAATTCTGTCAATGTGTTTTATTTTCCTTAAGTGCCATGTGAAATTGAAAAAAAAAAAGAAAAAAAACACCAAAAAAAACCCCTCGAGGTTAGTGACTTGAATCATGTGTGATCATATTTTTATTTTGCTTATAACTGTATAATGAGCACTGTCAACCATTTACAATAATTTATCAATCCATAAAATAAAGTTTTTATTGAACTGGAAAGGTTTACTGCCATCATTAATTTGTCTGAATCTGGTTTCTTTATGATTTATACAATGACCTGAGTTGGAACAAGGCACAAGTTCTTTTTAGAAACTTGCAAATTTATTTCAGATTAATTATAGCGGTAACTTGCTTTTCATATTAGCTTTTTCAGACTCTCCACTGATTTTATCGTTTTTCATCATGCAACTTTGTAATATGACTCACTAGCTTTTGGCAGCTTACTTAAATGATTCAAAAAGAAGGTTAAATTTGTTAGATATGTAAAGTTATGTGGGACTATGTTTGTCATCACATTCCACTGACAGTGTTTAAAGGCACTAAATCAAAAGTCGAGGGGTTTTTTCCAAATTTGAAACCGTTTATCATGGCTATCCACATCAAGTTGTGAGAGCCAAATGTGGGAAAATCTGACTTGAGCAGCAGTGATATTTGGGTGGCTGGGTTTTGTGTTGCAGTGCCGCTGGCAGCTGCCTCAACTCTCGAAGTACCCAAGATAGATGAAGTAAAGGAAGAGCTGGCACCTGCTGTTGAAGTAAAGGAAGTCACACCCACAGAGGAGTCCCTGGCATCAGCTGAAGTACCTGTTGAAAACATTAAGCTAACAGAAAAGACCCCTGCACTAGTTGAGGCAGCACCTGCTGAAGAGGCTGCCACAGCAGTTGAAGCTCCACCTGCCAAAGAGGCTGCTGCAGCAGTTGAAGCAATGCCTGCTGAAGAGGCTGACGCATCAGTTGAGGCAATGCCTGCTGAAGAGGCTGCTGCAGCAGTTGAGATGGCGCCTGCTGAAGAGGCTCCTTCAGCAGTTGAGATGGCGCCTGCTGAAGAGGCTGCTTCAGCAGTTGAGGCAATGCCTGCTGAAGAGGCTGATGCATCAGTTGAGGCAATGCCTGTTGATGAGGCTGCTGCAGCAGTTGAGATGGCACCATCTGAAGAGTCCCCTGCAGCAGCTGAGGCAGCACCTGCCGAAGTAGCTGCCACAGCAGTTGTAGTGGTTTCTGTCCAAGTGGCTGAAGATGTAGTTGCACCTGCAGAAGCTGCACCAGTGGTTGAAGAAGCCACTCCAGAAGAAGAAGCTCCAGTAATTGAAGAAGCTGTTCCAGTGGTTGTAGAAGCACCAGAGCCAACTCCTGTGGAGAACATAACAGGAGATCCTAAGAGAGAGTACATTGTTGTAGTTTTAGAGGGAACACCTAAATCAGACAAGAGGTCCAAGGTGATAGGAGTGGGGCCAATGACAGGAAGGTTAATTCCAGCTCCAGATGATGATGATGCTCCTCCTTCTGAGGTACAAGACTAACTCCTCTGATAGCAATACTAAGACATTTTGGTACAGTTAGCATCTGTTCAGTAATTAAAATGAAGTTTCAAATCTTAGTTGTTGCCTATTATAGTATTGGAGTAAAAATATCTTGTAAAAAAAAAAAAAGATTTTTTTTTTTATAGATAATTTATTCTACAAATATAGTACATTTCATATATTTCCTTGTACTGCTTGTTTTAAAAGCACACTTACGGATTTTTGAATTTTGCTGCTCAGGGTAGGCGACGTCTTCTTAGGATGCAAATGCAGTAGTTCCACAGAAGGTACTGAGCCTTTGATTATTTCTCCTATGGGTTAGGATTAAGGTTACGATAAGAATAATTGTGGAACCAATGATCTTGTAATTTGAAGCAAGCATTCTATCTCTGAAACTCTGTAATTATTTAGTAAAGAAAAATATTCATACAGACAAAAGGTGTTTGCACTATTGATGTGTTGTGCTTCTGTCCTCCATCACAGTAAAATCCTCCTGAATGATGACATGAAATCCTGCAGAAGAGGATGTGCCTTTCTCCAGCTATTTCCCTCCCTCCTTTTACACTGAGACATAAGGGATTCATTTGTATTCCAGAGTAAAGTTGCATAATATATAGTGTTTGGATCAATGCCGGTTTTATGGAATAATTGTCCTTACACTTCTTCCCTCACTCCACCCTGACGTGTAGTACACTACGCCTGACAGTCTTTGGGTATATGAACACTCAAAACACAGTTATGCTGCATTGTTTCCTAGTAGCCAACAACAGTAATAGTGTCTGTGAGGTGCATCTATTTACATCTTTGGAAAATACTGAACCATGTTGTCACTTTCTCCTTCACTGTTCCATAGTTTTAAGTCACTTTAGGATGTCTTCTGGAATACCTTTAAGCTATCACTGCATCCTTTTAACCCATGCACTGCCCAGACACTCATGCTGTGAACCTCCAGTATTATCTCTAGAGGTGTAATGAGTCAGACAGCATCACTGACAGCACCTCAGCTAAGGTTTTAAAGTGACAATGAAAAGTGGGGATCATCAACTTCTTTTAAAATACTGAGCACTCAGAGTCCGCAGGCCTTGCTACCTCACTTTTTCTCCTGTTATCGGTCTTCTTAGTAACCCTCTAGACTTCTTCCTGATGCAATTACAGTGTTATAGTACCAAAGACAACATGACAGGACATTTACGACAACGTTGGACTTCAATAAACACATTTGAAAAATGACCACTAAGACTAAATAATTCAGTCTAAATGTGTAATTCTGCATTGTCTGACTACTCTCATTGGCTCTAAACCTCCAAACAGGTTTCACACCTGGCCTTTTAAGGATTTTTTTCATTCCATAGACAGTATTCACATTGAAGCCATGTGATTAGCTCAAATATTGTCAAAACCCATATTGGTCTGTTCCAGTCATATAAACAGAGAATCTGACAAATATAATTTCATCACTTCGCAGTTGATTAGATACTAAGGTAAAATCCAAAATGACATCAAGACATAGTTCACTGTAAAATAACATTTGGGAAGCCATAAGCTACTGTTAGAGCTATTGTTAAAATTCAATAATCTACTAGCTAACATTAACATTTGACTGTTGCATTAGATGATAGCACAAGTGGAAATTTGTTCTCAAATACTTACACAGGCATAAGTAGTAAGCTTTAGCAGAACATTTCTTGGGGAAAAAAGACTCAAGACAAATGTGAGTGAATATCTCTAATTTAATTTATGGGCTTTTTATGATATGTGCCTGTAAGGATATAACAGCAGGAAATGGGTTACCAAATGGGTCATTTTGCCTTGTTTCATTCTACTTTGTGTTATGTATTATGTCTTACTAGCTCCTTTTGGTGATATGATTTAACTTACTGCCATATGAATATTTCCTAGTCAGAGTTGAATCTTTTATGTTGAGTTCTGATACTAATGCTAACTTTTTACACAGTCTAGCAGCAATTGAATGTACAAAACATCAGGGAAACCTTCCTAATATTTAGTTGGAACCAAATTTGGACAATTCCCATTTGGCTATGTCAAATATGATAGTCCTTGTCATGTATTTCTGCAAGGCTATTGGCACATTTAAATAATTTAGGTCATTAAAGGGACATTTTACATAGGATCAATAAGAAAACAGGGTTAGTGATATAAGCAGGGAAATGCTCTTTGTGTCTCTGCTTTGATGTTCTTGAAGAGCTTTTTCAGTGTTGCAGTAGTCAGAATTATATGGATGTGTAACAAAGGCTAGCAGGAAGTATGTTATAATATTGTGACAGATTTACATATTTTTGTGCTGGGAAGTGTAACTGAAAAGTCTTTGAAATGCTTCGGTGGTCCTGGTTTTCTTTCCTCTTTTCTTTCCTGTCACCGTTACTCTTGTATTTCTGACTTGGTAAGTTTTTCTGACAGAACAATCCCAATTACTGGGGGAAGAACTATACACATTTTACAATTTAGAAATGCACACTCCTGTATGTGCTTTGTGCTTGTAGGTGGGTTTCTTTACTAAGATATGAATGGATTCTTCTTAGTTAGCATAGGAAAACTGTAGCACTTGTTTTGCCTGTTTTTGCTAAATAAATAATATTTGAACCACAATTTTGTCGATTGAATTGTCTGTTAAATCACATAATGAAGTTATGCCTAGTACAATTGAGATATTAGCTGTGCTTATTGTTACTGAGGCTAATTATGAAAGAGATAATGGCTAGTTATGGGGTTACAGCTACAGTTGTGTTCAAAATTATTCAACCTCCACAGTAGATAAGTGTTTTTGCAAGTTTTACATTTATTTTTCATCTTGTTTATAATCACATTAAATAATGACATGTCAAATAGACAAATACAACTGAAATTACAAA
>JAPTYQ010000001.1:39073722-39089419 GCA_029814465.1 Ostorhinchus cyanosoma | reverse complement strand
ACCCCCCGGGGCTCCTCCAACCCCACCACCCATCCTCCCCGCTCCCCACACCCCCCACCCTTGGGCAAGTCGCTCTCTTACTCGAGCGCTGCTGCAGCTGAAATGCAATACCGGCTGGTCCGAAACGCCTCAGCGTCAGCTGGAGCCAATGCAGCGGGGGTAGGAGGAGGAGGAGGAAGTGGAGGGATGGGAGGAGGAGGAGTAAAAGCGCCGAAGTGAGTATGAATTTCGCCTTTTGTCAGGACGATTGGTTTGCTGCTAACCCTGAAAAAACCACCTGCCCGCCTGAAACCTGACTACCTGATTGACCGCTCCTCCTGCTCCTCCTCCTCTCCCCTTCTTTCATCCTCCTCCTCCTGCCAGATTTCCTGTGAGTTCCTCCTTCTTTCCCTTTGCTTGTCCTCAATTTCATCTGTGTAGTTGTAGTTGTATCTCTTCCTCTTTCTGTCATTGTTCTGCTCTGTCTTCTCTGTGACCATAGCCCTCATATGGTCTTCTTTTGGGAAGCTCATATCTCTGTCCCTCTATAGATCCATCTGTCTGTACAGACTCTCTGCATGTGCACTCATGACAACAAACTAAAAATATGGAACAGTATTAGTTTCCGACCTGATTTGTTGTGAATTAAACTGATGATGACCTTCTCTATGCAACAGTCTGCCTTCATCAGTGCACTGAACATCCTTATTCAGAAGTTTTATCTATGTTCTAATAAACACATGTATAATGATACTATAATGGCATTAGAAGAGTCACAGCAGGCTCAACAATAACCTCCACAGCTGTAGTTTTTGATTGAAGTTGGAATCATTGCTAGTGGTTTTCAGTTTATTGGCAGTGTAACAAGTATTTGTAAAATCTGACTTCAGTCCTTGTTTTTTGTTTTCAGTTTTAGTTACTAGTGCATTGGTTTTAGTTTTGCATCTGTAATATATAAAATATTCCAACAATTAAGAAAAAAATTAATTTGTCTCACTGTCCTACCCTCCCCTTTTTCTCTAATTGTTTTTCTTTGTGTTTATCAACCAATCAGGGATGAGCCGATCCAGATGAAACCTTTAAGCTGGACCAATGGCGGTCAGCCCTTTTCTTCTCCCTCCTCCTGCTCCGCCCCTTCCTCTCCCTCCCACCCGGTCAGTGTGTCGGCCCGGCCCGGAGTAGCGTATCCTGGCTCGGTACTGGCGCAGAGCCCCGCCCACAAGCCTCAGGCCAGCGGGGTGAAGAAGGTGACGGGCGTCGGAGGCACCACCTACGAGATTTCAGTTTAAACGGCTAAGTACAGCTCACAGACAAACGGCACTAAGGGCCTCTTTAAAGGTTTAGTTTTAAGACAGGAAAACCACTATCTTGCTGCGTACCCGGAGGATGAAAAAGGGGGTTCTTTAATCTGGAACTGTGGAGCTGAACTGCACTGGACAGCAAGATCTGGAATTAGCCATGCTTAGTCACTGTAAAGGAACTCACTGGACCAAACACATACTGTACTTTAGCTTGGACTGTACATGAACACTTGCATGGTGAGGTTTCCAGAAATAGCGGAGCAATCACTATCACTGCCAGGGTTAGAGGTTTGATCCACCAGTGAACTCTAAAGGCTCCTTCCTGCACTTTCAAGCTGCATTTCGGCAGAATTTTGGCATCAGACATTTCTGTTCTGACACTTTCACACTTTGCAAATCACTGAACACTGATCAGTCCTGTGAAGGTCTGTGATCACGATGGCAGTGGCGTCTTAGCGGTCTGCGGGACCCGATCAAAATCACGTCAGATGAATAGGAGGGCTTCTCACAGACGAGCAGCGTGAAGACGTCAACGCCACAATGGAAACATGAACACGGCAGATGCTGAACTGTCGCTCATTGCTCATAACCTTCAGAAGTCAGCTTTGGACATGAACGTGGCCTGGAAGGAGGTAAATAATCAGTTATTGACCTGTGACAATCTACCAGAGTCTGGAAGGAGACAGTCACCCATGAACTTTTTTTTTTTTAAATCAATGTTGCAGTGTGGATTTGACTTTTCAAGGGGAGGACAGCGGGACTTTGAAAGCCAACCCCACCACGCTGACCCCCTCTTTCTTTGATTCATCTGATGCGTTAATTCCTAGATGTGAATATGATTCCATGTTTGTACAGGATGATGTGATTTTAAATGTGGATTTCTTAAAAAAAACAAAAAAAACAAAACAAAACAAGTGGCATTCATAATGGACTGCAGCATGCATTACTAGTCCTACCAGCCACTGGGGGGCGCTGTGTTCGACTGTGGACCACGTCGTCTGTTGAACAAACAGGAAGCAAAAGTGAACAAGGAGATCCAGTCTTGGCCTTTGTTGTTAATGGGGTCCATACGATGAGGCAGGTTTTTTTTTTTTTGTTTTCTAGAAAAATGAATTCCATGAGAAATTGCCTTGAAGTGTTGTCTTTTTTATTTCACCTATTTAATTTGAAATTGTTTTATATGAATTTATATTGAAATATAGCTATTGATAAATGAAGAGTTTTTAATATCGACGCAGAAGAGGGGTGTTATCTGTTTCAGAGAAAGAACAAACGATGCCTATAAAGCAGCCCTGCGGGTGGGTTTCTGGACGGACAGTTCAGAGGTGATCCCACCGTTTTTCTGTTTAGTCCAAAATGTCCTGAACCAAACCACAGCGTCGACCTGAACCAGATGTTTTATATGACGGTGAGAGTGTAGAAACAAATGACCAAAACACAAACAAACTGGAATGACGCCACTTATTACCTCTACAGTAGTGTTTTAAGGCTACTGCTTAGAAGGTTTCAGATTTAAGGTCAGTTTTACATCAGAACAGTTCTAGTGTCACGATTAGATTAAGTAGAGATTGGTCGTAGTGTTTCCTGATGGTCCATACGTAGAAATGCGAAGGTAGATCTGTCACATTTCATGTTTATGTCGAGACTTTTCTCCACCTCAGACACTGGCCCTAGTACTCTGCTGTTCTGCCCCGAGTGAATTCCAGCGTTCAACATGTTCAGATTCAGCGTCTCATTAAATCAATACAACATAACACACACTGTGGACACAACGAGGTCACACAGCTGTAATTAAATCAGAGGGAAGGATGTCATGGAAAAGAACCTGGAGATAAAGTCATACACATCTATTAATGAGGTTCTCGATGTTAAAAACGCTCGTCAACTTTATGATGAATTTAAGGACAACCTTCCCCTCTCGTCCACACTTCACATTCAGTCACTTATTTTATTTTTTGTTTGACCTTCACATGTGCATTTCAGAAACCTGTGGCCTAAAACCCAGATTTAGTTTGAAGTCTGAAGCTACATTCAGACTGCAGGTAAATGGGGTCCAAATACAATTTTTTTTTTTTTTTGCTCATTTGTGACCTGTATCCGATCTGTTAAAGACAGTTTGAACCACACAGATCTGATTTATTTCAAATCCGACCCAGGACACTTTCATATGTGGCCCTAAATTCGATACATATCCGATATTTTGCAATGTGACTTCAGTCTGAACAGCCAAGTCACATTTATCTGATCTTTACATCATTAAATGGTGACAAACATCACAATTCTGCATCCCAGGAAGAGAAGTAGCAGGAAAAATGTATTTACTTCCATGCCTGTGGTCACGTATTACATCGGGACCTCTTTTTGCGAATGTGGGTCAGTTCAGGGTCGCATTCAGTTTATACTCAAAACTGATAGAAGTCGGATTTAATATGTAATATAAACAAGCACACACAAAAAACTTTAATTTCACCAAAAAAAAAATCCAAATTGTGCATTAAGACCTGCTGTCTGAACATAGTCTTAGTGACTCAGACTGCGATGGGTGTTTTTCTTAATACTTTTCCATAAACTTCAGACAGACATGCAGAGCTGGGAGGTCATCAGTGTTGGAATCCATTAGTTTGGAATTTTCCGACGTCGGCTTCTTGCGGCGTTCATGGTTGACCTAAAGCAGACTTCCCTGCCCCTGACTTTTTATTTTCCAGAGCACCACAATTATAACGTCAACCAGCAAATGGATGTAAAAATGTCAACTAGGTGAAAAACGGAAAAAATCTCAATTTGCAGCTTGATTCTCCACAAGTCGATAAGAGGGAACATATTTACAGTCATGGATAAAATTATTAGACCTTCAAAAATAATGGTTATGCAATCCAGTCCTAACTCCTGTGTGGATCACGTGACTAAAACAGACAGAAAAGAAAACATGGAATGACTAAAAGCACTGTTTTTGTCAGTACAATGACATAGATATTGATGTAAAAACTGAAGTGATTTTGGTTATTATCGAGAAAACATGTTAAATGGATAGATATCAGCTCTGAAATTAAACTACTATGAGCTTTTTTTTGTTATATTCGTCCAAACAAATGTACCTTTAGTTGGACCAGGCATTAAAATGAACAAGAAATTGAAGAAAACAAGGGATGGTCTAATAATTTTTTCCATGACTGTATTTATTTATCACAAAATAATGTAATTTTCAGTTTCTTCCAGTAAAAGTCTGGTGCCCTGAACATTTCCCATCACGTTGGATTTAGGGTCAAACATTTTTCCCATGTTTTTTTCCTCCTACCATGTGGTGATTCTGTGTTTTTAATGTGATAAATCCTTCAATGTGAGGCGGCACTGTCTGAACTAATGCGACTCGCTGCAGGGACAGGCTTTTACCAGGATGTGGCGCCGTTCTGAGCTGTCATCTTAACCCAGAGGACCACTTATATCATCATCATCATCCGTAGAAATGTGAGTCTGTTTCTGTCACATCTGATCTAAATTCACCACAGATGCTACTTTTTTTTTTGGGTTTGTTTTCTTTCACTTCAGGTCAAGAAACCCTGCTTAGTTTTTCTTCTGCTGCAGTCTGAGGACATTTCACTTGGTGTGAGGGGTTAAGAAAGTGGGCTGCAGGTTGTATGTTAGAAAGCACATGTTCTGCAGGCGTGTTGAGTCTGTGGGTTTTGCCCATTCCGGGGCTAAAGTTAAAATCAGACAAAAGACAATTATGTGTACTGTACAGCTTAATGTGTGAGTGTTTGTGAACGTATGTATGTGGCGAGGGGCTGGAGGGGTGAGAATAAACCTCAAAGACGTGGGCTGCTGTCTTTGTTTTCACTCGTAGGCGAGGCTTTAGCGCCCTCTAGTGAACTGTACTGAATTCTTCTTCCACCCCAGTTAAAAACAGGCTGCACCTTGTCGTATGTACATGGTTTTATTGCATGAAAAACCAACTATTTGGACTCGGCAGACATTCATTCACATATCCACAGGAGCTCAAATACATACAGCTTTGATGAAATTCAACGTGACGTACAAAATAATGTAAAAGAATCAGCGCTAAAAACTTCAGTGTCATCAAAAATTATGTTTACAGTAGGAATGTGCATGGGAGGGTTAAAAAAAAACAAAAAAAAGTCCTGGTTAATATGGAACAGAATGGAATTAAACGGAAAAAAATACAAATACAGTGGCTCAAACTATTCCCACTTCAATTAGAAATTAAAGACTATATAAGCAGTGCAGGAAAAAGGGAAATAAATGCCCGTTTTGACATCAGTGGAAATTCAAGGCCACGATTTCATACAAACAAGTCAATGGAAATCCATAACACATGATGGTATATACAGTAGATAATATACACACTCCTCATATCCCGTCAAGTTATGATGTGAGTCTGATAACCTCCAGCTCTGGGTCCATTTTAGGGTTTTGTGATATGATTTTTACGTTTACTGTCAACACAAGAAACTAAAGCTGAACACTGTAACGATAAAAGGTATCGGGATCGACACTTTCTTCACATTACGCTGTCGTTTATAACGCTGTTGTAAACCACACTTGGCCCAGATTCAGGCAGGAAATCTACATGAACCAAACACAAAAACATGGAGAGTAAACGTGACAGTAATGCTGCATTCCAAAGTGCTGGGAGATGAGAAGTTTCTGACGTTCAACTCTGTAAAATGCATTAGAACAAGGGCTGCACAATTGTGGCCAAAAATAAAATCCCAATTTTTTTTTTTCCCTCCTAAAAACTCTATTTAGATTTTTGGGTTAAATTACAAACAACAACTGAAGTCAGCATGTGATTTTGCAAGGCGCTGCTCCCTACCTTTAATCTGTGGTTTGACATGACTGGTCTACAGAAGTCAGTGACAGGCCTCAGTCATACGTGTGTACGAATACGACCACATTATACGAATGATCCACATACAGTTCTATTTAAATTGGGGGTCTGTGCGTAGGACAGACCGAATGCAACTTCACAATGACAGAGAACTTCACAATATGAAACTAGCTCATCCGTCGTTTCACCTCTTCCATCTCGTTTGTGTATATGAGAACACTGGACTTCAAATGCCTCTTCAGTAACAAAGCAAACAGGTGCTCAGATCTGTGACCTCCATGTTTATGTTCAACATGGATCACCTGGATGTACTTAACTCCAAGGGAGGTATATTCATCCCTCCCAGCTCTCTAGAATGCAGCAGAAGTGTAATTCTAACAGCAGGACTATTTGAGGAGCTGGTAACGGTACACCAAACTCCAACATGGAATGATTTGTGCGTATCATTACTTTGTTCATACTTCATATGGGACAGACTTTGATGATCAGATCTAATAAACAAAACTTAGATTAAAAATGGATAATCCAAGACTTTGTTTTGAACTTATGGTAACTATACGAGAGGTAACACTGAAAAATAAAGGAATGGAAAAGAAAATGTGACAGGAATGTTTTGTCAAAAGCTCCAAGAACAAACTGAACTCATGCAACGGTCGCTCCCTTATCTCACACTTTTTTTTTTTTTTTTAATAAATCTTAAAGTCCCATTAAAACTGTCGAGTGTTTCTATAGATTTGCAGTTAATCAAATATTTCTACATCTACTCTGGATTAAATTAGTTACATAAATTAATAAAATCAGAATGACAGTAGCAGTGCGTCCTCTGCTCCCGTGTCCATTAGTAGTACCTTCTCCTAAAGTTCCAGCCTCAGCTCCACCCATCAGAAATGTGCTGTGCAGACGGTCTCAGTCCTCACAGCTCATTTCAGGCCTGATGGACCGGACCCTCCTCCTCCAGAAGCTGCTCTTCGTCTCCCGCCGCTGTGTTCATATGCGTGAACGGTGGAAACGGATGGAGGCCACCGCAGAGTCGAACCGCCGCTTTTACAGAACAGATTTGGTGTTTTTGTGGTGATGTTTAATCCTTGTCAGAGCAGTCCAGGTGCAGAAAAAAACCGAGGTGAAGGTGGAAAAACCTGCGTCCCGGAAATGCCTCGATGATCCACAACTCTGAAGAGGAGGATGAGGAAGAGCCGACCCGGATCCAGCACGTCCATCCAGACGTCCGAGCGGCTGAGGTGGTCTTTATTTGTCCTTTTTGGATTCGGTCTCCTCCCCCTGGGCGTCGGCACCCACCTGCTCTGGCTCCTCCTCCTCCAGGACTGGGGGGAACTGGGACAGGCTGGTTTTGTCCCCTTTGGTTTTGTTGAGCTTCTTGGATTTCTGGTAGAGTTCGTTAAGGTTGAACTCGCGGATGATGTTCTCCTGATGGACGGAGGTGGACACATACACACACACACACACATTAGTACCAGCATTTTAGACATTTTATTACAGATTTATCTCTAAATTAGGGGTCCTCAAACTTTTTCACACCTAAGACTGCTTTATCATAAGTTTAAAAAAATCACAGATCACCTAATCAGCCAGCCAGTTTCCCACATATTTCACATATATTTTAGAACTGTTTAAATCACTCTTTGTTTCTGATTAGTTCGCTATTCTACTTCATTTCCACCACATGTCACGAGACGTCTTTGATATGACAATAGGGAACCTAAGTAACTTAACTGCATAGAGACAGTGACGCAAAATGTGGGTTTGCATATAAGAATTCAATCCAAGTCTACTCTTGGGCTTATTTAGGCTACATTTGATTTCGTAACTTTGCTTTGGAAGTCAGATGAGTGATTTGAGAAGTACTAATATAAATTTGACCTTTTTTATAACATCCTCTCATGGACCATCACACTTTGAGTATCACTGCTCTATCACTATTGAGTCCTACTGAAACTGATAGTTTGTACAATATTCGATCTGGTCCTGGTACTAATGAGTCTGTGTCTGTTTAATGTATTTCAGATGAACAATCCTCAAATATCTCCTCTTATTCCACAAACACCTCCCTACTGAACTAAAAGAGGACCGTCTTTATGGGACCATCTCCACATCATCCTTGAAAATCTCTCCAGTTTATAATTTTACATCCCTCCACAGATTTCACTCAGTCTGACCTCAGTGAAGCTCCAGGAAACTGCTCGTCCCTTCTTATCCACTTGGGGGCGTCGCATCACCTCCTTCCCTCCCTGGAACAGCACTAAAGATGGAAGCTGTTTGGACAGTGGAGACGCTGACACTTTGTACCTGTGAGCAGTCACCGCACATGTTTGATTCAGTTAGTTCAATTACTACCAAAATAAGAGCTCATAAACACTTTACAAGAAAAAGACAAACTGAATGAGATCAAAGTCCACCGTAGTCTTACTTCTTGGAGACTTCACCGTAACGTCCAATGTCCACTTTACCAAACTTAAGTCCAGCACAGTTATACCTGAAAGAAAAGCACAGAAATAACTTAAATGTAGGCAATTTCACCTTATTAAGACCAATATGACGACTTTTTCCCTCCAAAAAAACACATTTAATTCCAAGACTGCACTCATTGCAACTTTGTAAAAATAAACTTCCTTATCCCGTCAAGTTCTGTCCAAATCCTATGAGACATTTTTAGGCCTAAATTTGAGCTGCATGGATCAGATGATTCAAAGAAACTCAGACTACTGAGATAACAGTCTGAGACATACTTAAGAGACAGGTCAGCGTAGACGGAGGCGAAGGACTGACACTCTGGAGACCAGTTGGCAAAAAACTCCACAATCCACGTTACACGTCCATCTTTTTCCAGCTCTTCCTAAAAACACATTTAAAAAAGTCACACAGACATACCTCGAGGACAAAGATTTAACTGCTGCAAATTCTAATATCATTTTACTCACGTCAATGGTTTTGTCACTGAAGTATTTGATGTATTCGGGTCCCATGTAAAGAGGAGGCTTACAGGTCATGAGAAACACTGAAATGGAGAAAAACACCATGAAACAAGACCAGAAAAAAGAAAACCAGGGACATTTGGAAGGATTTACTATCAGTTACTAGTTACTTGGAAGGTGAAGATTTTTGCCTTCTCTGTGATTGTACAGAATTTCTTTGGACATTTCTTTGTGGCCAGATTTAATTGGGAATGTATGCAAATAAGCCTGTGTTCTCTGCTGCCTTTAATTCTACTTGGAGCTGCATTTTTAGTGATTCCAGCCAAAACTAAGTCCAACAACAACACAGCCGATCATCTGAGACAACAGCGGTTCAACTCCCTCCTCATACTGTTCTGCTTTTATTGCTTCAAGAGCTTTTGTACTTGCCCTGACTCACGACTAACAAATTCAACCACTTTAAATTAGCTCAACTGGACCAAATGGGCTCATTTCTTCGAGTGCACTGACCTATGCAGAGAGTCAGGTACAGCAGACCCATCCTGATGTCCAATCGGAAGAACAGGATGACATTGGCCACTTTGCTGAACAGGATGATGTTTCCCACATGCTGCTCCACCGTTACTGACATTAACACAAGACAAGGAGAGATGCTTTTACACTACTGCAACAAAAAAATACCAGAGAGAAAAGGAAAATATCTTTGTTTGATGCAACATTAACTCACTCGCCCGTCGATTCTTCATCATGACAATAGCACTGAGGAACATCAGGATCTCTACCTCCCTCTGAAAACAGAATTTATACAAACCTGTAAGTCTAATGCCATATTGTAACATTCATTGATCAAGGGTGGTAGTGACCACAATTTAACATAATTTACTACTAAGTCATTCATGATAAAGTCACTAGATACAAAGGAAATCCTATGAGTTTACAACAGAACTCTTACATGGGCAAAAATATTAGCATTTCGCATCAATTGGAATTAATAATTATCAACATAAGTTTAAAGGCTGATGTAAAAACAGAACCAGACAAAATGTACCTGAAATCTTGAAGTATTGTAAATTCATCCTTATATTCCTTATATAACCAAATTAAATTAACACAAGCTGAATTCTTACAAAAAAAGATGAAATTGCTGATAATGTGGACAGAATAAAGCTTTACAGACAAAACAACCGTACACATTAGGGATGCTCTCATGTATGCACAGTTACAGAAAAAAATATTAGACCATCAAAAGTCATCAAAAACAATGGTTATGCAATCAAGTCCTAACTCCTGTGTGTATCATGTGACTAAAACAGAGTGAAAAGAAAACATGGAATGCCTAAACACTGTTTTTGTCAGTACAATAACATAGATATTAATGTAAGAACTGGAGTGATTTGGGTTATTATCAAGAAAACATGTTAAATGAATAGATATCAGCTCTGAAATTAAACTACTATGAGCTATTTTGGCTGTTATCATATTTGTCCAAACAATTGTACCTTTATTTGGATCAGGCATTAAAATGAGCAAGAAATTGCAGAAAACAAAGGTGGTCTAATATTTTTTCCACGACTGTATTTCAACAGATAAATACAATAACATTCATCTGTATCTGTAGATAAACATGTGCCACTGCCATGAGTGAGAAGACATCTGATATGATAATGTTGGCTGCTGTTACTGTGCATCCCTAATGCATAATTAAGGTGTAATACGTATTGCTACTGATCTTAAAGTAAAGTGATTAACTCTAAAAAGAATATTCTTAAAATGTAATACATATAACATGATTATAATCAGCACTTTATTACCCAGCACTAACTTTCAGTCATTTTTGTTATTTCTTTAATAGATGTAACTCAATTAATTACACTTTTATCCTTACTTTAAATTAACCAATTTGATTAAATATTCTATCTAATAAATAAATTTGCCCTATCATTTAGCAACTAGCACAGACAAGCTAGCCAACCTGAGCCACCTAGCTTTAAGTGTAATGTTATAAAACAGACATTCTGCATTAATAACATACAATAAAAGGGATTTGTAAGGATGCCAGCTGCAGTTTAAACACTTGTTGTAAAACATTCTAATTGACCTTGTGTTTGTTAAGTATTTCTACCAAAACCTCAGATAATCAATTTTCCCTTTTTATCTAACGGAATCTAGCTGTGTCGTGGTATTCTATCCGTGATGCTATGATGCTCCCTGTGCTAATGTTCATCTATCCAGTTCGCTGATTATTGTCTTCTAACATGTCTCCCTTCTACAGTATTTTCTACTGACCCAGTCGAAGTCGCAGGAGTTGCCATCCTCTCGCTGTGTGGCCAAATGGTCGCAGATGCCAGGCGTTTTGCGGACGGCTAAAAATGCTATGGACATGAACAGAGAAGCTACATAATAGGGCTTAAGCAGCCACTTATACACCTGCGGCAGGTGGTACAAGAAGGCGAATAACGGCGTTAATAGCGCCATTTCTTCTCTCTTTCTTTTCCTACAGCACTACAACTATAACATACAGTGAAGCCTGACCGAGGGGAGTAAGGTGGATGAGGATGGACGGATGCTAGCTCGGTTAGCTAATGAATGCGGACATATAACTTCCGGTCTGGATGTGAAAAGTAAAAGCATCATCGTTTATTTTTACCCACAACTTCAGTTTTATACTTATATTTGTCATTATAAGTAAGTATAATGCGTCATTAAATGATTAATTGCACCTAAAATAACCATTTTACCTCCACAGATTCTTTTTAAAACAATGTAATAACAAAATTAGACTTTTACTATGAAGGTACCCGCATTACTGTGGTTAATTTCCGGTGGAGTGACTGGGTTTTGTAGTTTTCATTCGGCAAAATGGAAACCTGAAACTCCTTGTTTAAAGAAGCGGAAAGAGGTGCAGAGGTCAATCAGGACGAACCCTAAAGCAGTTTTCTAAATAATCTTAATATGATTTCTAAATAATAATAAATAACACACGAACCTGCAAAATCACTGAAAACTTGTTAATGACGGATTTAAATGTCACTGTTTTAAAGAAAATGTAAAAGTATAAACTCATCCATTCTAATGAGATCGGCTTTATACAGTTTTCAGGGCTGGATTTTGGTCAAAACTGGTCATATTTTTCAATGTTGATCATTTTCATGAATTTCAAGTTTCAAGGCTGAATTTTGGTCCTAGGTGAAATTTTATGAAAATGTTTAGTAATTTGTGATTTTAATTTACTAATAAAAATCAAAGCAAGATTAAATCAGTGTCAGAGATGCAACAATTATATAAAAGAGACAAAAATGTGAAAGATTAAAAGCTAACGTAGTAAAAATATCAAATAATTATGTCTCTAAATCTCCAGACACATGTGCTCATTCTTATGTTTACTTATTGAATTAAACTAAACAATAAAAAGACAAAGTTTAAGTTAAAAATGAGGAAAAAGCAGATACATAAACAGAAATGTTATACAGCAGAGCTGAAACCAACTATAGCAATAAACGATAGCGCAGCCAAAACTTTGTCTCACTATGACCCACCGTGGCTCCAGCACATGATATTTCCACTGATGAGACGTGCTTCATCCACAGACCTTCCACCAAAGGTAAACCTGAGCTGCAGCTTTTCACATACATCACTGCACCTGTTTTAAGGAAATGCATGAGATTAAATGAGTTTTCTTCTAATAGATTCTCACCTTAGTTGCTACTGTTTAGATCTGTTTTTGTCAGTTCCTCCAAATTAAAGTGAACACAGAGCTGATATTTAGCCTCTGAAAGGAGTTTTAACATTATGAGGAACCTAAAAGAAATCAGGTACAGGTATTACTAGGCTGAAAAATGTTTTTCCTTCAATGCTTAAAATTTTAGAGTATAAAATAGATAGATAGATAGATAGATAGATAGATAGATAGATAGATAGATAGATAGATCTGAAGAAAAAGTAATTTTTTCAGCCAAATATACAATTAATTGAATATTAAATAAGATAATTTAATCCAGTGTTTTTCAACCTTGGGGTCGCCTGAAGAGATGATCCCAACCCATAACAGACATGACAAACTGAAGCTGAAACTGAAGCACTGTGGTTCTGTTTATGTGTCACATGTTCACTGTGGTCGGTTTCAGATGCTGCAGCTCTTTCATAATTCATAGTTTGAGTTATTGTTTGTTCAGTATTAATTGTCAGCCTTGTAAATACAAGCTGGACTGACTGTACAATGTTTTCATGTTGACCACCGAACTCTGAACATCCAAATGCTGAGAAACTGCTTTTACCTGAATTATTTACACTTATTGACAGGATCAGTGGTTCTGAAGTTAAAAACATTTTAAAACTACTGATGTTTTCAGATGCCGGGGGCTGTTGTAGATCTTTGAGGGTTAAATTAATGTCCTGTTTCTGTTGTAGACGATGTTCCATGTCCTTCTTGTCCTAATAATAAATTCATTTCCTGTTTTTTTTTTTTTTTTTTCCAGCAGTTTGAAACTTTCACACAATATCCACCATGAACATCTCATCTTCCAAACCATCACTACAGGATGACATAAAACTGTGGAAAAGGAGGGTGAGCTCCCACTTCCATCCCCACACATCTACACACCATGTTCTGTGTTAAAAAAAAAAAAAAAAAAAAAAAAGAGAGGTGATGTCATATGGATATCAAAACAAATATTGCTGGGCTGGGTGCAATCAAACCCTTATGTCATTTCCACCACAATGACATCACTTTTAACCTTTGCTGTATTTTCAACCAAATAAATGACCTGATATGTATTATAGGCTAATATGTAACATGTATATTGATTTTAAGATGAAATAATGAATCTGTTAATTTTAAGATTTAAAATTCTGTTAGGTGTGTGAATTGGTTTATTCAAAGTCCAGTCTTAATTAACTGTAAATGTCAAGTGTCATGAGATGATTTTTGTTAGGATTTGGTGCTGTACAAATACAAATTAGATCGATAAAATAAGACAAATCCAGCTTTTCCTATTTTTTTTTCTTAACCTGCTTTTGTTTTCAGTCTTTATAATGTGAATAAATGTTCCTGATTCTGAAGTGAAACTGTGCTTTGTGTAGGTTTGTGCAGTGGAAATCCCTGTTGCCAACCATCATGCAGACCCACACTGACGTGATGCTGCAGTGTGACCTGCTGCTCAGCTCCATCATCACTTCCTCCAACGTCAACAGGAAAATCACAACAGGAAGAGGAAAATGGAGATGCTCAACCTTCCAGATTCTGTCTAAAAATATTCTCTTTCAGATCATTTATTCTCTAACGGACCACATTTTTCATTTCGGTTTTGTTACTTCTATGCTTGAAAGATAATCCCAGGCTTTGTTTTCATTATTTTAATTTTCTAAATGTGTGTCACCGCCTCTGCTCCACTTCCGGTTTAGCACTGATCTGGGGTCTGTTTTCTGGGTTTGGCTCTGGCTAAATTCGTGTCAAACTGACTCCAGATCAGCTGGTAGGCTTCGGCTCTGCCTTCCTCTGAACCAATCACAGCGGACCATTCACTACTGGCGTACGTGAGTCATTTGTGAAGCACGAGACACATATACAGGAAAGATGGCGTCTTGTCTTCAAAATAAGGGTTCTGATTTGGAACGAGAGTCAATGTTTGGCTTTATTCTTTTCTTTTTTTCTTGATTTTTTTTGTAGATTAATTATTATTAAGTATTATTAATACAACTGCATGTATGGGATAATAAGTATTTTTTCCCTCTTATTTTATTTTTATTTATTTTATTTAGTGTATGGGTGACATGTAGAAAATCACAATTTAACTTTTAATTTTTAATACCTGGCATGTGTCAAAGGGTGAAAAAAAATAACATAAAATAAAATAGGTTTTGAAATCACATTTTATTACCTTTATATATAATGTCAACTATAATGTATGAATTAAAATGTGGTTAAACTAAAAAAAATATATACATGCTTCAAATTAACACATGAAACACAAACTACATGGCATACTGATAAAAGCAGGAAGGAAAAACTATTTTTTTCTTTCTATCATCCGGTCATCTTACTTCATCAGAGGAAAATAAAACATTTTCTCTACATAAAAGTAGATAGACACGATCCATATGATGTAGTCACCACTTTAAATAAATAAATATTACTCGTACCAATGTAACCAAACCCTGACATCATCCTCCAGCAGCTTTTCATTAACACAACAATGACATAATGTTTAACTCTTTATATATTTACAATAGTAGAAGTAATACAAAAGTATGACTATACTTCAGTGTCGTTTGCTGCCATTTCAATTATTTCTTTTCTTTATGTCAGTGCAGAAAAACATATCAACAACAACAAAGTACAGACCAACACGGACTGTTTTTACTAGAAGTACAAATTGCATTATATGTTTAAAAAAATAAAATAAAATCAATCAATCAATATATTTAGAAAGAAAAAAGTGACATTGGGGAATCTGAGAACTGAAAAACGTAGTGGTATTTCTCTCTAGTTCTGTAAGAACTCTATTAAAATGTTGATTTTAATGGCGGCTCTTATTTTGAAATGCAGAACCGGAAAACACCTTCTGTTTTCCTCGGATTGACTCGGGTCTGCTTCGTTATGGTGGCCGTCCCAACAAGCGGCTGGGATCCAGACGGGATTATCC